>BLSH010559694.1:30611-58579 GCA_018402905.1 Glandirana rugosa
GACGGGTAGTCTTATGGGCTCATGGACAGTGGACGGGTACAGGTGACAGGTACTCGGGTATTCTGATGGGCAGGTGACAGGTACTCGGATACTCTGATGGGCAGGTGACAGGTACTCGGGTTCTCTGACGGACAGGTGACAGGTACTCGGATACTCTCATGGGGAGGTGACAGGTACTCGGGTATTCTGATTGGCAGGTGACAGGTACTCGGATACTCTGATGGGCAGGTGACAGGTACTCGGGTACTTTGACGGACAGGTGACAGGTACTCAGGTACTCTGATGGACAGGTGACAGGTACTCGGGTACTCTGATGGACAGGTGACAAGTACTCAGGTACTTTGATGGGCAGGTGACAGGTACTCGGGTACTTTGATGGGCAGGTGACAGGTACTCGGGTACTCTGATGGACAGGTGACAAGTACTCGGGTACTTTGATGGGCAGGTGACAGGTACTCGGGTACTTTGATGGGCAGTTGACAGGTACTCGGGTACTTTGATGGGCAGGTGACAGGTACTCGGGTACTTTGATGGGCAGTTGACAGGTACTTGGGTACTTTGATGGACAGGTGACAGGTACTCGGGTAATTTGATGGACAGGTGACAGGTACTCTGATGGACTTTGACAGGTACTTTGATGGGGTGGTGACAGGTGCTCTTTATTGGGGGGGAGGGTGATCAGTGTGCTTGGTGTGCACAGTAGGTGGTAACGAGCTGTTACCGCAATCTCCCTGTCACACACGATCGGTTTGTTTACATTACATGACTGGCAGTGATTGACACAGCCGGTCACGTGGTAAAGAGCCAAATCTATTGGCTCTTTACACGGATCAGAGCTGGGCTTTGTCCGAGGGACAAGCCTCAGCTCCGATCGCCGCGCTGCGCGCCCCCAGGGGCGCACACGAGCAGCGTGCACGAGAGGAGCGTTAGTGACCGGCTGTGATTGGACACAGCCGGTCACGTGGTAAAGAGCCAATTTTATTGGCTCTTTACCCTGATCTGGGGGGACACAACCCCCCGGCAAACAAGCGATCCATGATCGCCGCTCTGCGGGCCCCTGGGGGCCCGCAGTAGTGGCGAGAAGCGGCGGACGTCATATGACGTCCGCCCGGATCGAGGAGCAGTTTCTGCCGATGTCATTTTACAATGACTCTGTAGGGAACTGGTTAAAGAGATTACCAAAAGAGCATAATATGCACCTACATATGAAACATTGATTGGCCCACACGCATTATATATTGCCACACATGCCTGAGTAAGAGCAATAGTTCTTAGCCTTTTATTCATGGTTAACTCTAAACTGAGGACCTGCAGGGGCTTTTAAAGCATCATCTATAGATAATGTAGGGTAATGAAGATGGATGCAATTTTAAGTGTTGACATGTTTGGTATCTATCTACTTGGTGTACCTTCATCTTTTATATTTTGCCAAAAAATGGGTAATATAACGTGCTTGTGTGCCCTAAAATTAACTTTAGTCTAATTTTTTACTGAAAATTTGCACTTGATAAGCCTTTGCGCTAATATCATGTGACATAATAAAAAATACGGAAACCACTATTTCATTCTCCAGGGTTCCTGCTTGCAGAACATATATAATGTTTAGGTGATCCGCTCCAAAATGCAAGAAAAACTTTGGAAGTGAATGGATTAAAGCTGAACTATGGGATAAGGAAATGTCATCTAAATGCAAGAGGCATGTGTGGCTTTACTATATTTAGTTGAACGTTTTTGTGTCCAGAATGCAGGTTTAAAGGTGATCTTTGCATGTATAGCTTTGCTATAGCTATGACCTTGTAATCATCTTCTTGCGTATCTTTCATCAACAGGTTACTTTGTTCCTGAAGGGGTCCTCCAGGAGGTCATGGTTCCCCTGATAGACCATAATACATGTCGAGAAATGTATCACAATGCGGGAACTATCGACAACATCCAGTATGATCAGATTTGTGCCGGCTACAAGAATGGAAAAAAGGATGCCTGTCAGGTGGGTAACACCAAAATCATTCCAGCATGGCTCACCTTTAGGTCTGGATCTCTTCACAGGAAGTGTAAGCAATGCATGACATCAGTTAATGCCTAGATCTGACCAAAATGTAATTTTTTACTTGGAATGGTTTGCAAAGTGTTAGATGCTCTGTCAGGTTTTTAATTGCTGTCTTTGTCTCCACTGGGGAAATTGCTCCTCACTTCCTGCCCTTGTATTGAATTTTATTGTGGAAAAAGTGGAGATTTGTGTGAGAGGGACCTCCTGCAGTTTGTTGCTATCTAGGCAAGTAGGCAACCAGTCTGATGGAGCCTAGGAAACATTTGGGCAGCACTTCAGAGAGGTAGAAGCAACACTCTGAAGCAGAGAAGCATACAAGGAAAAAAATTACTCACTGGGTTGACGGGGAATTCGGCGGCGGGTGATTTGTCAGGCGGATGGCTGGTGTTAGCACTTAAATCATCCTGACACCATGATATGGTGTCAGGATGATCAAATCACATTATTTTTATTATTACATTGTAATATATAATGAAATTGGTCAACTCACCATAATGCAGAATCAGTGGGAGCACTGAGCTTGTCACCAGATGCAGCGTCAGATTATGACTAAGCGAACGGAGGTTCGTGAAACGCGTTAATCATTTCATGTCTGTCCAGTCTGTTTCCTGTACATGGATTTTATGGATGTAACTATGGATTTGTCAAAATAAAATCACCATTTGATTTATTTCCATTGAGTGCTGTCAGACTCTATGCCTCTTTAGATACTTCCCAGCTTATGGACTGGACGTGCACCTGGGAGGTGAGGCTAATATCATCACACCTGAGCGGCATACCTCTTGTTGAATGAAACCAGATGCAGCGCGCCACCATCGCCTACCACCAAATGCAGTGTGTCACTTGCCACGTCACCTGCCGGCAGATGCAGTGTGCGTGTCACTTGCCACCATCGCCTGCCACCAGATGCAGCATGTCACTTGCCACCGTCACCTGCCGCCAGATGCAGTGTACCACTTTCCACCCGCAGCCTGCCACCAGTCCGGCACATCAGAGCCCCGGAAAGGTGAACGTCCCTCCTACTGCTGGCTGCAGATGTGGCTCCTCCCAGTGGCAGTGCAGCCCAGGGGTTGGGGACCCCTGCTGAAGAGCATGCTGGAGCCAGCCCAGGGAAGATAACAGAAGTAGGTGGCAGCGGTGTCACTAGGGTTGGTGTCACCCCACTGGTGGGGTAAAACATGGTGTCACCCCCCTTCACCAAGTATAGCCCCCCTCAGTGCAGGCCCCCCTTCGCCAAGTATAGTCCCACATCAGTACAGACCCCCCTCCTTCAATATAGACCCCCTCTCCAGTAAGTATAAACCCCCTCCTTCGGTATAGACCCCCCCTTCACCAAGTATAGCCCCCTCAGTACAGACCCCCCACTAAGTACAGACCCCCACTCAGTACAGACCCCCCCACCAAGTACAGACCCCCCCCCTCAGTACAGACCCCCCTCCCACAGTACAGACCCCTCGCATCAGTATAGACCCCCTCTCCATTTGTACTATTAGGGAAATGCAGTAGGGGTTGGATATGTGCTGGGGGGTGCTTTTCAACTTCAACAGCTTAAAACAGACTTCAGATCAGAGTGGAAAATACACAGCGGTTTCCCTCCTGTGTATATGTAATGATGTAAACAGCTGAGGAGGGGGAGGCGGCTTCAGTCCGCTCTGCTGTATGAGGCAGGTAGGGAGACAGCTAGGGGCGGAGATCGTAACCCATGCTGCAGTGCCGGGCCAGCAGATCAGTGTCTTTGGAGCTGCCCCTACTGACAACCCCGTCCGTGGTGGAGAGCATTTGGTGCGGAGGAAGAGGAAGTTAACTCCTCTTACGCTTTGCACGCTGGGCAAGGAGTCTGCCGCTGCCTTGATATCACTGGTTGCCAGGCGGCTCAAGCAACCAGAGGCCAGAGTCTAAGGAGGAGGCGGAGTGAGCATCAGCGTATGGCAGGGTGTGCTCGCTCTGTCAGTTTCATTCCAGGACACTGTATTGTCCTGGAATGAAGGTGCCTGGGCAATCTGGGACATGTGGTCACCCTACTCTCTGGTCACACAGCTGCTTCAGGCCTCCAGCCTAGGCCTTATGTCTGCTCCTCAGTCCAAAAGAGTTCTTTAGAGTCCAGCTCTCTCATAGCTTACTCACAATCAGCTTCTTGCTGCTCTGTCACAGACTAAATCTGCTTCCTGCAGACAGACACGCTCTGGCTGCCCCCATGCCGCCTCTCTGACTCCTGGAGAGGATAGGAGTCCACCTGTCTATCATGCACAGACCTCCTGTCTGTTGGATGGAACCCTTAGCCATAGTCAGGTCACAACTAATAGCCCAGCACACCAGGTAACTGCTCCAGGTGGAACCTCAGTTGGCTACAGTTGCATCAGCATTAGCATCAGGTAGAGTGCACGCCCTGTCACTGCTGCAGACTTGAATTTAGGTAGAAGATAGGATGGCTGCACACATGGATTGATGCAAAATTCCAAATTTATTGAGAAGATAAAAACATGTACAGACAAGAAATA
Organism: Glandirana rugosa; assembly: GCA_018402905.1. Taxonomy (NCBI): domain Eukaryota; kingdom Metazoa; phylum Chordata; class Amphibia; order Anura; family Ranidae; genus Glandirana; species Glandirana rugosa. The sequence continues at coordinate 35,157 of BLSH010559694.1, forward strand.
TCAATAGGCAGAAGGTGATGCGTTTCGTATGTCAAGCGTGCTTCATCAAAGACCAACTAGATAAAATCACAGTTCCATTAATATACAAAATCACATGATCACATGACATAATCAATTAATTTGAGTCAGGTGTAAGAATCACAACAAATGCTTCCATGATTGGATCCATGTGTTTTGCTACTCGTGGCCAAACTCAGGATGCCCACACGAATCGGAACAAACGAACAACTAATAATACAAATGTGATATTTTATTGTTAAAAGAAAAAAAAAAATATATATATATATATATACACACATGTGTATAGGCAAAATAGAAAAAACATAAAGAAAATATATAAAGAAAATACAATTGTATATCAACACATTTGTGTGGTCATATCCTGCGAATGAAGGACACAAAATAACAAAACAAAAATAGCGACAATACAGCATACCTCTCACTCTTTATAGAAACAAAAAAGAACCATAAAGAATGCACACATAAATGCCTGGGATGACAATATCATATAGATATATAACTGACTGAGTACATTTCACAATAATGGAGTCTCCTCCAATGGTCCAACATATTGCCTTGTGACCGATATTTCAATAGGCTACTTATTGAATGAAGCTACCATCACAGGAAATAAAGCGCCCTGTCAATTATAAAAGTAGGACAAGTCCCACCCCAAAATTTAAGCCCTCCAGTTTCCTTGTCCGCAAAGAAAAAAATGCAGAACACCTCACGTATGTATAATAGCGTGAAATTATCACCACCTCTTCTTGGTGTCTGGATCTTTTCAATGCTCTGAATTTGCAACAAAGGAACGTCCCCCCCCCCATGTACCTCATTGAAGTGTCGTGCTCCCAGTTGTGCAGTCTGCGTGCCTGCCTCTCCAAAAATCTTGCGTAAACCAGCAATCTTCTGAGAAGTACGGGGTCCCACTGCTACAACCCTGCAATAAAAAACATTGCAAACTGTGCAACCAGATCAATCTATCCAAAAGTGTCACACACACGAATGGGACCTTCAATATCATGGGATCATACAGCTGTACCTCTAGTAATGTGGTGTACCTCATTCAATGCAATAGGTGCAGCAAAGGATCTTATGTTGGGGAAACAGGAAAGAAATTGCAAACAAGGATGAATTTACGCAGACATTCCATCAAGGAACATAAAGAAGATGATTTCTGCACACCTGTGGGACATCATTTTTCACAACCGGACCACACTATTGAAGACCTCAATGTTTTAGCTCTTAAAGGGAATTTCAGACCTATCCAGTGAAGGAAAACGTTTGAACTAAGAATGATTCTTCTTTATGACACAAAAAATAACGATTTAAATGTAGATATAGGTTTTCTTACTCATTATTCTAAAGTTTTACGACCCCCTCTGTGACTGTCACCCCCCGTCCCCAACCCCCCCGTTCCCAGTCTATTGCTCTCCTCTGTCTTATCTCACTGACTCTGCTGCTAGCTTCATTACCATTTGGCTTATAAATTGATTTGTGTTTGTTTGTTTTTCCTTTTTTTCCTTTCCCTCAGAGATTTTTTTCTCTTTTTCTCTTCTTTTTTTAATATTCGGCTAAAACTTTTGTGAATCAGTACTGCTTGGACCTTGAAGAAGGGGACACACCCCGAAAGCTCGTCCTGAAAAATTGTATGTTAGTGCAAATAAAAAAAGTCTTACGGACATTACTCAATTTCCTCTGTTGCAATTGCACTAATACTGCTAAAATCACCTCAAGCATTACGGAAGATACTGGATATAGCCGCATGAAGAAGCATGCACTTTTTTGATGTGGGTGCACTGCTGAAAACATTTATTCACAGGTTTCCATTCATGCACAACCCCCAATATTGTCTTTCAGACAACCACCCAACCTCAGACAAAAATGAATCAGCAGGATACTTCACTCTGATTATGAAGTCACAAATAATAGAAGCAAACCCTGCAATAAAAAACGCTGCAAACTGTGCAACCAGATCAATCAATCCAAAAGTGTCACACACACAAATGGGACCTTCGGTGTCATGGGATCATACAGCTGTACCTCTAGTAATGTGGTGTACCTCATTCAGTGCAATAGGTGAAGCCAAGAATCTTATGTTGGGGACAGAAGTTGCAAACAAGGATACATCTACACAGACATTCCATCAAGGAACATAAAGAAGACAGTTTCTGCACACCTGTGGGACATCACTTTTCACAACCGGACCACACTACTGAAGACCTCAATGTTTTAGTTCTTAAAGGGAATTTCAGAACTACTCAGGAAAGGAAAACGTTTGAACTAAGAATGGTTCTTCTTTTTGTCACAAAAAATAAACTTAGATATAAGTTTTCTTACTCCTTATTCTAAAGTTTTACGACCCCCTCTGTGACTTTCATCCCCCCCTCCCCAATCTATAGCTCTCCTTCTGTGCTATCTCAATGACCCTACTGCCAGCTTCATTACCTTATACCTTTGCCTTATACATTGACTTGTGTTTGTTTGCTTTTCCTTTTTTTTCCTTTCCCTCAGAGATTTTTTCTCTTTTTTTTTTCTTCTTTTTTTAACATTTGGCTAAAACTTTTGTGAATCAGTACTGCTTGGACCTTGAAGAAGGAGACACACCCCGAAAGCTTGTCCTGAAAAATTGTATGTTAGTGCAAATAAAAAAAGTATCACAAACAGTACTCAATTTTCTCTGCCACAATTGCACTAATACGGCTACAATCACCTCAAGCAATATGAATGAATAAAGAATATAATTTTATACAAAATATTTTTTGGTGAAGAGATTTTTTTAATTGCCGTGAAAGTCCCACATTGATGTTGTTCTATAAAGTATATCCAAAGGGACGTGGCAATTACACACATGATCTGTTAGTGTTAGGAAAATAGTCTTCTTGGCCGTTTCCGGCCCTCTGTGCGGGCCCACACGAGCCAAGGGAGCCAATAGGGGCCATTTAAGCAGGACAGTACCAGGAAGCAAGTGCTGTCCGTTCTACAGCGTTTCAGTGTGTTTCCGTGACCCGTTTGCTAAAGACTTCCTGTATCTGTGACCCAGCTTGCCTGACCTTGATTGAACTCTGGTTGTACCGACCCTCTGCCTGTCTAAGACCACGCTTCTGCCTGACCCTCTTGTACCTCAGTTGCCTGCCTGTTAATGACCCTGCCTGCACCCGACGACCCCTTTGCCTGCTCCCTTGTACCGCACTAGCCAGCCTGTTACCGGCGGCCTGCATCACCACTCTTCTGTCTGCACGAGCTCCTGGAGGATCCTCACAACACCATCTGCATCCGCACCAGCCCTCATGCCCCCCTGGGCCCCCTGAATCTCCAGGGCCATAAGAGAGGTTGCCCTCTGCACAATCAGACTCCACCACCAGATACGTGACAGAAATGGACAGCCATGTCTGAGTCTGAGCAGGGGCCCTCTCCGCTGCATGAACTCTGTCAGCATTTGGATGGTCTCTCTCGAGCCGTGCAGCACCTGCAAGCAGACTACACTCAGCTCCAGACCCAGCTCCTGGAATGTGCCTCTCTTGCCCCATTGTCAGCTTGCAATGGAACCCACAGTGCCCTTGCCAGAACGGTTCTCAGGGGACCATAGGAAGTTCAGAGCGTTCCGCTGTGCCTGTGAACTTTATCTTAGCCTACAGCCCTGCACCTTCTCCCTGGAAACCACGAAGGTGGGGCTGGTGATTTCACCACCTTAGGACGAGCCCCAACTATGAGCCCACAGGTTCCTGGAGCAAGGGGCACCTGAGGATTTGTCCCAGTTCGTCCAAGAGTTTGGCTCGGCTGTATGAAGATCCGCATCAGACGGCCACTGCCGAAGCCGCACTCCATGCCCTCTGACTAGGCCATGGAGGAGTATGCATCGGAGTTCAGGTGTTGGAGCTCCGACACGGCCTGGAATGAAGCTGTTCTGTGCCCCCAGTTCCAGCGGGGCTTGGCCGACCCCCTGAAGGATGAGTTGGCCCGTTTTGGGGCGCCAGCCTCCCTGGAGAGCCTCATCGACCTGGCCATCCAGATCTACCAGCGCCTTCGAGAACGCAGAGCGGAAAGTGCCAAGGTGAACCTGCAACCTTCTTGGATGTTACCCCCCACTGTAGGATTGGCAAAAGGCACTCTGGCTGGCTCCACCATCTCCACCTCTCCTCTTCTGAGGCTGCCTGAACCCCAGCAGCGGGGTGTGATGCACTCAGCACTGACCTCTGAAGAGAGCCAGCACCAAAGAAACCTTGGCCTCTGCCTCTACTGTGGCGACCTGGGGCACTTTGTGCGCTCCTGCCCGTCCAAATTGGAAAGATGCCTTGCCACTTCTCTGCAACCAGCACCTGTCAGGATGGCTAACCTCACCCTCTCTCTGTTTCTACAGTTACCTGGAGGAGTTATTACCGTCTCAGCTATTGGGGACTCCAGTGCATGCAGCTGCTTCCTGGATCTGAGCTTTGCTGTGCAACACAGGATACCTCTGTGACCCAAGACCCACAGGATGGCGGTGCACCTGGCTGATGGCACAACCTTAAAATCTGGCCTGACCACCACGGCGCTGGGAGGCCATCAGGAGCTACTCACGCTTAATGCCATTGCCTCTCCCATCTTCCCTGTTATACTTGTACTGCCTTGGCTTCAGGCCCATAATCCCACCATTGACTGGTCCTCTGGGGAAGTCCAGTTCCAGTCCCAGTACTGCCACAAGCACTGCTTCCCCTGGATTCCTGGAACAGACCCTGCTCTACTAACACTGGACCTTGACCCGGAGCCTGAGATCCGTCAGCTTGTCCCTAGCGTCTACCATGCTTTTCTGGAGGTTTTTAGCAAAAAGGGGGCTGAGGTCCTTCCGCCTAATAGACCGTATGATTGCCTCATTGGGCTTCTCCCCGGTGCAGAGATTCCCTTCGGAAGGATATACCCGCTTACAGAGCTGGAACTCGGCACCCTGAAATCCTATATTCATGAGAACCTCAACAAGGGCTTCATCCGTCCTTCCACTTCCCCGGCTGGGGCAGGCATCTTTTTCGTGGAGAAAAAGGACCATTCCCTGCGCCCATGTATTGATTACTGGGAGCTCAATAAAGTCATGGTGAAAAACCACTAGCCGCTTCCACTTGTTCCGGAGTTGTTTCAGCGCCTGGGGACCGCCAACGTATTCACTAAACTAGACCTCCGGGGAGCTTACAACCTGGTACGGATCAGAGAGGGCGATGAATGGAAGACGGCCTTTCGTACTCGTTTCGGTCACTTCGAGTACTTGGTGATGCCATTTGGTTTATGCAATGCCCCAGCTACATTCCAGCATTTCATAAACAACATCTTCAGGGACTTCCTTGACCTCTTTGTCATCGCCTACCTCAATGATATTTTGATCTTCTCCCCTTCCCTGGAGCTCCACCATTTCCATGTCAAACAGGTAATGGGTCGCCTCCGCCAACATGGCCTCTATGCTAAACCGCAGAAGTGTGAATTTGAGCAGGCAAGCATACAGTTCTTTGGACTTATTATCTCAGTCGGAGGCATCAAGATGGACCCTCAAAAGGTCTCTGCCATCCTGGACTGGCCTGCTCCGGTCGACAGGAAAGGAACCCAGAGATTGTGCAAGTCCGTGAAGATCGGCCTGTCCCTGTCTTCAGCGTATCATCCCCAGACGAACGGCCAGATGGAGCGTACCAACCAGACTCTAGAACAGTACCTACGCTGCTTCTCGTCATTCTCCCAGGACGACTGGGTTACGCTCTTACCGCTGGCGGAGTTCGCGTATAACAACTCGGTCCACTCGGCCACCCAGCAATCACCCTTCTTTGCCAATTACGGCTACCATCCCGCCTTCTTGTCCAACGCATGCCCAGAAAACTCGGTGCCAGCTGTGACTGACTTATTGAACTTCTCTTCTTCTTCTCCAATAACAAACTCCTGCAGGAGACAATGGCACGAACACAGGCAACCAATAAAGAGACTTATGACAAGAAAAGGCGTGACAAACTAATCCTGGAGCCGGATAATCAGGTATGGCTATCCACCCTCAACTTAAGATTGGCATGCCCATCCAAGAAACTTGGTTCTAAGTTCATAGGGCCCTTCCCCATCAAACGAAAGGTCAACGAGGTAGCCTACGAACTGGAATTGCCTGAGTCATTCCGCATCCACCCGGTCTTCCACGTGTCTTTGTTAAAGCCTAAGGTCTCTGACCCCTTCCCAGATCGGCAGACAGGTCCACCGGTACCAGTATTGGTTGACGGAATGGAGGATTTCGAGGTGAAATCCATTCTGGATGGCAGGAGGAGAGGTGGCACCATCCAGTACCTGGTCAAATGGAAAGGCTATGGGCCCGAAGAGAGCTCTTGGGAGCCTGAAGAGAATTTACATGCGGAAGCCCTGATCAGGACCTTCTGGAGAAGGAACCTGACCAAGAGAGCCCGTTTGGGCATCCGGAGGCTGCCCCTTGGGGGGGGCAATGTTAGGAAAATAGTCTTCTTGGGCGTTTCCGGCCCTCTGTGCACGTTTGGGCGTGTCCACGCGCGTTCACCTGCATCTCTATCAGGGGTTCCCAAACCAGGGCCGTAAGAGAGGTTGCCCTCTGCACAATCAGACTCCACCACCAGGTACGTGACAGTTAAGCTGTTTTTTTTCATAGCATACTATGTTTGTCTGCACCTTCATCAATAAAACAGCAGTGTTCACCAAACCGTTTATGGAGTGTACTAATGGTCCTGCCCACATAATGCAACCCACAGGCAGGCCAGGCAATACACTAGAAAATCTGATGAACAATTGAAAAATTATGTCAGTATGTCTTCTCTTGATGAATGGCCTTTGTCTGTGTTGGACGAGATGGGAATCATGCTAAAGTAAGTGCCAATACTTATGTAATATGTGTTCCATCTCTTTGTAGCAGCAATGAAATTATTTCCTGGGTCTCTCTACTAGAAGAAGTGGTAGATACTGCATGGTACGCAATTTAGTGAGTGAGTGAATGCTTCATCTATGAGGGGTGTCGGATATCCTTTCTGAAGGAACTTATTTTTCAGGGTCTCATTCTGAGATATGTAATAAGCCTGCTGGGTACAGTTGTGTCTGAGTCTGCAAAACTTGCTCTTGGGGATGTTGCATATCCACCGAGGGTGGTGGAAGCTCTTATAATGCAAATAAGAGTTGCCTGTGGTGGGTTTGGTGTAATTCCTAGCCTGAATCTGGTTACCCTTGTGGCACATTTCCAGGTCAAGAAAAGACAAAGTGTCCCTGTCCATTACAGAGGTAAATGATAGACCCGTATTTTTGTTGTTACAATGGGAAACAAAATCATCTATGGTCGAATCAGCTTCATCCCAAATTATAATTTTATCATCAATGTATAGACCATAATACATAATGCTGGATGCAAAGGGCTTACTTCGCCAAATATATTGCGACTCCCAATATCCCATAGTAAGGTTCGCATATGAGGACGCAAAATTCACCCCCCATGGTGGTCCCATGCACCTGAAAGTAAAAATCTCCATTACTGTAAATAGAAAGTAATTATGGATAAGGCATAATACACAATGCTAGATGCAAAGGGATTTGTTTGTCAAATATATTGTGTCTCCCAATAGCCCATAGTAAGGTTCGCATATGAGGACGCAAAATTCACCCCCATGGCTGTCCCATGCAAATGAAAGTAAAAATATCCATTACTGTAAATAGAAAGTAGTTATGGATAAGGCAAAAATTAGTCGCATCTAAGATAAAAGTAGATTGTCTCAGATTAAGCATGGGATCTTCTGACAAGCACTCCACATTCCAACATTGTGAGGTATGGATGTGTACAAAGACTGCACATTAAGGGAAACCCAAACATACAAGGGTTCCCAAGTGTAAGGGGTCAAGAGTTGCAGTAAATGTATACCATCCCTAATAAAACACTGTAGACCCTATGCTAACGGCTACAAGAGCTGAACTACATACTGTGAGAAGCTACTAGTAATACTGTTCATAACCGCCAACATAGCCCAGGGGGGTTGTTGAGATCCTTGTATGTTTTGGGGAGGCAGTAAAAATATGGGGTGTTGTAGAATTCCTTAAGAAAAAATAAAGCCTCAGATTTAGTGGCTTAAGGGCCTGATTAACCAATAGTTTGGCCTCAGCTATAAAGTTAGGCAAGGGATCACTATTCAACTTAATAATCGCACCCCCCTTGTCAGCTGGCTTTATTACAAGGTCTCTATTATCAGTACCTGCTAGTAGGGCCTTTTTTCAGTAGGAGTAAGATTATTTTCTTTACCTTTAGTGTTGCGTGCTACTTTGTACCAGAGGCGTAACTAGAACCTTCAGGGTCCCGGTGCAAGAAACAATGAAGGGCCCCCTGAACCCAGGCTGAGGGTCCTTCCCTCCGAGCCTGGGGCTCTTACCTCTGAGCCCAGTGGCGGAACACCAGGGCTCAGTTGTAAGTGCGACCTTTGAGACCCTGGTAGGTCTGCCACCAGTTTTTTTTCAGTTTCAGAGCAAAAAATGCAGTAGAATGCTTCTATACATGGGCCCTTAGCTTGTGTGGGGTAAAATATGGATTTAGGTCTTAAAGAAGTAAACTTTACAAGTGGGGAACTCATCAAATGTTGAGTGACAGGAAGGAAATCTGACTCTGAGTTCTCAGTACTCTCCAAAGGACCTGAACCTTCAAAATATAATTCCTCCAACATTTGATGTATGGAGTCATCAAGGGTGGTACCAGTAGCTGCATCGGATATTTTTATCAGCAGGTTTTCTTTTTAGTTTTCCTTCGTTCATCATGTTTTTATTAATTTTTACAGGTTTTCGTTAATACTGTACTGTATTTATAATCACTAATTTTGATGCTTGTTCCAATATTACCAATTGCCATAGACTAATGTGCTGCTTTTCCCTGCCTATGTTACCTATATATCTGAGCTCACTAATCCCAGGGCTTAGGTCTGATAAAGGAGTGTTGCACATGCTCTGAAACAAGTTACCTCTCCTTTGACATCACTTCCGGTGTGTGTATTCCATGCTGGTTCTGTAAGCATGGCAGCTAGTGGTGGCTACTGAAATTTTAGCATGGGGGGGCGCCAGACCCTGCCCTTCCTTTTTGACCCCCACACTTCTAATAAGCCCCACTCCTTGTAGATCCCACCCATTGTGTCGGGAGTATACAGCTTAGCATTACCAGATAGGGTATACAGCATCACTAGATAGGGGTATAGAGCATCACTAGATATTGGTATACAGCATCACCTGATAGGGGTATACAGCATAACCAGATAGGGGTATATACAGCATCACCAGATAGGGGTATATACAGCATTCACCAGATAAGTGAATATACAGCATCACCCGATAGGTGTATATACAGCATCACCAGATAGGGGTATATACAGCATCACCAGATAGGGGTATATACAGCATCCCCAGATAGGGGTATACACAGCATTCACCTGATAGGGGAATATAGATACCAGATAAGGGTATATACAACATCAAACTATACACAAAACAAATGACAGGTGAAATATATGCCTAAATAGGTATATTAGCCAGTGCCACTCACCCTGGATGGTGGCCCTCAATTTAACCCAAAGAACATGAAACCATAACACGAATGTCCTTGGGAAGACCCTCAAAGGACCAAGAGGTTAGTTAATGAGAGACGGACAATATACCAGTAGATGTTACTATATTACTTTTTAATACGGTGTATTGCCACCTTTAACATTAATGACAGCTTGAAGTCTTTTGTGGTATTTGTGGATGAGGCTCTTTATCTTCTCAGATGGTAAAGCTGCCCATTCCCTTGGCAAAAAATTATTGGGCCGTCTTGCATGAACTACACATTTGAGATCTCCCCAGAGTGGCTCAATGATATTGAGGTCAGGTGACTGAGATGGCCACTCCAGATCCTGAAACAGCCACACCATATGTTTTCAGGGAGTCCCGTATTTCACCTGAAGTTATTTGTATGTTTTTTTTGCATCCCGAACAATTGTCCTGGCAGTTGTGGCTGAAATGTTAGTTGGTCTACCTCACCGTGGTTTGGTTTTAAAAGAATCCCTCATTTTCCACTTCTTGATTAGAGTTTGAACACTGCTGATTGGCATTCCCAATTCCTTTGATATCTTTTTATATCACTTTCCTGTTTTATACGGTTAAACTAACTTTTCCCGCAGATCCTTTGATGATTCTTTTGCTTTCCCCATGACTCAGAATCCATAAACGTCAGTGCAGCACTGAATGAAGGATGCAAGGGTCTGTCAGGAGTTCAGAAACTCATTGACCTTTTATACAGACACACTAATTACAAGCAAACAGATCACAGGTGAGGATGGTTACCCTTAATAGCCATTCAAACCCCTTTGTGTCAACTTGTGTGAATGCTATCAGGCCAAAATCACCAGGGAATGTAAACTTTTGATCAGGGTCATTTGAGCAGTTTCTGTTGTCATTATGATTTAAAAAGAGTAAAAGCAGTTGATTGGTAATAGATGACTTCAGCCAAACACTAACCATGAGTCAAAGACATTTTTTTATTCTCTGAAAAATGGCCAAGAAATCATAAATTCTGCCAGGGTATGTAATCTTATGAGCAGACCTGTAGTGCTAAAAAAAACGCCTTAATACAAAATGCTTAGTTTTGTGCAATAGATCAAATATTAGATACAATAAAGTCTTTTTATATATGAAAAAACTGCTTTTTAAAACGTCGCCAGGAAGTGACAAAACGCGTCAAGCTGAAACTCCTGAATGGCATTACCGGCCCGAGAGATAGAACGCACGCCGAGGACTGTATGGGCATCCACTATCTCTAGAGACTTGAGGGGCCATTTTTTTTAGTAATTTTAATCATACAAGTTTTGCATTTTAATTATGGAATATGCTGAAATAAACTATCCTGAGGATTTTACACCATGTGGTGTTTCTTTTTAACAAGCGGAACACCTGCACAGATTAAGCTCTGAGATCCAGTGTTTAGAGGAGTGTTTGGAAGCATGAAAGGCATGCACATTACGCAAGAGAGTGTTAGGTCCCCCTGTAGGTGATCTACAAGCTCGTAAAACTCTTTTTGTCATATAACACAAGAGTCCAACATATCTGGTGAGTGCGGACTTACTTGAGCGGCACACGGATCCGTTCACAGAAGTTTTTCACCATTATAGAGGTATATACAGCATCCACCAGATAGGGGTATACAGCATCACCAGCTAGGGGTATATACAACATCACTGGATAGAAGTATACAGCAGCATCACCAGATAGGAGTTTACAGCAGCATCACCAGATAGGGGTATACAGCAGCATCATCAGATAGGGGTATACAGCAGCATCACCAGATAGGAGTATACAGCAGCATCACCAGATAGGAGTATACAGCAGCATCACCAGATAGGAGTATACAGCAACATCACCAGATAGGAGTATACAGCAGCATCACCAGATAGGAGTATACAGCAGCATCACCAGATAGGGGTATACAGCAGCATCATCAGATAGGGGTATACAGCAGCATCGCCAGATAGGAGTATACAGCAGCATCACCAGATAGGGGTATACAGCAGCATCATCAGATAGGGGTATACAGCAGCATCACCAGATAGGAGTATACAGCAGCATCACCAGATAGGGGTATACAGCAGAATCATCAGATAGGGGTATACAGCAGCATCACCAGATAGGAGTATACAGCAGCATCACCAGATAGGAGTATACAGCAACATCACCAGATAGGAGTATACAGCAGCATCACCAGATAGGAGTATACAGCAGCATCACCAGATAGGAGTATACAGCAGCATCACCAGATAGGAGTATACAGCAGCATCACCAGATAGGAGTATACAGCAGCATCTCCAGATAATATAGGAGGAGTATACAGTATACATAGCCTGACAGTGCTTGTAGATCACAGCATCTACCGATCAGGGCACCTACACAGCTATACTGTGTACTTCTGCAGAAGGTCACACCACTTCTACAGCCTATGCACGCTCCATTACATTATTAGTTTCTATCTAGCTGAAGGAGATCAGAACTGCTTTGATTCTCTCTCTTTACACTGCAGTGTCGGCTGGAACCCCTGGGGAGGGGAGATGGGTTTTCGACAAGAACTAACATCACAGCAACCCCCACACCCAAACATGGAACCCCCCCCCCTGTGCAGGCTCCAGCTGACACTGCCATGTAGAGAGAGAACAGTTCTGACACCATCCACCAGCGTGAGGCGGAAATGGATGTGTAGCTGTTATGTGGTCACGCTTTTAATCTGAACTCGTTTGTGAGTATGTTTATATGATTTTTATTAAAATTTTGTAATTGAGGATAATGCGGTAGGCCAGTGCGCCCTTGTGTGTTCTTTGTCTTTTACCGCTGATGTAGTCCAAGAGCCTGCCTGGTTGGATACAGAGTGATTGGATAGATGGTGTGTCCTCCTATTATAGTTTTGGTAAATCTACTATAAAAGAGAATGTACAGAGATTGTACAATCAGATTGTATAGTGTACGGTCACATTTATATACCTAAAATTACTAGTCGTGCTTTCAGTGTCATTAATTGTTAACGGCATACCAAACACAGAAGCAAACACACATTTTTACATACTTACAAAAGTAAAAAAGAGCTACTTTGCCATGTGTAGCCCAGGCCATTGAAATCAAGGGGCTACCCTATGTGTGTCACGGGAGAAACAAGCTAAAACACATGCGCTCCCACTACTCTAGATGTGAATGGGGCCTGAAAGTGAAATTGGTGCGTTTACACAAGAACAATGAGGCTCCATTCACATCCTCAAGTTTCCAAACACATGGAAAACTGCACAGAAAATGCACACTTTGCCATGTGTTTCAGAAATGCTGCAAATGTGCATCGTGTTTGTGTTGTTATTACACGTTAAAGGCTCCCCGAGTGCAGCATACACACCATGCTCCGCTCCAAATACGTTCTGGAGCTTCTCTGGTGCAATTATTACATGTGGCAGGGCTGCCCCATGCGTGACGAGTGAAAACACTCCATAACACCCAAAACAAACGCACGTGGGAATGTGAGCTTTCGCTACGTGGAGATGTGAATGGGGCTTGACAATTGAGTGTCTCAGTCCACTTCCTCCTCTGTACTTGTAGAAAGATGACCAGACACTATGCAATCTGATTGTTCAATCTCTGTACAATTTCCTGTATAGTTACCATAACTATGAAATAGGAGCGCACACCTGACCAATCCATTCAATTTGTATCAAATCAGATGGGCTCTTGTACTACATAGGTGATGGGAGATCTAAAGGAGATTGTACAATCAGATTGTATAGAATGTATGTGGTATTGTAATGATGGAGGTGTGGTCCAGAGTGATGAACTCGCCCTACCAGGCCCTCTTCTGTGATACAACAAGGAAGTGAAGGCTTCTAGGAGATGACTTAAAGTGGTTGTCAACTCGTGACAACCACTTTAACCTACAGGTAAGCCTATAATAAGGCATACCTGTAGGTGCCTTGTATATGTACGGTTCAGGAGATATGCAGTATATGTGCTGTGCCGACGTGCCGTTACTCCACTGTGACCGTGCCATGACTGGCGGCTCCAGAGCGGGCGTGACGTCACGCGACTCCGGCCACTCACAGCACCCCGGAAGGAAGAGGGGCAGAAGATGGATGCGGCCTGGAGCGGCGACATCGCTGGGCACTGCAGGCTTCGTTTGCAGGTAAGTGGCACATAATGGGCACTTTACAAGGGACTATTGAGGAAGTAAACCCCATCTGGGTTTACTTCCTCTTTAACAAGAAGTGAATACTGAGAAACGATCTATAGGAAGTGATGGAGTCACTTTAAATAACATGCCAGGGGGTGTCCTAATCCTGCCTGTGAAGGGGCATGTCTCTGTGATGTATGAAAAGTGCTGCAGAGTGCAGAAGCACTGACATTTATGAAGGATAAAATGTTAATAATTTCTTGCAAATGTCATTGACAGTTTTTTTTTTTTTTAAAACAGCACACAGACTGCTCTAAGGATCTGCTATGTATTTTGGGGGACATTTGGAGGGGTCAGTGTTTTTTTTTTTTTAAAAGCTGGCAATAAATGTAATTTGCCAGTATATTAGACTGTATACATTTTCTCTTTGCAAATGGCACATTTTAAAATAATGAAAAAAAAAGAATTGCCTTTGATTGTGGTATGGATTTTTAAGGGGATATCTCATGCAAAAATTACCATACCAGGCCAAATGTTGTCAACCTTGGGGGGAAGGCTTGCTAGGAGGGACCCTCTCCTAGCACCTTGAGCACTACCACACTGAGCACAGGTGCCCCACAGGGATGTGTGCTCAGCCCGCTGCTCTTCACACTGATGACCTATGACTGTACTGCCAAGTTCAGCTTCAACCATATCATCAAGTTGCGGATGACACAACTGTGGTAGGTCTCATCAGCAACAACAATGAAACCCTCTACAGAGCGGAAGTGGCCCAACTGGTTAAATAGTGTAGGACAAACAGCTTATCTCTTAAAGCGGAGTTCCACCCTGTTAAAAGTCAGCAGCTACCAAAAGGGTAGCTGTTGACTTTTAACAATTGGCCACTCACCTGCCCCTCGTTCCAGCAATGCAGGCGCCTGAGGGCTAACTCGTCTCCCCCTCTCCTCGCCGGCGATGGCATCACAAGTGTGGGCACCCGGCTTTGGCTTCAAAGCTTCAAGCGCTGCGGCTTGTGAAATGCTCGGCATATATTCTGGGACCTGTGACATGTCCCAGAAGATCACCGAGAGGGAGGGGGGAAGGTGGACATCCTTTCCAGAGCCGCGGCTCCAGGGGAGGAAGTGGACCAGGGACTCTGTGAAAACAGGGTCCCTGCTCACCCCCCAAAAAAAAGACATGCCAATTGGGGCATGTCGGGGGGTCACCTTCCCTTAAAGCAGAAGTTCCACTTTTGGGTGGAACTCTGCTTTAATGTAAGCAAAACAAAGGAGGTTGTGATGAATTTCAGGAGAAACTCTGTTGATCACCCCCCACTGTCCATCGACAGCTTGACTGGGGGGAGAGTCAGCAGTACTAAATACTTGTGAGTGCACATCTCAGAGGATCTTACCTGGACAACCAACGTCGTGTCACTCACCAAAAAGGCACAACAGTGCCTATATTTTCCCTGCTGCCTTAAAAGAGCCAGTCTCCCTCCACCCATCCTTATCACATTCTATAGGGGAACCACTGAGACGTGCTAACCAGCATCATTGTCTGGTATGGGAACTGAAGTTCTGCTGACCGCAAGACCCTGCAGCGGCCAGTGAAGACAGCTGAAAAGATTTTTGGTGTCCCTCTCCCCTCCATCCTGGACATTTTCCATACACGATGCTCCGGCAAAGCTACCAGTATCATGAAGGATCCTACCAATCCCTCCGACAGTCACTTCCAGCCCTTGCCATCAGGTAGAAGGTTCCCGAGTATCAAAATCCGGTCTGTCAGACTGCTCAGCAGCTTTTTCCCCCAGGCTGTGCCTCCAATCCTCTTTGAAACTTCTTTTTACACCGTGACCAGGAACGTCTCACTTCCCCTCCTTTTTACTCTTGAATATGCACTAGACACTTTTACAAACATTTTCTGCTACAAAGACTCAATTAGAAATATGCAGTGCTTGGGGCAGTACACTACAAATCAGCACTTTGTACTGACTGCCCTGAAATATTCCTTTTGCACAATCTCATGAACAGTAATTATGTAAATATTATATATAACCATTTGCTCACAGTATATGTACATTACATAGTTCCCAGATGTGTATAGGTTTATTTTTAAGTTCTTCGCTGTGTTCTATTTTTGTATATTTATAATTATGTTTAATTAGTATGTAGCATTGTGGTCCTGTGAGATACAACATTTCGTTCTACCGAATGTTCTTGCATGTGACCAATCCCAACAGTATCACTAGCCAAATTATATCTTCCTGAGCTGTCATTAGCTATATCAGGGAAGAGGTGGGGATAGTGGTGACAGCATTGCCAAAAGATGTATCTATGTAATAAATCAATAAGATGGAAAAATGAAACATTTAATGAAACTTTTTTAATTATTCTGAAGAAACAGCTGATAGACACTAGTGCTGCTAATGGCTGTTGTTGTCTTCCAGGGTGACTCAGGAGGACCTCTGGTGTGTAAGGTCCGGGGAGTCTGGTACCAGGCTGGAATCGTAAGCTGGGGAAATGGTTGTGCCGAACCACATTACCCTGGGGTGTACACCCAGGTGACAACCTACCAAAATTGGATCAGCAGATACCTGGAAGTAGCCTTCAGTGATGTCCAAGATATCCCACCACCAACACGGAAATGTGGAGGAGAATTCAATGGCCATGGAGGAAGCATCCATCACTCCCACCTTCACTGGACCATCTTGGTTATAGCTGCTCTGCTGTCCTTCAATCTATAACCAGTTATTGCCCACCTATATAATCAGTAGATTGCAATAAAGGGTTCAATGAACCACAAAGTTTACATCTCAACTGCCTACCAAAGTAGGAGGAATAAACACAGATTGATACAGTATTAGATGTGGATGTTCTTTTTTTATTGTATACAGTATAAATAGAATGGATTGTTTTATTTAGGGTAACTGGCTGATGGTTGGATATTACTTTTACTTTGGGGGTTGATGTACTAAATCTGGAGAGTGCAAAATCTGGTGCAGCTCTGCATAGAAGCCAATCAGATTCCCGTTTTTTTGTCAAAGCTTAACTATTTGCCTACTGGGCACATTCACTCCCTTCTTGACCAAGCCAATTTTTCAGTGCTGTCACACTTTGAATTACAATTGCATGGTCATGTAACACTGTAAACATTAGAATTTTTTTATCATTTTTTCACACAAATAGAGCTTTTTTTTACTGGTATTTAGTCACCACTTGGATTTTTTATATTTTGCTAAACACATGAAAAAATATCGAAATGTATGGGAAAAAAACCCTTTTCTTCGATTCTGTTATAAAATTTTGCAAATAAGTACTTTTTCTTTTTCCTTCACTGATGTGCGCCGATGAGGCTGCACTGATGGGCACTGATAGCCTGCACTGATGGGCATTGATAACTACACCGATGGGCACTGATAGGCTGCACTGATGAGGCAGCACTGATCGGCACTGATGAGGCAGCACTGATGAGACTGCACTAAGGTGCACTGATGAGGTGGCACTGATAAGGCACTGATGAGGCTGCACTGATAGCTAGCACTGATGAACATTGATAGGCGGCACTGATGGTTACTGATAGGTAGCACTGATGGACACTGATAGGCAGCATTAATGGGCACTGATAGGCAGCACTAATGGGCACTGATTGACACTGGTACACTAATAATCAGGACGCTGATGATTAGTACCTTGATTATCTGTGTACATGTCTCCAGTGACACTGGCTGGCTACCGGTTTTGCTTTCCTCATGCTGTGGCATTGCATGAGGAAAGTGCAGCCGATAACTGTCAAGTCTATTTGCAAGTCTATTTACATTGTGATAAGCTGTAATTAAACACAGCTGATCACATGGTAAAAGGACTGCTGTGACTGGACTTTTACCCCGATCTGTGATCGACTGTGTCTAAAGGACACAGAGATCACAGAGTGTGCCGGATGCACGCCCCTGGGGACGGGTGGGGGACGTGGCTCTGGAAGGGCGCCCATGAACAAGAGAGTCATGCAGTAGCTGTCTTTTGGCTATAGTGTTACATATTTACAGTTAGCCAGGCTGAAAAAAAGACACGAGTCCATCTAGTTCAACCAATAATAATAAAAAATTATATAAATATATATATATATATATATATATATATATATATATATATATGACCATACAATCTCAGATACACAATCCTTCACCCACAGTTGATCCATAGGAAGGCAAAAAACCCCAGCAAAGCGTGATCCAATTTGCTATAGCGGGGAAAAAAAAATTCCTTCCTGATCCCCCGAGAGGCAACCAGATATTCCATGGATCAACTTTACCTGTAAATATCAGTGCCCAGTTATATGATTTACATTAAGGAAAGAATCCAGGCCTTTTTTTAAAGCAATCAACTGTGTTGGCCAAAACCACCTCTGGAGTGAGTCTATTCCACATTTTCACAGCTCTAACTGTAAAGAAACCTTTCCGTATTTGGAGATTAAATCTTTTTTCCTCTAGATGTAGAGTGCCCCCTTGTCCTTTGTGATGACCTTAAAGTGAATAACTCAACACCAAGTTCACTATATGGACCACTTATGTATTTGTACATATTGATCATATCCCCCCTTAATCTACGCTTCTCAAGAGAGAATAAATTCAGATCCTCTAATCTTTCCTCATAGCTGAGCTCCTCCATACCTCTTATTAGTTTGGTTGCCCTTCTCTGCACTTTCTCCAGTTCCCCGATATCCTTTTTGAGAACTGGTGCCCAAAACTGAACTGCATATTCCAGATGAGGTCTTACTAATGATTTGTACAGGGGGGCAAAATGACATCTCTCTCTCTGGAGTCCATACCTCTCTTAATACAAGAAAGGATTTTGCCCGCTTTGGAAACTGCAGCTTGGCATTGCATGCCATTATTATGTTTATGATCTACCAAAACCCCCAGATCCTTCTCCACTATGGATTCCCCCAGTTGTACTCCCCCTAGTATGTATGATGCATGCATATTCTTAGCCCCCAAGTGCATAACTTTACATTTATCTACATTAAAACTCATTTGCCACATAGTCGCCCAATTAGGCAGTGCATTGAGGTCTGCTTGTAAGTTGGAGACATCCTGCAAGGACGTTATTCCACTGCATAGCTTGGTGTCATCTGTAAACTGTGAAACTGTACTTTTAATCCCAGACCCGATATCATTTATAAATATGTAGTGCCCCCATAGTGTAGGTGCTTTTACTTTTGTAGATTTTTGGTAAGAGAGGAAAAATCTAGTCAGGCCTGAGTCTCAATGTTTTGATCTGGGCTGGGAGTGTCTCAGGGGTGGGGCTGGAGATGGAGGGAAAAAAACACTCCTTGGAGATTCCTCCCCTTGAGATGGGAAAGCTCTAGAAGGGGGATGGATGAGGAGGTGTCACTTCCTGATGTATGACAAGGAGCCCTGACCAATCCACGAGCTGGGTGGTCAGGGAGCAGGCCTCCTTAAATACAGCTATCTGCCAGCAGGTGTCAGGAGATTTTGGGTGGAAGAGTGAGGATGTAGACAGGAGCTGTGGATCAGGCCTCTCCCGGAAGGGGATCCTCCTGTCTGGGGGGGTGAACCTGAGGCCTGCGGTTTGGGTGCAGCCAGGAGCGGGAGTCAACTCCTGGAGTGGCACAGAAGAAGCAGGAGAGCAGCTGAGGTCTACATGGAAAGAGATTCTTTAAAGAATCCACCATATATTCAGTGAGTGACGGCCCCTGGGAGTCGGATGAGAAGGCTGAGACAGTCTGGAGAGGAGAAAGAGCAGTCTGTAGAAGTCTGGAGGAGCCAACCAAGGGGAAGGAGAGCCATTAGACTGCAGGACAGGCAGGATGGGTCTGGAAGATGGATGGGCTGGGAGAAGTAGTTCATCCAAGGACCATCTAGCACCAATGTACTTAGCTACACAACAGAGGGTCCACGGTTTCAGGGAAGGAAACCTGCAATTCTTACCCACAAAGGGTGGTTCTGAGGCTTTGCCCGTGGCCACAGCAGGCCTCACAATGTGCTAGCTGTGGTGAAGAGGAGGTGTCATAGAGGTCTGATAAATTTCCTTTCGGACCAGGGAAACAAGTGTAATGGTCAGCAAGCAGTGTGCTGGAGAGAGGGGAAGGAGAAGAGTAACGGTCAGCAAGTAGTGTGCTGGAGGAGACATAAGTGTATATACCGGAGGTGTATATAGTAGGTCCCATGTTCAATTACTGGGCATCCCACAGTCATCCCAAATCCTTATCCAAGTTTAAACCCCTAAATAAAACAAAACAAAGTACAGGTCTTTTCAGTGACTCCGGGTGTGTAGAATTCGTGTGATTGAGGGCAGTGGGCAGGTGGACCACAACTATCAGCCACTCTTGAGGAAGCACATGGCTACAAATATATTGAAATGTAAGGGCCCCTACACTAAACCTTGGGGTACACCACTGATAACCTTAGACCATTCAGAGTAAGAATCATTAACCACTACTCTCTGAATTTGGTCTTTTAGCCAGTTTTCTATCCATTTACAAACTGATCTTTCCAAGCCTGTAGACTTTACCTTATATATTAGCCTTTTGTGGGGAAGGGTGTCAAACGCTTTAGCAAAATCCAAGTACACCACGTCCACAGCCACCCCTCTGTCCAAGGTTTTACTTACCTCCTCATAAAAAGAAATCAGGTTTGTTTGACAACTTCTGTCTTTCATGAATCCATGCTGTCTGTTGCTTAAAACATTTTTTTCCAGCAAGAATTCATCTATGTGTTCTTTTATTAACCACTTGCCGACCGCAGTCTGAGTGGCTCGTTATCGCAAACCGCCGTCATATGATGGCGGCTGCAATGACTAGTGCTGTGAGCATGCGCGTGCCGCCGGAGGCACGCTCGCGCGCTCACTGTGTCCGGGTAGCGGGTAGGGCAGACTCGATCGCCGCCAGCTACCCGTGATGGCCCCCCCCCCGCAGTGAGAGAACGGAGGCTTCCTCTATATGGAAGCCGTGATCATCCCTTTTCCCCAGCCAGGGCAGCCCACACACAGTTAGAGCACGCCCAGGGAACACAGTTAACCCTTAGAGCGCCCCCTGCAGGTTAACCCCTTCACTGCCAATGGCATTTACACAGTAATCAGTGCATTTTTATAGCACTGATCGCTGTATAAATGCCAATGGTCCCAAAAAAGTGTCAAAAAGGTCCGACATGTCCGATGCAATAACGCAGTACCGCTAAAAATCGCAGATTGCCGACATTACTAGTAAAAAATAAAAAAAATTAAAAACCCCAGAAATGAATTCTCATCGTCCGTAAACGCGGCAACTTATGCGCAAACCAATCAATAAACGCTGATTTTTTTTACCAAAAATATGAGGAAAAATATAAATCGGCCAAAACCGATGGGAAAAAATGTTTTTTTATATATTTTTTTTTGGATTTGTATTTTAGCAAAAAGTAAGAAATTTGGGGTTTTTTTTGCAAAATTGTCGCTCTTCTTTTGTTTATAGCGGCGATCAGAAATGACGCAGAGGGGATCAAATACCCCCAAAAGAAAGCTCTATTTATGGGGAAAAAAAGGACGCAAATTTCGTTTTGGTACAACATCGCACGACCACGCAATTGTCAGTTAAAAGCGACGCAGTGCCGAATCGCAAAAAGTGCTCTGGTCCTAAAGTGGGAAATCCTTCCAGGGCTGAAATGGTTAAGCTCTCCAGTATCTTCCCAACTATAGAAGTTAAATTAACAGGTCTATAAATACTTGGTAAAGACTTTGATTACTTTTTAAATATGTGCACTACATTGGCCCTATGCCAATCCAGGGGTACTATTCCAGTCATTAAGGAGTCCCTAAAAATTTGATACAATGGCTTTGAAATGACAGAGCTCAATTCCTTTAGGATCCATGGATGGATGCCATCTGGTCCAGGTGCTTTATCTACCTTTATTCTATCTAAATACTTCTGGACCATTTCACTTTTGAGCCATTGTGGATCATTTGGGGCTGTGTCACTATCATCCCCATTATGGACATGAGCTCCCCCATGCTGCTTTGTATACACAGAGCTAAAGAATGTATTTAATAAGTTTGCCTTCTGTTTGTCCCCTGTCACACACTCTAGATTATTTTGTAAAGGGCCTACATGCTCAGACCTGACCTTTTTACTATTAATATACTTGAAGAATTTTTTGTGGTTTGTCCTACTTTTTTTTGCAATCTGTCGTTCGTTTTGAATGTTTGCGTCCTTGATTTCCCTTTTACATATTCTGTTATATTCTTTGTAACATTTAAACGATGATAGTGTTCCTTCATTTTTATATTTTTTAAATGCTCTTTTTTTGTTATCATTTATAACTTTTTTAACTTTGGCCGTGAGCCACATAGGTTTTATTTTTAGCCTGTTAAACTTATTGCCCATGGGAATATACTTTGCAGTGAGTTTGCTTACAGTCTTTTTGAAAAATTCCAATTTCTGTTCTGTGTTCATCAATGCCAATATTCCCTCCCAGTCTAAGTCATGGAGAGCAACCCTCATCATTGTAAAATTTGCTCTCTTAATGTTAAGTGTTTTTATCTTTCCCTTATGTGTTTGTTGCTTGCAGCTTACATTAAATGAAATCATGTTATGGTCACTGTTACCCAGATGTTCTTTTATATGAATATTGGTAATAAGCTCTGCATGGTTTGAGATTACCAGGTCCAGCAAAAGCATCATTCCTAGTTGGGGCCTCAAAAAACAGGACCATAAAATTGTCCTGTAATAGATGTATAAATTTTTGCCCTTTAACTGTCCCAGCAGTGCCCTTACTCCAGTTAATTTCCGGGTAGTTAAAATCCCCCATTATTATCACTGTCCCTGCTCTTGCAGCCCTTTCCATCTGTGCAAGGAGCAGAGTCTCCACCTCCTCTTTAACACTGGGAGGTCTATAACAAACTCCAATGATAACCTTTGTAGTGCGCACACCCATATTCAGATCTACCCATAATGCTTCAGACTCATCACACTCTCCATAAAATAGGTCCTCATTCACACTCGCTTTGAGATCACTTCTCACATAGAGACAGACACCACCACCCTTCCATTTTACCCTTTCTTTCCGAAAGAGAGCATAGCCAGGAATATTAATAGTCCAGTCATGTGAAGAATGAAGCCAAGATTCAGCTATACCAATCAAATCATAGTTCTCTTCATGCACCAGAGCTTCCAACTCACATATTTTGCTTGGCAGACTCCTGGCATTGGTGAACAAACACTTTAATTCACTGTCACATTTTGCACATGTATGTTGCATATTTTTTATTTTAGTACAAACAGTACAATTTCCAATGGTTGATTGTAACATGGGAACCTTCATAGCACCTTCCATAGCCCTCCCCCCATCTTTCCCCATTCCACCCACCAACAGGAGCTGACCGCTATCTGACCTTTCTACCCCATTATAATCTAATTCACCCCTCAAGTGTGGTGAGGAAGTGGTTAATTGAACAAGCTGAAGTTAGAAGCTGATTGGCTACCATTCAGAGCTGCACCAGATTTTGCACTCTCCAGTTTTAGTACATCAACCCCATTGCATTTGATTCTCAATAAAAGTGGTGACAGCCAAAGTTGGGTTTATGTTTGACTTTAAAGGGTAAGTTCATCTTTACCGAAAAATCTGTCAGGTGAACTTATACAGTCCCACTGACCTAGAGCCTGGCGATCACCCTCTTGGAGACCTTGGATAGCAGCCTCACCAGTAGTGTTGAGCGAACCCGGACTGTAACGTTCGGGTCCGTACCGAACTTTCGGGTGTCCGTGGCACGGACCCGGACCCGGACATTTCAAAAATCGTTCGGGT
>BLSH010559732.1:947-19543 GCA_018402905.1 Glandirana rugosa
GTCACACATTCACTCTCTTGGAACGGGGATCACCAAGATCCCACATAACGGTGTGATAATAGGACAATTATCATATTAGTATTACATCATCCATTTTGTTGCCTCACGTGTTACTTGGAACGACTGAACGAACCCGTTATGAATATTAACAGGATAATAGTGTGGCAATACACCCTAGAACCACTAGGGGCAAGGTTCTCTCACTTACACACTGAAATAGGCTGCGCAGTACCATTTTCAGCCTTAGATTGCCTTATATATTGTCAGATATTAAGTACAGCAGCAACCTAGGTCCATCCCCAGTGTGCGACCATAGTAGCGCGAGGATACACCCTCACATTATTATAATTTTTTATTGGCTGAACACTATCTGCTGGGCCATGAGCACCACTGCATCTGTGGCCATCAGAGAGGGAAGTCTAGCTGCAGACTGTAGATTTGGACCAATAAGAAGACTGGGAAAAGATGGCAGTGGTGACAACATAGCAAATCAACTTGCTGGAAGTGGACACATTGGTAGTGCAACTTTTGGCTTGAAAAGGTGTCAGAATTAATACGAAACATATCTTATAATAGCACCACAGTAAGATTTGCCCCCACCCCTCTTAACCAATCCCTCAGTTGCATCTGTGAAAAGCTTACTTACTTACCTAAATCGACGGTCCTAGTGATGTGGTGCGTCTCAAGTGTGCTTTCCGCTGGACTGCAGAGAGAGAGGGTTTTTGTACAGTGACTATGTTGCTGCCTAGTGCCGTGGATACTTCCAATTAGCTGTCCCCTCGCAGGTCCTCACATGGTCTGGAAGACTCCAGTGGTAATGAGGAAAGGCAGAAACAAGATTGGTCAATGATGAGCGTGGACTGCGGAGATGGATAACTGGTTGTCACTGCCAGAAGAACAGCTGCAGCAGATCATATTGTAAGTAAAGAAAACTAGAGATCTTAAAAAAAAAAAAGAAACAAAATAAGAAAAACAATGGGAAATTATGGGGAAGGTGGGTGTTTGGGCTTCTGAGCTTACCTGAAAATGTATTTAAGATGGCAGGTTGCGATTAATCCTCTATTATTGAGGAATTATATTGGAATTTGCTGAATTAAAGAAGTAATATTATAATTTGAAAGTAAAGTTCTTTGTGTTGATCTGTTTGGATATAGTATAATATATTGTGAAGACGTGGTACCCGATGTTCAAGAGCACAATACAATGGAAGCTAGTATATAGGCATCTCCAGCAGCATATAATAAAATATTCTATTTTTAAATGTTAGGAAATATTAGGCAATATTATTATTATTACTGTATCTGGGATTTATGTAGTGCCAACAGTTTGTGCAGCACTTTACAAAACAAAGGCAGACAGTACACTTACAATACAATTCAATAGAGGAAGAATCAGAGAACTCTGCTTGTTAGAGTTACAATCCAAGAGGAAGGATCAAGTGATACAAGAGGTAATAACTGTGGGGGGTGAACAAAAAAAGTAGAAGAATAGAGTTGAGCGAACCTGTTGATGTTCGGGTTCGGTGGGTTCGGCCGAACTTCGGAAAAAAGTGCGGGTTCGGTACCAAACTTGACCCAAACTTTACCCCGAACCCCATTGAATTCAATGGGGACCCGAACTTTTCGGCACAAAAATGACTGTAAAAGAGTCCTGGAAAGTGCTAGAGGGCTGCAAAATCCTTTTAGAACAATAATCTGTCCCTTACAGCAACAGCAGGAACCTGACCCTATAGAACTAGGAGATGATTTTAGAACAATAATCTGTCCCTCTAAGCAGTAGACTCTACCTAGTCCAGTCAGATCTTTCTGTAATGCAGGATAAGATCTGCAATTTGTCCCTAAAAGCAGTAGTAGTAGTAATATCTACCTATCTATCTATCTGCAATCTGTCCCTCACAGCACCGGCAGCATCCTCTCCCTACACTACCCAGAGAGCATGTGACATGCAGCACTGTGATTCCAGCCTCATATAGAGGCTGGGTCACATGATGCACTGGCCAATCACAGCCATGCCATTAGTAGGCATGGCTGTGATGACTTCTAGGGAAAACCAGTGAAACGCTTGTTGATTGGCTGCCCTGCAGCTATTCAACATGTGTGATCAAATACCCGAACCCAGAACTCGAACCCAAACTTTTTTTCAAATGTTCGGGTTCGGGTTCGGGTCCGGGTCACGGACACCCCAAAGTTCGGTACAAACCCGAACTTTACAGTTCGGGTTCGCTCAACTCTATAGAAGAAGTGTAAGAAGTAAAAGTATGGTTTATTAGTTAGAAGTAGAGAAAGCTTCCCTAAAACTTTAAAGAAATGAGTGGTCAGGGATCGCCTAAAGGTGAACAGAGTAGGAGATAGTTGGGCAGATTGGGGTAGGGAATTACAGAGGATGGGAGAGGCTTGATAGAAGTCCAGGAGTCGAGCATAGGAGGAGGTAACAAGGGAGCTAGAGAGCAGCAGAAGAAGCAAGAGAATAGTTTGGTTGGTATTTTGAGACCGGATTAGTGATGTAGCTAGGGGCAGAGTTGTGGATGGCTTTGTAAGTTGTTAGTATTTTGAATTTTATTTGTTGAGTGAGTGGAAGCCAGTGGAGTTTCTGGCAGAGAGGAGTAGCAGGCACTGAACAATTGGTAAGGTGGATGAGTTTGGCAGTGGCATTCATGATAGGCAGGAGGGGGATGTAAAGATAAGCCAATGAGGAGGGAGTGGCAGTAGTTAAGGCGATTGATTACCAGGGAGTGAATTAGAAGCTTTGTGGTGTCATTGGTTAGGAAGGGGTGTATTTTGGAGATGTTGCAGATGTTGAGGCAGCAAGATTTGGAGAGTGATTGGATGTGGGGCCAAAAGGAGAGTTCGGAGTCCAAGGTTACACCTAGCACCCAGCTATGCAGTATGATAGTTGTGGCATCTGTCTCGACAGAGAAGTCAGGGGAAGGGGCACGTTGGGGAGGAAATATTATGAGCTTGGTTTTGGATAGATTGAGTTTGAGTAAGTAGAGTGATATTCACACTGATATGCCGGTTAGTAAAATCACATCCAATAACAAAAATGTTGTATATTGCAACTCACCAATTCTCAGGTGTGGTGCCTTTATTGGTTTTCCTTTTCTATTTTTTCTCACCTGGTGATCCAGCCAGTAAGTCTGCTATTTTTCAACAGACTAAGCTGTCCAGACAAAGTGGCACTTACAAGGTTGAAACAAACCATTCACCTGGAGTTCATTTTCAATGTGTTAGTCAACCCCATCTAAATATGCTAGTTTAGAACTACTACTGTCTCCATTGCTCCATCCAAAGAGGAGACACCCTAAGACTGGAAGTGTGTTAATGGCTAGATCATCAGGTGAAAATAAAGGGAAAAAAATGAATGCAGCCATCACATTTAAGGATTAGTAAGCTGCAATATATTACAATGTTGTACTTTTTGGGTTTAATGCCTCTTTAAGCATTGCATGAATCCTCAGTCTATAACTATAAAAAGAAAATTTGCAAAAAAAGTCCTACATATTTTTATAGGAAGTGTAGCTACTTACATACAAGGGTACCCAATTCTCAGAAGGTTTATATTAGTACTCAGAGGAGATGAATTATTATAGATGGATTGCAGTAATGCTCTTCAAGACAGGACTACAGAGAACACACAACAATTTAACACAAGAGAAGTTAGTGACAATAATACTAATGTGTGTCGAGTTGTCATAGTTCTGTGTCTCTTCTGTTACCATCTAATGTCCTTAGTACAATAGAGCGGAATGAGTTGCTTGTTTCTTACTGATATAAGAAGGCAAATGGCTTAAGGGAATCACTAAGGGTTTCCTTGGAGGATTCATCTTAATTTAATTAAATCAAATTAAATCAATTAAAGTACATGTACAGCTTCGCATATGTGCAGCAAAAAAAAAAAAAAAAAGCGGTACATACAGTATCTCACATAAGTGAGCACACCTCTCACATTTTTGTAAATTTTTTAATTATATCTTTTCATGTGACAACACTGAAGAAATGACACTTTGCTACAATGTAAAGTAGGGAGTGTACAGCTTGTATAACAGTGTAAATTTGCTGTCCCCTAAAAAAAACTCAACAGACAGCCATTAATGTCTAAACCGATGGCAACAAAAGTGAGTACATCCCTAAGTGAAAATGTCCAAATTGGGCCCAAAGTGTCAATATTTTGTGTGGTCACCATTATTTTCCAGCACTGCCTTAACCCTCTTGGGCATGGAGTTCACCAGAGCTTCACAGGTTGCCACTGGAGTCCTCTTCCACTCCTCCATGACAACATCACTGAGCTGGTGGACGTTAGAGACCTTGTGCTCCTCCACCTTCTGTTTGAGGATGCCCCACAGATGCTCAATAGGGTTTAGGTCTGGAGACATGCTTGGCCAGTCCATCACCTTTACCCTCAGCTTCTTTATCAAGGCAGTGGTCGTCTTGGAGGTGTGTTTGGGGTCATTATCATGTTGGAATACTTCCCTGCAGCCCAGTCTCCGAAGGGAGGGGATCATGCTCTGCTTCAGTATGCCACAGTATATGTTGGCATTCATGGTTCCCTCAATGAACTGTAGCTCCCCAGTGCCGGCAGCACTCACGCAGCCTCAGACCATAACACACTCACCACCATGCTTGACTCTAGGCAAAACACTTTGTACTCCCCATCTGGTTGCCGCCACACACACTTGACACCATCTGAACCAAATACGTTTATTTTGGTCTCATCAGACCACAGGACATGGTTCCAGTAATCCATGTCCTTAGTCTGCTTGTCTTCAGCAAAATGTTTGCGGGCTTTCTTGTGCATCATCCAGATTGTCAGCAAGTGAGGGGGTGGCGCCACGCCCTGGTGGAGATGAGAGTTTTTGGGCTAGCAGGAACAGACACCATGAGGCAACGAAATATGGCAGAGGGAGGCCGCCTTGTTCCAGCCCTCACCTGGTTGCCGGAACGGCCAGAGTGGACGCTAGTAGACACTGGCATCTGATTGCAGCAGGACTCAGATGAGGCAGTTGGAACCCTTACTCAGAGCAGCCAAATCTTCATTAACAGGCCCTCCACCACCCAGACCAGGGCACCCACATACTGTCAATGGGTGATTAAAGCCCCTAGCACCAACATCCTGCCGGGGAGAGGGAAAGCCAAAGACCTGCCACCGCTATCCCGGTTTCAGTGGGAAGTGCAAATGAGAGCTGTCTTGGAGTGGGGCCTGGATTTTCCCTATGTCCCACCCTATATCATGGATGTGGTCAAGAGCTCCAGAGAGGAGTGGAAGAACGACATGGTGTGGGAATATCATCATGTCCCCAAGCCCCAAAGAAGATCGGAAAGTAGCTCCTGGAACCGGTTTTTTGATTTGCAGAAGGAGTGGAGCCTGGGGCAAGCTATCTATGGGGACAGAGTGCTCATCATCAAGGCAACTGGCCTGCAAGGAGCTATTCTATTTCGGTATGGGAAGAAGGGGGAGGCTGGAGGAGGCTGCCAGACCCACGTTTTTACATTTAGGGACTGTTAGGGACTACAGCTAAATGTAAGGACAGACACACAGGACTGCTGGGGAGTAGCGGAGTGTGCTTCTTCCTGACTTTGCCAGAACAAACCAGCCTGCCACCCTGTGCCCAATGGAAGAGGCTTCCCCATTGAATGGACGCTTGGGTGAGGTTTGTTCAGGTCTAACCAATTTTGAAGAGCCTGTTGCCCGGGGAGGGGCCCTCCCATTGGGAACTCTGAAAACCTTTTCTGATTCTTTCTTTTTTTTCCCTTGTTTCTGTCAGTGGGATATAACCCCTCACTGACAGACCAGATAGGAAACAGTGTTGCAAGTGTACTGTTATCATTTACTCTGCTGGGAGGACTATAACCCCCTTCCACCAGACTGTGTGCTTTTTTTTTAGTTAGAATGTAGTGTAGGTTGTTCTATCTTCACTTAGGATCATCGGGATGAGACGGCTGTCTATCCCCCTCTGAGCCAGTTGGGACTGTGGTGTCACTGAGCAGTGAAGTTGGGTCGTTGCAGCCTAGAGGGCTGGCAAGACCCAAAGAGGATGAAGTGGGAGCAGTAGTCAACCAAGGCTAGCTGGTGCACCATATACTTTGCTACACTAAGGGGGCCTGTGGTCCCTGCCTGTAATGGGCAGTCCTGGAGGTTGTGCTAAATTGTAAGCAGGCCTCACCATGTGCTAGCTAGGCCTGAAGTAAGTCTTGTGCTGGAGGAAGAGGAACTAATGGAACAAGTGGAGAAGCAAGTGTTGTGCTGGAGGTGGCAGAGAAGTGTATATACTGGAGTGTATATAGATGGCCCCATTCAAAACTGTTTCATGTGATGGGCATCCCATAATTACCCTTCACCCATCCAAGTTAAATCCCCTCATTAAAAAAACAACAAAATACCAGCCTTTTCTTCCTGACTCTGGATGCAAGGACACGTGTGATTGAAGGCAGAGTGACGGGTGAATCACAACTTCCAGAAACCCCTACGGGGGCATGGCTACATATATATAATATAAACCGTTCAGGGGTGTTGGTGAATGTAATATTACAAATTCCATTATTTTATATAAATTGATTCCAGATTTTGATAAACCCCCAATTGCAGATCCTCACGACTACAGGACCAGGGTTGTGGGGAAGAGGCCCTTGTCATCATCAACAAAGGCACAAGGTGATTTGCGAAAGGGTCAACCCTGGCAAGGTGCCCTCCCCCTCCAATGTAAAGGGTATGTGATCTGGTATGGCTCAGGAGGGGAGGCCCACGCTTAAAGTGGAGTTCCTCTCAAAAGGGGAAGCTCCGCTTGTTTGCACCCCTCCCTCCTCCTCTGCCACGTTTGGCACTTTTTGGAGGGAGGGGTTGCCTGGTTTTAAAAGGTACCGCTCCCACTTCCAGGTAAGATCGCCTCGGGGATCTACGAACATGTCCAGCCCCTCCTAAAAAAGCATTAAAAAAAGTATTGCTTTATTTTCTTGTTTTTCGCATGGAAGTTCCCCCTTAACCACTTAAGGACCGGAATGATTTCCCACTGTAGGACCAGAGCACTTTTTGCGATTCTGCACTGCGTCGCTTTAACTGACAGTTGTACGGTCATGCGAAGTTGTAATCAAACGGAATTGGCGTCCATTTTTTCCCACAAATAGAGCTTTATTTTGGTGGTATTTGATCCCCTCTGAGTCACTCCTGATCAACGCTATTAACAAAAAAAGAGCGACAATTTTGAAAAAAAAAACAATATTTTTTACTTTTTGCTATAATACATATCCCAAAAAAAAAAAAAAAAAAATGTAATCATCAGTTTTGGCCGATATATAGCCTTCCTCATATTTGTGGTAAAAAAAAAAATTGCGATTGGCGTTTATTGATTGATTTGCGCAAAAGTTGCCACGTTTACAAACCAGGAGAGTTCATTATTTAAAGAGAGTTATGTAAAACTTATGTAAAACTCTTACATAAATAGCTTTCTTGCCTTTTTACAATCTTTGAGCATGTCACACATTTGTGTGTTTTATAATTATTCACACAATATATATTTCATTTTTTTCCCTTTTAATCACGGGGTTATTACCCAATCGGGGCTTTCTTTATCACTATTTTATATATACTTCTAACCGAGAGATTGCCTTTATATCTCTTTAGGTTCTAGATTTTTTAACCCTTTGATGTCCGGGCGGACAATCGCTTGGACACCGTGAGTTATTTTCCTTTTATATGCCAATAATAATTATTTGATATCACCTCTAGAGATATTCATTAATTTTAGGATTGCTATCAGGGTTATAATCACATTTCACTAATGTTTATATGGCGTATTTTTGAAGTTCCATCATGACATTATATATTTTTTTTTTTTCATTGTTCACTTCATGTATTAGACTGTCGTTCAGTTCACTCATATTTTTAAGTTCATCATTCTTCTTATATTATTTTTTTCTTTTGTTCGTTTTTTCTTCACAAGGGATGAATACCCATTAAGCTGTTTCTACTTGCACACAGCTTACATACTGTAGCCAAGAGGACGCTACACATACCTCCTCTGGTTACAGTTCTACTACTCTCGCGATCACGTCACGGATATACGTCACAACGTCGCAAGGTATCACTTGCCATTCACCTTCGGAGACACGGCTGACTGCAGCGCCTCTTCCGAGGGCAGTGCCACATCACCATTAATGTTATGGACGTACAATATCTATTACTCCTTAATAAACTTCACCGTTAGACATTTAAGGCTTTAAACTTTTTATTTTGGGTGTATGTATGTATTTCTACTATCCCTTTTTTATATAATATGTTGTGTTTCAATTTTTACTTTTACACCAAAACGAGGCTTGGAACTTAATTCCTATACTCATAACCCTCTATGGAGGTCACACAGAGGCGTGGACCGCACGCTAGTGACGCCATTTTGACTAACAGGAGCGACTTCCGTTTTTCGGCCCCCTGGTGGGCGGTTTTGCTGTAATACAGTTAGTTATAAATAAGAGCAGTGACAGAGGGGGGGAACACCCCAGATGACGACCGTTGGAGTCGAAACGTGTTGGGTCTGGTTCCCCTTCTGTCACTGATATACTTACAACTTGAAGAGCTCTTTTACGTTTGATTTTGATGTAAGTGTTTTTAATCTTTTTATACATTATAACGTTAAAACGTTATTACGCTATGGTGGGTCTTTTCTTTTCCCACTCTATATCCATTGAGCCTCTCAGCATGACCATGTAGTTCAACCTATACGGGAGTGACCATTACCAGTTCCAGGAGAGGTGATTCATTGACGGGTGGACCCACACAGGTGATATGTGGACCCAATAGTGGACGTCTGGTCTAAGAACCCCCTCCGACCTATCTCTACCAGGTTCTGGTAAGCATATATGCCTATAGTGATATAGAGGATATAGAGCAGGGGTGTCAAACTTGATTTCACCGTGGGCCGTATCAGCATTATGGTCGCCCTGAAAGGGCCGGTTGTATATGTAAGACTAGATGTCTAGAGCACCACCCCCCCTTACATCAGATGCCAAGAGCCCCCGCCTCCCACCATCAGAAGTTAAGGGTTCCCCACCCTTCCTTGCATCACAATGGGGACAGAGTTGGGAAGCAGAAAGAGCAGGGTCTAGAGGAGGACCAGAGGAGAGCTGGAGTCTTCTGAATGCTGAGACCAGGGGAGGTGAAGATGAGGGGGTGCTGCAGCTGCACAGAGTGGAGCAGGATCTGAAGGAGTTCTGTCCTCCACTCTGCGGCCGACTGTTGAGACAGGGGATGGTGGAGATGAGGGGAGTGCTACAGTTGCAGGAAAGGAGTGAGGGCCACATGAAATGACCCGGAGGGCCGGATTTGGCCCCCGGGCCTTGTGTTTGACACCTGTGATATAGAGGATCTTACATTTTATACACAGCACTCCATCTAGAGAAGTCTCAACTATGAACTTTTGGATGAACTTTTAACACTTTGTGTATATTTCATTTATCACAGAACTAATATTATGTAATTTAAATTTCACAGAAATTCATATATTGGTCATTGATTGTCACAACTCATTATTGGCGCTGCTATCTGTTGTCTTATGGTTTACACAAATTGATCTCTTTGTTGTGCGGGCTGTCAGGGGTCATCCATTGTCATCCAGTTCTAGGGGAGCGCGGGTTATTTGCCAATTCTTAGTCTTAGACACTACCTGTCAGCCCCCTACTGCCTGAGCAATTTATTTCACTGCCTATAAGACAAAACGCTTTCAACTGTGTATGTTATGTATGACCTGCCTTGCTTTACTTGTATTTACTTGTATTTTTTACCTGAACCTTTCCTGGAAAACCCTAATAAACCTCTTTTGAACAAGAGAAGGATAGTAAGTGGAAATTAGTTTCGAGTGAGATGGGTCTTTGAGAATGCGTTCTAACAGGGAAGCTTGCAGTGTGATATTTCTCATACCAAATTGAGCTGCAGCAGTGTGTCTAAGTTGAAGGTATTTAAAGTAGGTCGTGGGGGAAAGATTGATCTCACTGTGAAACTCTTCAAAATATTTGATTGTATTGGCATGAAATAGGTGGGAAATCAATTTCCCCCCTCTTTTGAACCAATATGCCCCATCCTTCCTACAGTAAAATTCTGGTAGACAAGGGTTACCCCAAAGAGGGGCATTGGGTGAGAATATTTTGTCTGTTCTGGTGGGGAGAAGTTTTGATATTTTAAATATTCGTATCGTCATTTCCAATATTTTAGTACCTCCCCTGCCTCTCGTGGTTTGTCGATGGATTCGATTTTGGAGTGATTCAAAGGACGTAAGAATTGCTGCCTCCAGCGCAGTGGCTGCATTATTAGACTCCGGATAGAACAACCAGTGCACATGTGCCAGTTGAGAGCCAAAGTAGTACGTCTAAAGGTTCAGAAGTGCAAGGCCTCCCTCTGCTACCGGAAGTTGGAGCTTATCTTTGGCTATACGGATTGCTCTTCCCTCCAAGATAAAGTTGTTAATAACTGAGTCAATCTCTCTAAATTTGCTTTTGGGGATGTAAACTGGGGAATTATTCAGGATATAAAGGAAGCGTGGCAAAAATATAATTTTAAAAATATTAATTCTACCCAGCAGTGTTAGTGGGAGATTTAGCCAAACTTTCAGGGTTTTCCTATGTCTGACAATGAGGGAGCCCAGATTATTCTCAACATATCGGGAGACAGGTTGTTGGACTATAACACCTAAATATCTGAAGCTTTGGATTATTTTTAAGGGGTATGATGGAGGGAGTGTGATCGTGGAGTCCTGATCCAGCATAAACATGAGTGACTTTTCCCAGTTGACCTGGAACCCTGAGTAATGGCCAAACTCGGTGATAATAGGCAGTAAAGTAGGGAGAGAGGATTGCGGATCAGCTAGATAAACCATCATGTCGTCTGCGTAAAGGGACACTTTCTCTTCTAATCCCCCTATCGCCAAACCCTTAACTAAGGTGCTGGCTCTAATCCTGACTGCCAAGGGTTCTATTGCCAGTGTAAAAAGCAGTGGCGATAGTGGGCAACCTTGCCTAGTGCTCCGCATAATGGGAAAGGAGTCAGAGACTGTATTGTTTACTCGCATTCTAGCTCGGGGTTTGTAGTACAAAAGCTGAACCTATCTAAGAAAGGTGTCTCCAAACCCGAATTTTGCCAATACCTCTAGCAGATAAGGCCATTCGACAGAGTCGAAGGCCTTATGTGTATCCAAAGCCAAAACAGCTCTGGATCCCATGTGGTCATGTTGAGATTGCATGTTGGTGAATAGCCTTCGTAGGTTTATTGAGGTGGCACGACCTGGGATGAACCCGGTCTGGTCCCCTCCTATGATGTCTGGGATAATGCCGTTAAGTCTTCTGGCAAGAACTTTTGCCAGAATCTTAACGTCAGAATTTATCAAGGATATGGGTTGATAGGACTCACAAATGAAATGGTCCTTATGGGGCTTTGGAATAAGAACAATCTGAGCCTCTGACATCGAAGGAGGTAATTGACCCCCTTCTATAGCGTGAGCGAATTAGGATTTCTTAGTATTGTATATACCATTCAATGGGGAAGCCATCTAGGCCGGGAGTTTTATTGCGTGTGAAGGAGTGTATAGACTTTCCTATTTCCTCAGTTGTTAGGGGTGCATCTAAAAGAGCAGCCTGGGTTTGTGACAGCTTGGGCAATGATATACTCGATAAGTAGTCGTTGAATTCCATTATGGTGTAGTGAGCTTTGGAGGTATAAAGGGTAGAGTAAAAGTTCACAAAAGCCTTCCCTATGTCTTTGTTTTGTTCTACTATCAAACCAGTAGAGGTTTTAATTCTGGGGATTGTACATGGTTGCAATTCTGGTCTGGATAAATATGCCAGAAGGCGGCTATTCTTATCTCTGAATTCAAAGATTTTCTTGTTCTGGTACAGTATTTTCTTTTGAGTGCGTTCCAGTAATACTAAATCCAGTTCCCTGGCCCTATGACGCCAGGTAGTGTATGAGGCCGTGAAAGGCGATGCGGCCTACCTCCCCATCAGTTTCATTGAGGGCGCGCTCCGCGTCCACCAGCCTGGACTGGGAAGCCTTACGAGCCTGACCTACTGCCGTGGCAAAGAAGCCAAGCATGGTAGCTTTAAAGGTGTCCCAGACCACCGGTATAGACGCACTCTGTTGGTTTATGGTCCAAAAGGATTTCAGCTCTGTGAGACCCTGGTCAGTGACCGCCCCATCTGCCAGCCACAAGGGGCTCATGCGCCATATCCTAAATAAATTTGATCTACCCAGGGTGAAATCCACCATCAAGGGGGAGTGATCGGACACCGCCCTGGGCAGATATTCAATTTTGTCCATCAGCTTAAGCAGCTTGTGAGACAACAGGCATAAATCAATCCTTGACAATGTACTATGAGTGTCTGAGTGACATGAATACTCCCGGGACAGCAAATGCTTCCATCTCCAAGCATCTACTAAGTCAAATTTATCCAAATATGAACACAGGGGAGTGGGGGGTGATGTAGAGCTACCGAATCTATCAAAGAAATTATTCAGGACAGTGTTGAAGTCTCCCGCCATAAGGAGGGGTCCTTCCGCAAATTTCCAGCACTGCCTTCATGATGCCTTAAAAAAGCATTTTGTAAATGGGGGTGGTATGTAAAGATTAACTATAGTATATCACAAAACAGCCCCCGGGGTCTATTTTAGTATGCTTAAGGGTAACCTTAGCATTTTTTGCTATTAATATGGAAGTCCCTCAGGCATATGTGGAGTATGTGGAATGAATGGCATATGCTATTTTCGCTCTCTTTAACGCCATAACCCTAGACCCTTGGAGATGTGTTTCTTGGAGTAGGATGACATGTGGGCTGTGCCGGGCCAAATATTCAAACACCAGGGGGCGTTTGACTTTAGAGTTAAGCCCCCTGACGTTCCAAGAGACTATACATAGCTTAGACATGATGGAGTACTATAAATCTTTGATACACATTGCAAACCTTCAAGTAGAGAGCATAACCCTAATAGAGGAGTGTGTGTTGCATCCAGCCCAGAAGGATGGGCAACCCACACCCGTCCCATGCATGACCTTGAGGGATATGTAATACCATGTGTTGATGTTGGACAAGAATATGTCAAAGGTTTAAAGACTTGTTGGAAGAGCACTAGCAAAAAAAGTAAACCCCCAAGCGTGGGGAAAACTACCCTAACCCACCGGCCCTCAATCCCCAACCCTTGAGAGCTTTAATCCCTGAACAGTAACATTTGAATTGTGAGGTGGACATGGCTCAGTCCCTCAGTTCAGACTATTGAGGGTCTCAAAAGAATTAAGTAAGATCATAAAGGAAGGAGTCAAATGTTAAAGTTCCATGTATGGCAGCGGCTGTAGCATAAGTAATGGTTGTCAGCCCATCATAGGTTGTATAATACCTTCATTGGTAAGTAGTGTATCTAGCCAGAGGATATCTCAAAAGTGACCCGGCGATGCAAGGTGGCTGTTTGTCAGTTGACCAGTCATTGAAAAAGATAACTCAACACATAACTTTACCCTTCAGATATGGGGATCGATCCTGTATGATAACAGTTCTATGTTCCATATAAGATTAAAGCCATTCAGCGAGGTGGTGATCTGTGGCTAGGGCGGCGTTAATCTGGAAGACCCATGGAGTCCACCCAGTGTGTTGCCTCCTTCGGGTCTGTGAAGAAGTAGGCCTTTCCTTGAAAGATGATGAGCAGCCACGTGGGATGGAGCATGACGTAAGGTAATTGGAGATCTCTCAGCCTCTAATGGATAGAAAGGTCGCCCTCTGTTTCTGGGTGGCAGCAGAGAAGTCAGGAAAGATTGTGATTACATTGCTGTTAAAGGAGATGCAACCCTTCTCACTTGCAGCCCTGAGGATAGCTTCACGGTCACGGAAATTAAGCAATTTGATGAGAATGGAGCGTGGGGGTCCCCCTGGTGGTAGAGGGCACAAAGTACCCTGTGTGCTCACTCAAGGGAGAAAAGTGGGGAGAATGTTTTGGTGCCAAATGTAGAAATCAGCCATTGCTCCATAAAAGTTTCCCGGGTGTTTACCTTTGGAACCCTCGGGAAACCCCATAAAGCGGAGGTTGTTTTGCCTCAGGCGATCTTCCATTTCCCGTGAGTTTGTCAGAGGTGGCATCCTGGTTTTTCTGCAGGTCACTGACATGCTGTTGTAGGGGTCTGGTCTCATCCTCTAAATCACTTATGCGCCGCTCTGTCTCAGTCACTCGGTCACGGATATTGTGCACATCCTGTTTCAGGAAGGACATTTCTGTCCTCAATGAGTCAATTTGGGTAGTCAGTGAAGCATGGGAGTGATGAATGGCCTCCATTATCTGATACAATGTGGACTCTGAATTGCCTGTGTGGGAGGTGTCCGAGCCTGGAGAAGCAGCCTCCGAATTCACAGACAGCGACTGGGGAGATAAGACATGCTGCTCCTGGAAAAGGAGTTTGTCTGACTCCCCCTCCATGATGGTATTCTGGCAGTCCACATGTCCTGAGTGCTGCATACGTCCTGCTCCATGCTGCAGACTGGCACCATCTTGGGAAGCTGTATTCAGCAGTGAGGAGTGAGGAGGCTGAAATCCAGGCGCAGCAGCGCCAGCTTGGCCGATTTTCACCATTCTGCCGGTTGTCTGGGAGGTCAGGGAAGTGATGGAGGTATCACTAACTTAGAACAAGCAATTAGGGCAACAGGATCAGATAAGGATCGGGCTTACAAAACAGAGCTCCGGCGTTGTGTGTGTCCTCACATCCCGGCAGTGGGCCACGCCCAACATACCAAATCTGATTTTCTGGTTGTTTTTGGGTGGTTTGGGTTCCCAAATGAATTCTGCAAACCATGTGTCATCCATAGAACCAATTGTTGAGTGGTTTGGTTGGGTGGTTTGGTTTCCCAAATGACTTCTGAAAACAATGTGTCCTCCATATAACCAATTAGATGGTGTTAAAAGTTCTATCCCCTCTTGGATAATAGGGAGCCTCCTCCCAGAGTTCCTCACTCTTTACTGTGGCTGAAAAGGGGAAGGGAAGTGTAGAAATAGATTGTTTCTGACTGTACAGGATGTGTGGTAAGGGCAGGGTGGAGGTTAGAACATCAATATCATAATTTTACAGAAGTGGACTACCATGAGAGACCGTTATTGCTGGCTTTTTTTAGCTAGTTTCTTAAATGTGCAGCTTGTCTGTCTACACCTCTGATGTTCAGTGGTGATCAGTGGCTGGCTGGAACTATTGGAACAATAACCCCCCCCCCCATCTTTCAACACTGGTGGTCAGTAGCTGGAAGCAATAATAATGACCCCCCCCCCATTATTTTCCTAAACACGCACTCCCGTGACAAGCTCTATCTTTCAGTCAGGTTGAGATGGTAGTTCTACCGTAGGCCAGAAATCACTCTGTCTAACAGTTTCAGTTTTCAGTACTCGGTACTAGAATGCAGTTCCATGAGTGTTACAACATCCTCACAGCAGTGTCCTCATAGGCCCCCTCAAATCATATTCCTTAGAGCCCCCTCACATCAGTGTCCTCAGAACCCCCTTACATCAGTGTTCTCAGAACCCCTGTCACATCAGTGTCCTCAGAGCCCCTCACATCAGTGTCCTCAGAGCCCCCTCCCATCAGTGTCACCAGAGACCCCACAGATCAAAGCCTCCTTACATAAGTATCCTCAAAGCCTCCCTCACATCAGTGCCCTATTTTATAAATAGTATGGCAGTAGCATGGGTGGCAAAGAGTGGGACGTAGAGAACATCTAGATGGAGGAAACTTCCATCCTCTTCTGAATGCTGAGGGAAGTCCCTGATCAGTGTCATACATTGCCATGTTGTGCTTAGGCCGACCCATCTGCACTACGGAAATACATATTGTAGATCGCCATTATATAGAGGACTCTGGGAAATCCAGGACCTCACAATAAAATAAGAGTGATTTGATTTGCTATGCTATCTGATGGAGGTGCTTGTAAGCACTAACAGAATGTTAGGGTGGCTATAGCACACCCAAGCACTCTGTTTCAAGTGGAACTAAGGGCACAGACTGCATGAGCCATACCCTGGATAAACCACTGCCAACCACTGCATCAATTTAGTACCAGTGGCACCTGGTTTGCCATGTATCAGTCCTCCATTTCTACATGCTGAAAAAGTAACTGTTAATAGCACCCAAAACATATGATTATATTGAAAAGCAAATATGAAACTTGTTTAATAATATATACACAAAATATATGTATTGAGGTTTTTAAGGAGAGTCTTGACATTGCATTTAGCTTTTGTTTGTTAATTCCATCCTTCCATCATTGGTAGCACAAGTGAGACACATTTATTACGTTTGTTTTCTGTTAAAGT
Organism: Glandirana rugosa; assembly: GCA_018402905.1. Lineage (NCBI taxonomy): Eukaryota > Metazoa > Chordata > Amphibia > Anura > Ranidae > Glandirana > Glandirana rugosa. The sequence goes on from BLSH010559732.1 coordinate 17,256, forward strand.
TTGCTCTGATGAAATACTCTCTGGTGTTCATTTCAGATCTAAACAATATGATGAAACATTTAGGAAGAAACATGCAGATGACCAGAGCCCAACTAGAAGTAAAGATGGCAAAGATCTCCGTGGCTACTGTATATTTGCCCTGAGCACTGAAGAACGCTGGAATAAAAGATATCCATACACAGAGGAAGGCCAGCATGCTGAAAGTAATAAACTGGGCCTCGTTGAAATTGTCTGGGAGTCTCCGAGCCAGGAAGGCCAAAATTAAACTAATGGTGGCCAGAAGAAAGAGATAACCCAACATGGTCCAGAAGGCAAAGGGGGAGCCCTCATTACACTCAACGATAACTACTGGTTGAAACTGGATATTGTATTGTGGAAATGGTGGAGCAATACACAACCAAGAGATGCAAATTATCAGTTGTATTAAAAAACATGTAATAATAATTAAATAGGAGGCATTTGGTCTTGTCCATCTCTTTAACCTGCTGCCAGGCCTAGTGGCCATGAAGGCAAAAACTACCATGAGGGTTTTTGCCAAAATGCAGGACACAGAAAGAGTGAAAACCAGGCCAAATGCAACTTGTCGGATGAGACACATCTCTGGCTGTGGGTAACCAATAAAAACTAAAGAGCAGAGAAAGCACAATAAGAGTGAGAGGAGAAGAAGACAGCTTAGGGAATAATTGTTGGCTTTAACTATAGGACTCTTTCTATACTGAACAAAAAATTTGAAAATAAAGCCAGGAATCAATGAAGACAAGGCACTGGCTACAGCCAATGTCACACCCAATGGATCCTCATAAGACAGATAATCCTTGGCCTTTTGCAAGCACTTGGTTTTCTGAGGATTTGGCCACTTATCCCATGGACACTTGAAGCAATCCAAAGCATCTGCAAAATAAAGCAGGCCAAGTATTAAATGGGCACACATAGCAGAAAAAATAAACACTGAATGTTGCCCTTAACATCCCCTATTGCTAATGGTTTAAAAACTTCCTACAAAAATCAAATTCACAGTTGCTCCTCTTCATCATTCCTCCTGATGGAGGGGCATATTAATAGAATAATACAAATCTTAGAAGACATAATTATTCACCTACCCATGATATCCGAAATCTCTCCGACTGGACAGGAAATGCATTCATAGCAGCAAACAGGCTGACCTGTTATAGCTGCCTTCCTGAATCCGGGTGAACAGCTTTCACTGCAGACAGAACGAGGTACCTGGCAAAAAGAAAATTGCTATTTACTGCAGCATGACAAAAAGACATCTATTAAGCTTCCTAAACCTGACTATAGACATTAAAGTGCTTGTAAACCTTCATTTTTTTTAGATTAAAATAACAACCATGTCTATACTTTCCTGCTCTGTGCAATGGTTTTGCAGCTTTTGTAATGCTCAGTGTGCACAAGGCTTAAATAGTAGTTTTAGGTGAATATACAGTCTGACTGCTTGATGGATGTCATTTAAATTACCCCCTCAACAATTTTATACTCACTGGTCCACACTCCTGGCAAACCCACTCTGTTCATAGGGAGGTGCCCCAGCCAACTACTTCAGCTGATTCTTGACTTTATTGTGTGTCCAAAAAAATCTCATACGTTCCTATAGAAAGGTCATTGAGATGCACGTGTGCAGCATTGTTGGGGCCCCTTTAAATCTGTGTGGTGTGCTACTGCATGCACATTAATGTGTATTATGTTGCACATTAACATGCATAGTATTAAGGCAGCCCAGTAGTACTAAATGTGCTGCCAATGCTCTCCAGCATAGGCAAAAAAACATACAACTTATTCTTTGTAAGGCTACCTTGTGTGGCTGTGTGCTACAACAGGTGTGTTGCTTTTGTGGTGGGTGGGTGTCATTCACGATTAGAGTTGAGCGAACACCTGGAAGTTCGGGTTCTGCTGGTCCGTCCGAACTTCGGGACAAAGTCCGGGTCCGGGTCCGGACGGAACCCGAACGATCGCACGGACAACGAACCCCATTGAAATCAATGGGGACCCGAACTTTTAGGCACAAAAATGGCTGTAGGAAAGTCCTGGAAAGCCCCAGAGGGCTGCAAAAGGAAGTAAAATGGGGGTAAGGGTAGGGCAAGTGCCCTACAAAAAAATGGGGACAGGGAAATAACTTTAAATATTTTTTAAAAAATAAAAACATAAAAAATGCAAAAATGGAGATGAATGTGGTTCATCTTCAAACTGTGTCTGAAAAGTATTAATTAACGGTAGAAGCCATATAACTGTTCTAAAATCATCTTCAAACTAGGGCAAGTGCCCTACAAATA
>BLSH010559732.1:37103-55526 GCA_018402905.1 Glandirana rugosa
TTATGTTAACCTCCGAGTGGTCTTAATACCTATGTGTTGCGGAAACTCATGTAGGAAAGGAACCCTCTGGACGTGATTGTGATTATGCACAGGCTGGCTTGAATCCTCCTGCAGAGCTGGCTGGGTTGGAGACATACATTCTATGTGTGATGGTCCCATGCTGAGTTCCCCATGGATGTACTCAAAGGCGTTGTGTATCCATAATTCTGGTGAGCCTCCAATTGTATTTATTTTTCCCCGCACGTGGTGAAACAGAGGTGGAGGATTCTAATTGAAGATTATTTGCACTTCTCAAGAATTTTGTTTTCAGCACTGGAAAATATTTTTTTCTTGGCACTGGCCCTTTATTTTAATAATTTATATTTTTCTATCTTCACATTTTATGTAAGCGCTGCTAACACTGGACTTCTGTATATGAGTGTTGACTTTATTTCATTTGATTTTTTAAAGCAGCAGCTGTCAGACTATTATTATTTTATATTATTATTTAATATATTTATATTTTGTACTACAGCTGCACAATTGAATTTTGCACAATTGAGTATTGATTGATTTATATAGCGCGGTATTTCACATAATTTATCTACAGTATATTACTTTTGTGATGTTACCTGCCATGGTTTGAAATCCTGGATTCCTATATGGCTACCATCTTGTGAGACAAAGCTTCTAAAATTGTCCAAAGCTTTTGACAAAACATGAACGGCATTGTAGACTTTATTGGTGATTCTTAGATTGGAGACATCAGTGTAGCTATTCTGGATGTTTTCTAAATTCTCAGTTTCATTACATTCTTTCTTTGATGTTGGGAAATATTCTGTAGCATTATCTAAAATTCTGCAGTTGAAAGTCTCTTCCCAAAATAACTTCACCCATTTCTGCCCTTTGGATAGATGAACTTTCTTAATAAAGTCTCCAAATCCAGGAATTGTCCCACTGTAGAATGAAAGACCAACTGCCCCAGAAAGAAGGTCTGAGAATCTGTTCTCGAGGTATAATGTTGATGTTGACCAGCCTTCACTGGCAACAAATATTTTCCCTGTAATATTTTGTTTTATCATCTCCTCAAAAACAGGAACTAAATCAGGATCCGTAGAAAAGATGATTATGACACGAACTGATGTCTTCTTAATGACTTGGACTATGTGTGGAGCATTGCGGTTGGACTCCCTTACTAGAATATATTCGGTGAAGGCCACACACACTCCAGCCTTTATTATCTCCTGCCTGACCAGCCGAATCCCATCTTGTCCATAATCATTGTCCACAGCCAGAAGACCCACAAAAGTCCAACCAAAATGTAAAAGAAGCTTGACAAGTCCCTGAGACTGGAATTCATCACTGGGCACTGTCCTAAAGAAAGAAGGGAACTTTGACTTGTCGCTCAAAAGTCGGCTAGTTGAATAATGGCTTACCTAGATTGAATAAAAGATATTACATTTTTGATAAACTTTTGGAAATTTATAAGAATGAAATTCTCACAATGTATTAGGCAAAGTTATTGAAGGTATTATGATTAGGTATACATTAAAGAGTATATATAGGTAAGACTGCTTTTTTTTTTTGGATGGAGTAGGGAAGGGTTAGAATTCCTGTCAGGATTTTATTGTTGTCGGTGTCCCCACTAGGTAGATTCATGCTTTCTCTTGACCCTGATGACCATTATTACTAAAACAGAAAGACATGGAAAATCCAAAATGTAACAGTTACCACCAGAGCAAAAGGTGACGGTAACTCTTACAGTGGGGACACCTGTATTGATGACAGCTGTGTAAGAGGGAAATTACTCTCACTTTGTAGAGATTTCCTCTAATTTCTTGTCAAGTCTCCAGGACAGGAAGTGAGAGAAAATTTCCCATTGGGGCACAAAGACCAAAAAAGGTTCTGTAAAGTATTGTATATGTAGAGTTTTGACTCTGGATGTGGTCAAGCATGTCACCTGGGATACCCTGGTTGTTTCATTTACAAACATATTGCCCTATCCAGGCCTAGAAATATATATATATGTACTATCTCTCTTTCCCATCCCCTTCTAACCCATCCTGCTATGCTCACCTGAGTTCTCCAGGTCCCTTACTGCTGCCGGTGGGGGGAATGCAGGTCAGTGCCCCCCCCAAGACTGCTGGTTTCCTGTGATTACATTTTCATGATCCTAAGAGAACCCTGCCACTGGACATCTAATAGTAAATGTCCATGTGATGCAGGCACTGTCATAAGCACTCAGATAAGGACCATTCTAGGAAGTGAACGGAAGAGGAGGCCATCACATGACTGCAGCTTAAAGCCGATTCATACAATTTGAGCTGAGCACATATATCTGCAGTGTTTTCTTATCTCTCTTCAAAGCACTATGTCCCATAGCTGTCTCCTGCTCCATTCTTCTGTTATCAACATGATAACTTCTGACAAGTTCTCTGTCACATGTGATAAAAGCAGCCTGAGTTTTGTGTTGGGGAGAATGCTATAAATAGATTAGAGTGCTGAACTATTCAACAAACAGATCTGAAAGTCTCTACCTATGAGGAGAGGGGGTGTGTGCCTTTCCTCCAATCAGCTGTCTTGGCTGGGTGCCCAGGCTTCACTGCAATGTTGAACAGTGATCAGGTAGACTGGGTTGGAAAAAAAGGAGTGGGTAGGAATGATCCCAGAGTGAGGCTTTAAATGTCCCATTTGCTGAAGTACATCCTACTTGTACAGATGTAAGGCATCCCCTAAGCATGCTATTTAAGGAACTGTATATTATTCAATGTTGCATTTAGGCCTTGGTAAAAGACCAGCTCCCTGCTGAACATTTTTTTTGCATTGGTACTTGTCCCCATTGGAGTGCCCAGCTGCTCATGCCATTTCCCCAAGAAGTATGCAAATTGGCCTTGAAATGGCTATAAAGAATTACAAGATTTGGCTCCCATAGGCTTCAATGGTGTTAGGGTGCTTCACTCAGGGTTTGCTGATTATTATTTATGTGTTCTTTTACTGAAGCATCTGATGGTGGGGATCCGTCATGAATCTAGAACCACTTTTATGTCTTTTGTTCGGGTCTCAGAATCACTGTTTAGTTTGGTGGCTTTACATAAGCAGCAGAAAGTAGATATGAAATTCAGATTACATCTCACCTGTGGGTATCTGTAAAGTCCCAGAATATGAGCGAGCAGCATTGAATGTGTGGAAGATGCAGAACCAATTATACCACCGAGAGGGATGCCACTGAGACAGCGGTAATTCGGAATGGCAGTGCTGAGTCCAGTCAGTGTTTGTAAAATAGCCTGTAGATCATAGTGAATAACATTACAAGAGTCGAAAATTTGGAACCCAAGGGTCAAATTAGGTAGAATGCTGAGATTACTGTTGATCTCATGTACAGCGAACACCAGGGTCTGGATTTGCTGAAAGCTTTCAAGATGAAACCTGAAGAAAGTACAGTAGATAATATTTTATTTTGAATGCAATAACAATAATAAAAGTGTACCTGTCTTTGGAGAATCTTACAAAGTGGTAAAGTCCAAATCCTGCCAAAACTTTGTATTTTTGGTATGGTTAGGCTGAAGGTTTTAATCTGAATTCCTGGGAAAATCTTCCCTTGCAGTGGGGCTGCCCTTTGAGCTGTAAAGCTGAAATGCTCGATTAGGTCTGCTGACCTGCAGGGAACTGTAAAAAGCAATGTTACTTATCTAAAACTGTATTCCTGCAGGCTCCCTCTGCGCTGCTAGACGAGTCCCTCCCCGCAACCTCTCCCCCGGTAGTCGCAGGTCCTCTAACATCATGAAGCAAAATGCAGTGCCCAAAGCCCTGCAATAGATGCGAGGACACCAAGGAACAGTCCACTGTTTGAGCATAGGGGAATAGAGGAGAGCGCCTTGGATCGGCTAAAACTGTTTTTCCCAGTCTCTTAGACCTACACAAGCATTTAACCTTTGCAGCAAGGGGCCAGCCCCACTAGAAGACACAATTTTTACTTCAACAGAGATAGGCTTGAAAGCCCCTATTAGGTTTTGCAAATCTATTTACATCTCCATCCTTTTTGTGGAGGTGTCCTCTCACTTCTTGTAAGAAAATGAGTTTACTTGGTAGCTGGCCTACTTAGATCCTTTACTTTTAATTTGCGATTGTTTCTAAAACCTCCAAAAATTCCAAAGAGTGAGGAGTCAGTTTTCTTTTGTTATGGTCCCAAGCTCTAGAGTGCCACAATGGGGTTATTTAGTAAAAAAAAAAAAAAAAATATGCCAGTCCTATCAAAGGAACCCATATCTACACACTGTTCTGGTTGCTTGTGTGTTAAAACAATCGTGCTTCATTGTTCCTTGGCTGCACTTCTGGGTGCACGAATGCCTGCTCCTCTTGCTGCAAACAGTAGTTCATCATTTCAGCTCAAATGTCATTATAGGAGTCAGTGGAAGAAACCAGGGGAAGCAGGTACTCGACTAACCCAGAAGGGGGTAAATAACTGTCAGGGAACAGTGAAGTGGCAGCATGGGACTTACTAATTTTCATAAGGAACCTAGAAAATTTTGCACATTAAAAAAACATCTTACTAATTTTACTAATGCTTTTGTTGATTTGTTTTACCATGTTTTACCACCATATCTGTAGTGTTAATTATTTGCATTTTAGGAGTACTTTATTCTTTTTTTTTTTTTTACCGCTTTGTAATTTTTAAAAACTGCTGCATTGTATTTTTTTAAATTATTTTTTAAGCAGGCATTTAAAATAGATTGAAAATAATATTATTTTCGAAAAAAACATTTGGTCATACAGTATCAGAAAAATGTATCTTTGTCTTTCTTTGTCAGTCATGACCAATGCAGAGGTACAATTGTACAGGTATAGGTTTGCATACCCTTGGCAGAATTTGTAAGATGTGGTCCATATTTTAGGAAAACATAAATAATCATATTTATTAATATTATTATTATTATTATTATTATTACTATTAATAATAATATTTATTTAATACACATTTATTTTGTTTTTAATGAGATGCTGATTAAGTCACAGGGCCTCACAGAATACTACAATCATTAAACATTCCATAAAAATTATGAAAATAGTAAAACGGCTGTTTTCAAAGGTTTGCCTACCCTTAGTTCATATAGCTGAATTCTGGGATGTGAATTCTTCCAGGAAACTTGGCATGCTTTGTGTATTTCTTCCAGATCTGTGCAGTAATCCAGTGTGAAACTTTCCCTCTGTGCAGGAGCTTCCTGTAATACAGACCGGTCACTGCTGCTCTCTCTCCTTGTGCAGGATGACTGGTTTTCTCTCCGCCCCCTCCTGTAGTTTTCTGTAGGCAGCCTTTAGTGAATGGAGCTGCTCAAACCCTCCCAAAGCTTTACTATGTGCACAGGCTATGTACAGCACAGTGATGATATCATTGCTACTTTTATCTGGTGATCTCTGAGTTTGCAAAGGCATTTATTGAATACACACATACAGTGATTGATAGCTTTTGTGGATATTAAAAAATATATTTAAATGAAAGTTGTATGCCCAGAGTTCAGCTTTACTATTGTGTATCACCATCATTAGCATCAATGACAACTTGCAGTCTTTTGCTATAGTTGTGAATGAAATGCTTTAATTTCTCATTGGTTAAACTTCCCAAATCTTCTCGTTCAGAAGCCTTCAGGTCTTGTTAATTATTTGGTTGCCTTGCATGAACTGCATGTCTGAGATCTCCCCAAAGTGGCTGAATGATGTTGAAGTGAGGTCATTAGATTGTGATGGCCACTCTAGAGCTTTCACTTTTCACTCAATGGCAGTGACCTCAGCGAGTGGGGAAGACGCGCTGACGTCACTGCCATTGAGTGTTTGAAGTCTACAGCTGGCCGGCTTAATGTTCTTGGACGCCCTTGTTGTTTTTATCTGATGTGAGTGCAATACTTTTGTTTTATTAAATCCACTGAAACGTTATAACACTATCAGTAGCTTCTCTTTCTTTGGGTGCCGTGGTGAGTTTACCTGGGGGTGTAAAGAACCTTATTGGACTGCTATCCCACAAACGCCGGGAGGCGGATCCGGTTAGCCCTTTCCACTACCTCTGTGGTTCACCCAAGCCAACTCTGCTACATCAGGACCCCAAGATTGTCGTATTTATCCCCAGGGGGGACCCGGGATGGGGTACAGCCAAATCGCTCATGCGCTTAGATCTGGTGCAGTTATTAGATGTGAGGTGGAGGTATCACAACTGAATTTGAACACGGTGGTCTATATCTGTGAAGATACATCTACATCTCTACTTTCATCTACACCATCTATGTTTATTTGGACTGTATGATTTACATGTATTTATGGGATGCATGCTATATGTATCTACCTACCGTCATTTTAGCGCAACCTGTTGTTTATAAAATAGTGTGTTTGAAGTACATGGTTAGTATTGTTTGGTTGCAGCTGTAGTTGCTTAGTGCTTTTATATAGTCTAGCGCGGTGTTATCCTCCTTTGTATTGCATATGAATAGACTGGTTCAAGACAGACAGAATCGACTTGTCAGGGTCAAGTAAACTTCAACAAAATGGTGACCTTCTGCACCCAGACACTGACTCAATGTTGTATATATGTGAACGAGATGGATAAAAGATGGCTTCAGCTCCTGTTATTGACCCGTAGAATGGAGTTCTCTATAGGCGGAGAACAAGTGCTGAAGTTATCTTTTACCCATCTCATTCACATTTTTGCAACAGGGAGTTAGTGTCTGGGTACTTATTGGCAATTTCAAATCTTTAGATATCTCTCTATATATGTGTCCTAGTTTATAAAGTTGAACTACTTTTTTGTTTTTAGATCCTTTGACCGTTCTTTTGGTTTCGCCATGAAATACCTCATGCACAGATGAGCGTATAGCCCCTGTGCAAGGCACAGGCTGAAAGTTGCTGCAACTGGATGGAGCTAGACAGTGCATCGAATGGCACTAACGTCTAGGACAGTATGAGCCCAGGGGCAATGGTTGGAATACAGACTTCTTGCATTTTGGGCATTCATCCCTGGTGGGCACATACTGCCCTAAATGTTAGTATCCTATAGGGCAGCCCCATAAAGCCACATAAACTTTCAGCCTCTCATAGACTATTACAGGCTTGATGGTGTACCTGTGCCTTTGGTCTGCTTGAAAACCTTAGAGTCACATGCATGGGGCTAAATGTCTAATGTGCATGCGGCCTTATAGTAACCAGCAAAGCAAGAACAGCCCTAAATGAAGCACAGAAGGGGTTCTCAAGAGCTAAGAAATGCAATGACAATACAGAAACAATAATACAGTCAAAGGAGCCACAGGTTTCAATGATTACCCTTCACATTTTTTCCACCTGTGTATTTCAACTTGAGTGCATATTATGAGATCAAACATTCAAGGGTGTATAACCTTTTGATAAGGTCAATCTAAGTGCTTTCAGTCATCCTTATGGTTGTCAAAGGGCACACACACTTCTGTGATGATAAATAGCTTCATCTGTCCAATATTCTAAAATAAAAGAATGGTGTTTTGTTGGATTACTCGTATTTTCCAAAAAAGTTTTGCCAGGGGTATGTAAGCCTATGAGCACAACTGTGTTATTGTAAATGTTTTATTTACTAAAAAGAAAGATCATAGTTGGTGCATTTACTGATGTCCGAATATCAGTGCCTCAAGCTAGTCCCATAGATACCATGAGACCTCAGCTGCAGTGTGAAGAATTGCAAACCCCAGGAGAAAGGAAAACATTTTTATATTAACCATTACCACCATTCAAAGCAATAGAGATTGGCTATTACAGGATTATGTGGGCAGTCACAAAACTACCAGTGCAAGTGAAAGCCTATTTACATTGTACAGGTGATCTTGGGTGGTTTCTCCTTAAAGAGGACCTGTTGGTAGACCTTATCAAAGTGTAGAGGTAACACCACACCAATGATGATATCTCCAGGCTGTGCCATCCCCTCCATCTGGGAGACATCCAAGCGGCATCTTTGATCATCCGAATGAAAAACTGGAATGAGCTGTGAAAGAACCAGAGTCCACATTGTTGTAGATAAGGAGACCATCTTGCTCAAGGATCAAGCAGTGATATCTGTGAGTGTACAGTAAACACAGGGGTGACAACAGGCATTTTATTTCACATCTGGCTTCTTTTTTAAAATCATATTAGCATTACTGATTGGGTGTAGCTTAACAAACAAAGCATAAATAAATTTAGGAGTCATAAAAAAATTTAGTGTATCCCCGAAGTTTGCACCCTACAATTCTGTGTGCATGTGTTTCAGCTATTTTTTATTATTGGAGGCATATCCCTTTTCCCTGCATCTCTTATATCTTCAGAGATCTTTCCAACAACTCAAAGATTAAAGTGTAACTAAAGGCAAAACCTATTTTTTTTACATTTTGGATAGAGTAGAGAGAGATTAGAACAACTGACAGGTTTTTATTTCTGTCTGTGTCACCGTTAGGGGGTTCCCCCCTCTCTATTTGTCCTGTTTACAACTTATTACCAACAGAAAATCCCAACTTTTGGGATGTCACCAGAACAGAAATAGAAGGAAAATCTTACAATGGGGACACTAGTTCTGGTAACCCTGGTGACTATGAGGGATTTCCTCTCACGGCTGTTCTGTGAAGCTCTCTTTGTTAGAAAACCTTAGTGGACAAACAGCATCATGAAGGTCGAGGAACACACCAGACGGATCAGGGATAAAGTTGTGGAAAAGTTTAAAGCAGGTTATAAAAAAAATGAGAAATAGAGGGCACAAAAACCTTACAATGGTTATAACGCTCCCTTATTTATTCCAAAATAAAAAAATAAGTTTTGCCTTCAGTTCCAGTGTAAGGGCTCCTTTATACAATTGGCTGGGAGGCAAACCCCAGCTGCCCACCCAAATTTTTAACAACACAGCCAGCCTGGGCTTTATACATGCCAGGGCCACAGTTCAAGTCTGATTGGCCAGCACCATCACAGAGAAACAATCTGGTTTGCCCTGAAAGCACTGCATAGAGAAAGGGCAGAGAAGAGGGGATTTAAAATTCCCGGACTGCTGGACCAACTGTGGGAGCCCTGACAGCTCAGTATCGCCAGAGGTAAGTTCAGCAAGGACCAGAGGGTTGTATGGTGTTAGTTTACCTTTGCATGTTTTCTGTAATGGTGAACTAACCCTTCCAATCATCTTTACAAGTCTTGACTCTCTCCCAGCCTGTCACTGGTAAATTTTTAATGCTGAAGCAGCAAACCGATAAGCATGTCAGTGTGTCCATTGTTAGCACAGGAACACTACATGACACTTGATTGTCTCCTTGTGCTGCCTTTCGACTTCCCAGTCTGAGCAATGGTGTACAGTAGACTGTAAGAGGTTGATACAGGTTGAATTAAGGTAATTGCACAATATGCATGTTAAAAATACAGCAAACAATGTATTAATAAATACAGATATACCTTTTTGTGTTTTTTTTTTATATCTGGGTTTAATTGTTCTTAAAGCAGTGTTCCAGTAATTTTTAGGTTTATTAAAAGTCAGCAGCTACAAAAAGTATAGCTGCTGACTTTTAATAAACAGCCACTCACCTGTCCCACGGTCCAGCGATGCGGCCACCCGATGCCTCACTCCTCTCCCCCTCCTCTCCCCGGCAACTGTGGGCACCCGAACTTGACAAGTCGCGCTGTGCTTTGTCAATGGCCAGGCAATCTTCTGGGACCTGTGACGTGTCCCAGAAGATTGCAGGGAGAGAGAGGCCGCCTAGGGGGAGAGGAGGAGTCGCTTAGGCGGCCAGACCAGGAAATGGGAGCGAGGTACCTGTCTAAACTAGGTACCCCCCCCCCACAAAAGAAAATGGCATGCCAATTGCGGCATGTCAGGGGGCAAAGAGTATTTAAAGCAGAAGTTCCACTTTTAGGTGGAACTCCACTTTAAGCAGAGGTTAAATGACACTTCTTAACCACTTCAGCCCCGGAAAGATTTTCCATGTTAGGACGAGAGTACTTTTTGCGATTCGGCGCTGCGTCGCTTTAACTGACAATTGCGCGGTCGTGCGACTTTGTACCCAAACTAAATTAGCGTCCTTTTCTTCCCACAAATAGAGCTTTCTTTTGGTGGTATTTGATCACCGCTGCGTCATTTCTGATCACCACTATAAACAAAAAAAGAGCGACAATTTTGCAAAAAAACAACAACATTTCTTACCTTTTGCTAAAATACAAATCCCCAAAAAAATATAAAAAAACAAATGTATTCATCGGTTTTGGCCGATTTATATTCTTTTTCATATTTGTGGTAAAAAAAAAATCGCAATTGGCGTTTATTGATTGGTTTGTGCAAAAGTTGCCGCGTTTACAAACCATGAAAATTAATTTCTGGTGTTTTTACAATTTTTTTTCTTACTAGTAATGGCGGAGATCTGCGATTTTTATCGCGACTGTGATATTGCAGCGGACATGTCGGACATTTTTGACACTTTTTTGGGACCAATGACATTTATACAGTGATCAGAAATTTAAATAACCACTGATCACTGTGCAAATGTCATTGGCAGTGAAGGGGTTAACCTGCAGGGGGCAGTGAAGGGGTTAACTGTGCTCCCTAGGCGTGTTCTAACTATGAGGGGGCTGGGCTTGCAGGGGCACCAGAGATCTAACTGATGCCAGTGACAGGGATCAGTAGATCTCTGACATGCCGTCTGTCAGAATGGGAAACCGCTGTGTTTACATCAGCGGTTCCCCATTCTGGCTCTGTCACAGGGCATCACCAGTCGCCGGCGGACATCGAGTCCACCCGATCCACGGCCCCGCTCAGGGATCACGCGGCGGGCACAAGTGCGCCCTGCCGGTGGCGCACACTCGCTCCCTAGCTGCCGTGCACTAAAGTGAAAACTATAAGCGGCGATTCAAGGGACAGAGACGCGCTGACGCTGCTTATAGTCATATGGCGGTGGGCAAAAAAAAAACATGTTTTTAAGGAACCTGTTAAAGACTCAGCTGAGCTTGTTTTAGTTATACATCATACTCAAAGATCTACTAAAGATGTATTAGGTTGTAATAAAAAAGTACTCACTAGAGTGACTGGAATCATACTTACAATTCACACTCATGGACTCCTGTACAGAGATTCCTTTCCATATGATACTCTGCAGAGAGCTGCCTTCAATGCTGTCATTGTCACCAAGACAGCATTTATGGGCTTTGTTGAATTGCCTCATTATATTAATTTAACCGATTTAATCCTACTAGAATTGGTCAACCTCTTCCCAAGAGAAGCAAGGTGTAGGATGATGCATATGTGTTTTTGAGATGAAGTATGTCCAAATAATTATAGTCACCAAGGGACCATAGATTGTCTCTTACTCTTTCACTAATATGTGTAGGTATGTATCTGTATATATATATATATATATATATACCGTATGTGCATGTACAGTATCACACAAAAGTGAGTACACCCCTCACATTTCTGTAAATATTTTATTCTATCTTTTCATGTGACAACACTGAAGAAATTACACTTTGCTGCAATGTAAAGTAGTGAGTGGACAGCTTGTATAACAGTGTAAATTTGCTGCCCCTTCAAAATAACTCAACACACAGCAATTAATTAATTAGTGCCCCTTTGAAGACGTTACGTTTAACGAAACATGTAGGGCGGAGCCACTCGCTGACGTCACCACACCTCTACACACGGGAAGTGCGGGCGGTGTACGGGATTTGCGATTTGATGCCAGCTTTTATTACCCATGCTGTTTTTAACTTTATCTATGTGAGTACTTCTCTTTGTTTTAAATAAATTTGTCTCAACGATATTACACTATTGGCCCTTCTTTTCTTCACTCTGGGGGATACCGAGACCCTGTATGGTCAACTCCATTTATCTAGGAGGTACCACCAGTGAGCAGTTGGAAGAGGGAAGTGCAGTGGAAGGGAACCCAGCCACATTACACCTGCAGAAGGTTGTTTCTGCCTGCCCATTTGACCCACTAGGAATAGTGAGTCCCTGATTATCGGTAAGAGTACCCACCTATAACATCTCACCTGGTGTGCATGCCTCTGGTGGTGGAGTAATCTCTGAATAACCTTTGAGGACAGATTTACGTTGGATACTTTCCCTTTACCACAAGTGGGATTTTTAATAAACTTTGGGACTGTTTCTGGAGGATACCCATTTCTACCTATTTTTTCAATCACTGGACTTTATTCATTTCGTTCTTTTATTTGTGTTATCTCAATTTTGCTTGATATGTGCACTGTTGTATATGTTATATGCTATATTTATATGTTTATGGTATCACCTATTAAGCTGGTTTTTGAATCTATATAGGTGCTCTATGTCATATTGGAGCCCTTATGTCTAACTTTGAATTTGAACACAGGTGCTCCCAATTACTTTGGAGCCTTGTTGTCTAAATTCCCTAGTTTTCTTGTGTTTTCACAAGGATTTTGCCACTCACACTAGAGCAACTATATGTTTTGTTTATTGGCTTACATGTTTATTATCACATGGTTAGTTGCTGCTCATATGGTGCTTTAGCACAGATATTTTACAAAGTGGATACACAGCAATTAATGTCTAAACCACTGGCAACAAAAGTGAGTACATAGTTACATAGCTGGTGAGGTTGAAAAAAGACACCAGTTTATCCAGTTAAACATATGATGTGTGTATGTGTTTATGTCGTATACCCCTCTATGTTGTGGTCGTTAAGGTGCCCATCTAATAGTTTTTTGAAACTATCCATGCTCCCTGCTGATACCACTGCTTGTGGAGGAGAATTCCACATCCTTACCGCTCTTACAGTAAAGAACCCTTTACGCAGTTTCAGGTTAAACCGCTTCTCTTCTAATTTAAGTGAATGTCTGCTTGTCTTTTTACATTCCCTTTTCACTGAAAATATTGTTCCCTATGCTAGGGTCACCAGTACGGTATTTGTACATCACTATAATATCCCCTCTCAAGCGTCTGCTCTCCAGATAAAATATGTTCAATGCTTGTAGTTGTTCCTCACAGCCAGAGGCGGCTCACTAATTAGGCAAAGAAGTCAGGCGCCTAAGGCCTCGCACTCCCAAGGGCCTCGTGGCCGCCTAATTTACCCATGCCTCAACCATGAAGTGGTGTCCACCTCCCTGAATTATATCTATAAAATGAAATGAAAATTTCTAGGCAGCCTGTCAGGGTCAGCAATTAGCCTTAAGACATAGGTGTAGGGATTTTGTAGGACACACTTCGGTAGTGAGCAATATCACAACTATTTGTTAAAAGTTCACAGTTTTATTGGATACATAATAAAGCTTGATATACCAATCATTAGGAACGATACAAAATACATATGTGGTAGTGAAAACAGTGTAGGGATCATATAGCACCAGGTTTCGCAGCTTGTCTGCTTCATCCAGGGTGATCCCAGTTGCTTGGCACTCTTATACAAACAACAATCCACATTAGTTACATATAGTACACATATGGATTTAACAGTAGTGTATCAAAACTACAGTGCTCACCACATTGACAAAAAACGTTCGCCTTTCAACTGCTCGCTTCATCCAATCCCCCACCACCAAACAGATAAGGGCACTCAAAAACAGTCACCTGTCCTGCTCAGGTGGGTATTGGACTGGAGTATCCAAGAGGGGGAAAGGTCAGATGGAACTGTGTCCTCTCCAGCAAGCCGGAGATGGACAATTGACCTAGGCGTCCCAACCGTAAGCCTTGATCCAAAGCAGGGGAAAGAGGGTCGGCTACCTAAAACAAGAAAATACAGGGGTTCTTAGTCATTTGAGACACTCTATAAAATATAGTCCATGGTAATGATGCCACCGCAATAAACATCACATCTCCGGGGCATGAAGTAAGGCAGTTGTAACCTGACCAGAGCACCATGCACATACCCGTATGTAGAGGAGCCATCCAGCTCACATCCCTGCATCAGAGCCGCCGCTCAGAGACTGATGCTGGGACGCCCCACGTGTTTAACAGCAGCCCCGCTGGAAGTGACAAGGCCAGCGCAGCCTCCTGACGTCACCTCTGATGCGGGCGCCCACACAAGACATGGCGGCCATGCCAGACAGCCAACCAGAGATGGGTGGCGCCAACAGAGACACCAGGTCCTCCCGCACTAGTAGGAACAGCACGGGGAGATAACATGCCATCAACCCCGATGTGTCCCAGGCGCCCATATAGCCACCCCATAGCAAAGGTACCCTCATTGAGAGGGGGCAGGCGGATACGAGGAAGCGAGCAGTCACTACACATCATAAGGTCTAGCCCTGATAAAGAGAAAAAACAAGGAATATGTTAATTTTATAAGACTACTGAAGTCAAATGAATATTGAATAAGTGTTCCTATATACATAGCCATCTACACTTATTTCAGGTATGTGATGGAAGGAGGCCACCATAGTGGGGTAACCGTCTCCCCACCCCTTACTAGAGATCTGCATGGCTATCTAGGGATTATGAGTCCCAGACACAGCCCTACAAAAAGGGCTCATATGACAGATAAGTGTTTAGACCAGGGGGCTCAGTAGCCCTCTGGTTATAAATCCAATGGGATTCCATTCTCAGGATACTTTGGTCAGTGTCACCCCCTCGCGGGTTGGGGGGAACATGGACCAATACAAAGAAGGATATTGTCATAGGGTCATAACTATGGCAAAGCCCGACATGCTTGCCAATGGGCGTGTACAATAACCCAGCATCTATATAATATAGATGATCCTGAATCCGTCTGGCAAGTGTGAGCTTGGTCTTGCCTATATAAAAGGCACCTGCTAAAGGTGGTGATTACTTTCGTAGTAGTGGGTTTCGGGGGCTTCCGGGAGCCAAAGACCAAATCTGCTCTAGTGTGGGTCTTGGCTTTTTGGTAGGCCCTCTTAAGGACCTTCTTGTTATAGCCCCGCTCTCTGAGGCGATTGTATAAGGCCCTAGGTTCCATCTCAAAATCCTCATCCAAGGCACAAATTGTGAAAAATGGCTCTAAAAAAGTCCTGGAAAGGGCTAGAGGGCAGCAACATGGGGTAAGAGTAGGACAAGTGCCCTGCAAACAAATATGGATAGGGAAATAACTTAAAATCACATAAAAACATAAAAAAATGGAGGAGGAGGTGGATGTGGAGTAGGAGGTTGAGGAGGCGGTGACCGTGGCGGTGTAGGTGGTGGAGAAGGAGGAAGAGATAGCCAACACTGTTTTTTGTTTGTTTGTTTTTTTTTCTAATTGGGGTAGCCCCCAAAATACTAAGACATATTAAAAAAAAAAAGGATACGTTCACTTAAGTATACCAATGGCTGTATGAGGCCGGTATAAATGGCTATTCTGCAAAAGGTACCGACAAGTCTTGTGGGATCCATGCCTGGTTCATTTTAATAAAGGTTAGCTTGTCCACGTTGGCTGCGGACAGGCGGCTGCGCTTGTCTGTGATAACGCCTCCTGCCATGCTAAGCACAGGTTCAGACAATAAACTGGCTGCAGGGCAGGCCAGCACCTCCAAGGCATAAAGGGCAAGCTCAGGCCATGTGCCTATTTTGGAGACCCAGAAGTTGAATGGGGCAGACCCATCAGTCAGTACGTGTAGGCGTCACAGACAGGACTTCCTCAGCAAGGGGTCCTTGCTGCAAGGGACCCCTTGCTGAGGAAGTCCTGTCTGTGACGATACACCTCCGAGGGGGAAAGCCTGCTGTCCTACATCACGCTCCAGCTATTTGCACATATGCGGTTTGTAGCTCGCACGGCTTTACAGTGCTTTTTATTGTAAGTGTATCTATTGCTTTGGGGCGTTATTAAACAATTTATACGGAGAGCACTAGATCGTATCTTTTATTTTACATGTTGGCTGCTGTGATGAATATGGGAGATTGAAAGCTATAGGACCTTATTGCTAAGGAGCAGGAGACCGGAGGGGAGATTATACCCAGTGACCCCAGGGAGGGTAACAGGCGTTACATTGCCTGTATTGAAGCGAGAGGCTGATTCACCTGGTGGAGGATTTAACCCTTTGCACGTGTGCTGTGAATTTCGCTATCCACGATCGGGATTTCTCTCTCTAAGAGATCTCTTCATCTATGGACTGACATCTCCTATTTTCACTGGCCACATCCTTTTGATGGACTATTTTTTGCACTAACATGTGGAGTTGGTTTTTTGTTTGAAGTCTGAATCGTTTAGAAAGTTTCCTTCGGTATCACATAGGAAATTTGATATTATTGAGAGTGTTCACATCCTTTGCACTACTTTCACCTTGTCTCATTTTGTTTTATATATTGAACAATTCACATATATGCTTTTGTGAAACTCCACTATTGCCTGCTGCTGCTCGCACAGTCTCTCCAGCATGTGCAAGGTGGAGTTCCACCTTGTGGGCACGTCGCATAGGAGGTGGTGAACTTCCGCTGCAGTGCAGACAGACGAGCAGCAGCAAGGTGAGAAGGTCGAAAGCGCCTACAGACCGCCCACACTTTCTGCAGCAGCTCTGACATATCCGGGTAGTTTTTTAGAAATTTCTGCACCACCAAATTCAGCACATGCGCCAAGCAAGGGATGTGCGTCAAACCCGCTAGGCCAAGAGCCGCTACGAGATTTTCCTCATTATCGCACACCACCAGGCCAAGCTTGAGGCTCAGTGGCAACAACCACTCCTCGGTCTGTTGTTCAATGCCCGTCCACAGCTCCTGCGCAGTGTGAGGTTTATCCCCCAAACATATCAGTTTTAAAAAAGCCTGCTGTTGTTTCCCCCTGGATGTGCTGAAGTTGGTGGTGAAGGTGTTACGCTGATCGGATGAGGAGGTGGTGGAGGAGGAAGCGGAGTAGGAGGAGGAGGCAACAGGAGGCAAAGACAAATGCCCTGCAATCCTCGGTGGAGGAAGGACATGCGCCAAACTGCTATCCGCCTCAGGCCCACCCGCCACTGCATTTGCCCAGTGTGCAGTTAGCGAGATAGAGCGTCCCTGCCCGTACTTACTGATCCACGTATCAGTGGTTATGTGGACCTTGCCACAGATGGCGTTGCGCAGTGCACACTTGATCTTGTCCCCGACTTTTTTGTGCAGGGAAGGGATGGCTCACCTAGAAAAGTAGTGGTGGCTGGGAACCACGTACCGTTGGACAGCCACCGCCATCAGGTTTTTAAAACTGTCCGTGTCCACCAGACGGAATGACAGCATTTCAAAGGCCAGGAATTTTGAAATACTGGCATTCAGGGCCAGGATCGTGAGTGGGTAGGGGGGTATTTCCTCTTTCTCTCCAGTGTTTGGGAGATAGACAGCTGTAAGCTTCCATGGGACTATGGTGTGGAAATGCTTGGGGACGGTGGCAGACATGGTGGCGTTGCTGTCACATCGTCTGTTTGCTGGGTGGCAGGTGACGCTGTCACTGTAGAGGTGGAGGAAGAGGCCGAGGCAGCAGCAGAAGAGGAAGCAGGAGGAGCCCGAGACCTTTCTTGGATTTTGAGGTACTTATTCCACTGCAGCTTGTGCTTTGCATGTAGATGCCTGGTCATGCAGGTTGTGCTCAGGTTTAGAACATTTGTGCCTCGCTTCAGGCTTTGATTGCATAGCGTGCAAACCACTCGTGTCTTGTCGTCAGCACATTGTCTGAAGAACTGCCATGCCAGGAAAGTCCTTTGACCTGCCTTTGGTGTGCTAGGCCCCTGGGTGCGGTGGGTAGTAGCAGGCGTACTGTCTAGGGGACGGTCTCTCCGCTTTTGCAACCTGCTTTCTCTTTTGCTGTGCTGGTGCTTCTGTGTGACCACCACATCTTGCTCCAAACTGAACACGTCACTCGCATGACCTTCATTCCATGTGGGTTCTAGGACCTCATCATCTTCCACATCATCTTCCACCCACTCTTCACCACTGCCCCTCCTGCACACTGTAGAAAGCTGCAGCAGTTTTGTCATCATCAGAGATGTGCTGCGGTGGTGTTTCCATGTCCTCATCATGAAACAGAAGTGGTTGGGCATTGGTGCACTCAATGTCTTCCACTTCTGGGGCAGGGCTATGTAGATGGCACACGGAATGCACACGAGCAGAGTCATCAAAAAGCACAAGAGACTGCTGCATGATTTGGGGCTCAGACTGCTTGGCTGATTTACAAGGGGCTGAGGTGAAAGACAGATGGCCATGGGGTTCAGGTGCCAACTCTGAGCTTTCAGCAAGGCACCGGGTGGGAGACAATGTGAAGGAACTGGAGGCATTGTCTGCCACCCAATCTACTATCGCCTGTACTTGTTCTGTCCTCACCATTAGTTGAGTGGCATTGGGGCCTACCATATAACGTTGAAGGTTCTGTTGGCTACTCGCACCTGAGGAAGGTGTTTCACTTGTGCGTGTAGCTGGCACGGATCGACCACGTCCTCTCCTTGCAACAGGAGCTTCACCAACACCACCAACTCCAGCAGCACCACGACCTTGACCATGTCCTTTATTTGACGCTTTCCTCATGCTGAATGCAAATTTACTATTTAGCACAAATTTAAATTATTTTTTATAAT
>BLSH010559732.1:91722-117646 GCA_018402905.1 Glandirana rugosa
CAACCGCAAACAACCGCAAAACGCCACAGCCGCAGTTTTTTACGGTTTTGCAATGTCGGAGTCTTGCGCTACCGGCACCCAAGATGAAAGTCGAGTGATTGCGGCTGCGGTAGATGTCGAGTTTTTGCGGCTGCAAAATACCCCGGTAACTGATTGTACCTCTCGACGTTTTCTGCGGTCTTTTGCGGCCGCAGTTTTTTGCAGGCACACATACTCCGGAATATCACGTCGAGATTGGTGGTGGATATGAAAAATTGTGGGGAAGTGAACGGATAATCGGGTTTTTTTAACGTAAAAAAATAAACTGTCCCTTCAAGCACTTTCTGGATGCGGCCTTCACCTTTGTCTGAACATTTATCCCATTGTGCAGAGTAAGAAATAGTTAAAACTAGGGATAAGCCGAACTTCCCTGTCAAATAAAAAAATGCAATTTTTTTGGGCTAATAGGCAAGTGAAGGGGTGTTAAAAAGTATAGGTGGTGGTTAGAGCTGCACTATAAGGCCTCATACACACGGACGTTTTTTGACGCCGGCGTTTTCTGGCGTCTTTTGCAGCTCTCCATGTTAGTCAATGGCCCCATAAAACGTCGGCGTTTTTGAGCTGTAGATGGCGTCGGCGTTAGTGAGCTGAAAGTAGAACCCACGGCCATCGCGTTCTGAGGCTGTAACGTTTTGGCATTTTTTGACGCCGACACCGCAAAACGCCAACAAACGCCAACTAATATTGTACCGGCGTTTTCCGGCGCTTTTTGACGCCGACGTTTTTAGGTTGAAAAATAGCAGAGGGATGATTTTTTTTTAAAAACGCCTATTGACGCCGACGCTCACTAACGCTCACTAACGCCGATGCATAACGCCTAAAAACGTTGATTTTTTTTTCCTTGACGTCGGCCCGATGTTTTGTTTATTTTTTAAGAAACGTCCGTGTGTATGAGGTCTTAAAGATCGCAATCTTGATTCAACCCCCTCTCACAATCTACACCCGACATTTCCTCTAAGTATACAGTGCAGAGCCGTTCAGAGCTGCCAGAGAATGTTCAACATTCCTCAGCACTTGGAGATAGAGAAGACAAGAGATACATTGTAACATTTTGTCCTTTTAGAATAGATCAAAGGGAAGAACTTCTGTCTGGTAATTTAAGTCAGTTTAAACACTTAAAGGCCAAATCTTTTTCTGACATTTGTTACTTACACGTTAATAATAGTATTTTCTGCTAGAAAATTACTTAGGACCCCCAAACATTTTTAGAAGAGACCCTAGAGAATAAAATGGCGGTTGCTGCAATATGTTATGTCACAAGGTATTTGCGCAGAAGTCTTTCAAATGCAATTTTTTTGGAAAAAAACACAAAAATTAAGTTAAAAAAAACAAAACAGTAAAGTTAGCCCAATTTTTTTGGATAATGTGATCGATGATGTTATGTTGCGAGAATCATGAGAGAATCGTGATCTTTATTCTAAGCAAAAAAAATGTGATTTTCATTTTAGCCAGAATTGTGCAGCTCTAGTGGTGGGCACTGCTCTAGAAAACATGTACCAGTGCAAATTTTTAAAAAAGCAGGAGCAGTAGGAACAGTGATATTTGCAATTGAAAAATTGTTTTAAATTGCCAGCAAATTATATTTCCCCTCTGGTCGCCATCTAACAAATACCTCAAAATGGGGGGGGGTCTGGATTGGTAGTTGTGGGGTTCTGTTGGCAAGGGCTTATAGGAGTCTGGAAGCCCCTTTAAAATAAGGAGGCAGGCACCCAGATACCTTCCCCCCCATGTGAATGAGTAAGAAGTACATAGCACCCATACTTATTCAGACCCTGCACACACAGCAGATTCTGAGAGTACTCCTAGCTCAGTGACAGCTCTGTGAGCTATATAAGGGAAGGGGAAGAAATAATAGTGAGATAATTGAACAAATATGGCCATTGCCAAAATACTGTATAGCCAGTGAAAATATTTGGGTAGGGAAGTCACTGTTATTCCCGTGTCACATTTTTCATAAAATGCGAACATGCTTTGGAGGATCAAAAAAAAATTATAATAAGGATACACATCTGCAAAACAAAGTACCTGATTGTATTTGTAGAGTCCTAGAATATGGGCTAATAAAATTGAGTGTGTGGAGATTGCTGGCCCAATAATGGCTGCTAGAGGAATGTCGGGAAGACATCTGTAGTTGGGGATGGTCATTTTGGCCCCACTTAGGACTTGTAAAGAGCTTCCGAGGTCCAGACGGAGAGTGTCACAGGAATCTAAAGCTTGGAAGCCTAGTGTCACATTCGGAAGAATATTGGGGTCCTGGTTGATCTCTTTTATAGCAAACATCATGGCTTGGAACTGTTGGAAACTCTCAAAGTGGAACCTGATGTGTTAATACAATACAATGATAATTAACACAATAAGATAATCTTTATTTAGAGAAGTTAGATAGAGAAGTGTCACTTGTTTAAGAAGAACTCCAACAACTCTATTGGTATGCATAAGTAATATAGCTCCTTTAAGAAGACATTGTAGCCAACTTAGAATGAATGTATTCGTGCTATTGTGACTGCCTTTTTACTGTGATCCAATAAATGAAACTTAAGAAAGACCCCTGTGCCCATTAAAAATATCTATAATAAGACAGAGCTGTATAAAAGAAACCTACCATGCGAAAAAATATGTAGGATGTCAATGTTAGTCTCTTCTTTCTTTCTTTAAATGGCTGTCTTCTAATACTTTCAATTTAATACTGAGTTACTGATTTGGCACAAGTATACAGAGATTAGGATTCATGACTTTTCCAACTTACTTGTTTCAGGGTGGTGACACGGAAGTATTGAAGCCAGAAATTGCCAGGCAACCTATATTTTCAAAAAGGAGCCATGCAAGGTCATGTTGGACTAGAAATCAGTGTGGAAATCCTGTCGCTGGTAGCAACTTTTCGGTAACAAGATTGCCATAAAGAACAATCACCTGACCACACATCGATGCTTCCTTGCTGGACGAAAAGTCACCCAATCTCCCTCACCACTAAGAGAACAGTGCAGGAGCAATGGTGGAGCAAAATCTCACTGGTCCAGACAGTAAAAGAGTGAAACTGTAGAATTTTTTGCACTCCTAGAAACCCTGTTTGTTGCAAGTTGCTGCCTGTGACAAGATCAATAGTGGGACCTGGACACAAGGACTGAAGTTAGTTCATCTCACCTTCCAATGATTATATGATTGGTGGCTGTGGGCAAAGAACTCTTAGTCTAGGTCTAAGTTTGGAAAGCTACGAGGAACTGATATTATGCAAATTATTTGATCTAAAAAAATAGATACCCAGAATAATTTGTTGCAATCCCCCTGTTTGCAATTGATTGGGCACCTGCGGGAATGCAATTGTGTGTGTGCATGTTGCTGACCTATGAAGCACTAGAAGGAAAGCTTCTTTTGGTATATGGGGTTTTTTTTTGGCTGACCTTATTCTGATGGGGAAGGGGGGAGAGAGACATTTATCAAAAGTGGAGCAGCCAGAATCTGGAGCATGTGCATGGCAACCAATCAGCTTCCATCTTTAGGTTGTTTAAGTTAACCCTTGAAAGTAAAAGATAGAATATGATTGGTTGGCATGCACAGCTGCTCCAGATTCTGGCTGCTCCACCTTTGATAAATTCTCCTGATGGGGTTTTCTAAAACACAACTCCTTTAACACTTCTTCATCTTCAGCTGTAAGACCTGGACATTTTTCATGTTGGATCTGTCTTGTGAAATTAAATAGGGCATGTTTGTTGGAGACTGTGTCCAAATAAAAGGCAAGCAGATGGGCAGTGTTAGCTCTTTGCATCTAATCTTTTCCCCATAACTAACTTATAATGCCTTATTCCATACCGCATCTGTGCATGGAGGTGGCCATCTTTGTAGATGCATAAGCTTTGCTGCATCCCTGATGTCTGGTGATCTGATAATTGATGGGGCAATATATAGGCAGCAGCAGGAGAATAATAGATCCACAGAATGGATGGATCAGAAGCCAAGGAATTCTTTCTCTGGCCGGCACACACACAAAGCCATTGCCCCTGCTGCCGTTGGACAATAGAGAACATTGGCTAAAGGCACTGGATTGCCCTCACAAACGGAGAGTTAAAAGGGCCACTGACCACAATGGTGTAAGATTGTTTTGGTAGGGATTTAAAGTGCCAACTGCCATCAATTATAGGGGAGAGGGTGGGAGAGGGGTTTTTCATATTGCTACTGACCACCAATTATTGCAGGATTGTTTTGGTGGGTGAATCACAGTGGTTGTAAAGCCTCAAGGTTTTTCACCTTATTGCATTCTATGCATTAAGGAGAAAAACCTTCTGTGCTGCAGCTTCCCCCAAGACCCCCCTTTTTTCTTACCTGAGCCTGATCCGATCCAGTAATGTGCACAAGCGAAGCGGCTATCTCTCTCCTCATTGGACAGATTGATAGCAGCAGGAGCCATTGGCTCCCGCAGCTGTCAATCAAATCCAGTGACACGGGAGTGGGGACAGGGTCGAGTCCCGCTGTCTGTGTCAATGGACTCTGGAGCAAGCCCACAAGGCTTACTCCAGATGAGACCAAGATAAACTTATATGGTTCAGTTGTTGTCAAGCATTTGTGGTGGCAACCGGTTGAGGAGTACAAAGACAAGTGTGTTTTGCCTACAGTCAAGCATGGGGGTGGGAGTGTTATGGTCTAGGGCTGCATGAGTGCTGCCGGAACTGGGGAGCTACAGCAGATTGAGGGAACCATGAATGCCAACATGTACTGTGACATACTGAAGCAGAGCATGATCCCCTCCCTTCAGTGACTGGGCCGCAGGGCACTATTCCAACATGATAACGATCCCAAACACACATCCGATTCGACCACTGCCTTGCTAAAGAAGCCGAGGGTAAAGGTGATGGACTGGCCAAGCATGTCTCCAGACCTAAACCCTATTGAACACCTGTGGAGCATCCTCAAATGGAAGGTGGAGAAACGCAAGGTCTCTAACTTCCACCAGCTCCATGATGTTCTCATGGAGGGTGGAAGAGGACTCCAGTGGCAACCTGTGAAGCTCCGGTGAACTCCATGCCCAAGAGGGTTAAGGCAGTGCTGGAAAATAATGGTGGCCACACAAAATATTGACATTTTGGGCCAAATTTGGACATTTTCACTTAGGGGTGTACTCACTTTTGTTGCCAGCGGTTTAGACATTAATGGCTGTGTGTTGAGTTATTTTGAGGGGACAGCAAATTTACACTGTTATACAAGCTGTACACTCACTGCTTTACATTGTAGCAAAGTGTCATTTCTTCAGTGTTGTCACATGAAAAGATAGAATAAAATATTTACAAAAATGTGAGGGATGTACTCACTTTTGCGAGATACATATATATATATATATATATATATATACAATATTTGTAAAATAAATGTTAATTAATATTATTATAAAATGAATACACAAAATATTTGTAAATATTACACTTACACAGAGCAAGTAACCCCGGGTGGTCTCTCTGTGAAGGTATTGACGTGGACGGAAGCACCAAGGTGTAGGGGTAATACAACTCCCACCAATATATCCCCTGGCTGTTTGACCTCCTGAAGCTCTGAGATGTCCAGTCTGCACTGATGTCCACAGCAGTGGTGGAGTAGAAGGAGATGGAAGAGAAGGACGCAATATGTTACAGTGTAGATTTGGACCAACATGCTGAGATAGAATATCCTGAGAAAAGACAATGTGCATATTTTCAGATTTCAGTGAATATTGGTATGTGGTGCAATGATGACAAGCATTCAACTCATTCAGTAGATGCTGAAGAGGGGATATGATTGCAATATACAAATATCTCAATGGTGTATAGGGAGGAAACTTCTCTGTCGCTGTCAAGAGGACTCAATGAAGTTGGATGAGAAGCAGTCTAACCCTAAACCGTGTAAGGGTTTCTTTCCTGTTAGAGCAGTAAAGATGTAGAACTCCCTTCCACAGTTACATAGTTACATAGTTAGTCAGGTTGAAAAAAGACACAAGTCCATCCAGTTCAACCAAAAAAAACCCAAAAAACACTTATATATACACATATATATACATATACATATACATACATACACATATATATATACACATACATACATATACACATACATATATATATATATATATATACATATATACATACACATATACACACACAACCAAATAATCCCATATACAATCCTTCACCTACAGTTGATCCAGAGGAAGGCAAAAAACCCCAGCAAAGCCAATGATCCAATTTGCTATAACGGGGGAAAAAATTCCTTCCTGATTCCCCGAGAGGCAATCGGATTCACCCTGGATCAACTTTACCTAAAGATGTTAGTACCCAGTTATATTATTTACATTAAGGAAAGAATCCAGGCCTTTTTTAAAGCAATCAACCGTGCTGGCCAAAGCCACCTCTGGAGGGAGTCTATTCCACATTTTCACAGCTCTTACTGTGAAGAAACCTTTCAGTATTTGTAGATGACATTTTTTTTCCTCTAGACGTAAAGAGTGCCCCCTTGTCCTTTGTGATGACCTTAAAGTAAATAACTCAACACCAAATTCACTATATGGACCACTTATATACTTGTACATGTTGATCATATCCCCCCTTAATCTCCTCTTCTCAAGAGAGAATAAATTCAGATCCTCTAATCTTTCCTCATAGCTGAGCTCCTCCATGCCTTTTATTAGTTTGGTTGCCCTTCTCTGCACTTTCTCCAGTTCCCCGATATCCTTTTTGAGAACTGGTGCCCAAAACTGAACTGCATATTCCAGATGAGGTATTACTAATGAGTTGGTGGTGTCAGCAGATAATGTCCATAATTAAAAAAGAAAACTCTTAGATGGGCATCTTAGCAAACACAATATACAGGGATATGGGAAATGGCATTGATATAAACACACACACACAGATCCACACAGGTTGAACTGGATGGGGTGGTGTCTTTATTCCACCTTACCAACTATGTAACTTTAAAGTGTAACTAGACCAAAGATCCATCTTGCTTCAATCCCTTCCACACGTCTTGGCCACACAAAGGCATGTCAGAATCTCCTCAGCTGTGCTCACACATGCCATTTGCACTTCCATTCATCCCTTTGCAAAATTAATCTGGAGTATTATCCTATACGTAGAAGCTACCCATAGAACTACATAAGGAGTGCACAGCACATGCACAGGCCCAGATCAGAAATTGTCAACATACTGATGTGTTGTCTCACCTGATAAATGTCACTGGATTGGAGATAGCTGAATGTAAGCTTGGAAGCAAGGACTACAAAAGAAATGTAGCAGCTCCAACGATGTAGCTACACTTCAGCATGATGACTTAATATTAAAAGTAGTTGCCAATATTTTTGCTTTTGCTTTTTTAAGTTTGCAGCTTTCATCTAAATATACTATATTATATAAAATATACCCCTCTGGTATGTTGCCTGGGTCTTCCCCACACTTTGCACAAGGTATTTCCCACAGCCAGGTGCACATAGACTTTAGCTCGTTACTCCAATAACCAGTCTAGGGGATTTGTTTTTGTTGTTTTATTGGAGAACTTGGATAAGGTAAGGGCAGGGCTGGTGCAAGGATTTTTGACACCCTAGGCAAAACCTGACCTGCTCCCATAAAATACAGCCTCACCAGCACCAATCAATACAGCTTCACCTGTGCCAATCAAATACAGCCTCACCAGCGCCAATCAATACAGCCTCACCTGTGCCCATCAAATACAGCCTCACCAGCACCAATCAATACAGCCTCACCTGTGTCCATGACATGCCGATGCATGCAAAGCAGCCAATGACAGATCAACAGCGGCCAGGCGCCCTAGGTGGCAGTGCGCCCTAGGCGGCTGCCTACTCCGCCTAGTGGTTGAGCCGGCCCTGGGTAAGGGATATAGTAGAATACTCCAAATTGAAATATTCACATCGAGGACACTAACTTCCTCCCCTAGTGAAGCTTGGCTGAAGTCCTTGCAGAAGTCACATGCAGACTTCTTCACAGCAGAACAGAGCAATGCCCCTGAGTAAAGTAGTGGAGGGTTCTGGATAAAGCCCTAAGAACAATAGTCAGTGTGCTCTTTGTGTGGGCCCTCAGCTTACTTAGAGCACAAGAAGGGATAACTGTCTAAGTTCTTTAGGGCGTCTGTACTCACAAGGCTCCTGCAGCACCACCAGCAGCCTTCTCTCTCCATGATACCAGACCAGATGCACTGTAGATTATCCTTCTGTCAGCCAGGGTTGCCACACAGACTTCAGGCTTTCAGATCTTCCATCTGCAGCCACACATCAGTAATTTAGGCCCTCGGATCGCCCACCTGAGACCACATGGCTCCAAGTGCTGGGGAAGGCAGGCTTCTCCCTCAGCCTGGTGGAATCCACTGCTAGGAATGACCAAGAGCCCATGTGCTCAGCAAACATACAGTAAGTACCAGCACCCAGCATGCCTAGGGGCAACTCCCCTTACAATTGGCCTGGGCTGAATGCATATTCATGCTGCTTATATGCCTAGTCTCCACCTATAGCCCATAACCTTCCTTGGTTGCTAAGCACAGAGATACTTAGACAGTATAAGCAGAACCCATAGCACACTGAGCAGCTTACACTAACCGATCACAGTTTTCTACTAAGCAGACAGCACATTTACCTAGCTATCTCCCTGCTAAACCGATAAACCCAAACTAGAATACACTCATCCTAGTACCTACCTAGTAGGGTGCTACCTATACAGTATATAATACTTTGTTATCTTAAACAAAGTCATCACTGAATCAATAGCCCCATAGCTGAAATGTAAAAATTGTTCTGGTCCATAAAGGATATACAGATGTGAGAGCTAAACTGGTTATATATATGGATATTTGTAGAGTGGCCAGTAGAGGGAGTACTCAGTGGCTCAGGGCAATTACCTTATCTCTTACTCTTAAGAATTTTAAGAGAGAATTTTTGCATTCAATATAAATGGACTTTTGTTTCAGGAGTTCAGTATTTTTGGGTTTTCGTTTATTTTGGGGGAATATTGTTCATAGTTTTATGTTGGTAGGGCCTTTATTTTAGGTTAAACTACTTTTTTTTGCTGCCCTTAACACAAAAAGGAGACTTTGGACCCAGATGTGATATTTTGGGATTTTGATTGTAATTTATTTTGTTTTTATTTTTATTTTTTATTTTATGATGATAGGGCTATTTTAAATGTTTGGGGTGCTCAAATTACAGCATTTACTTGTTAGTGACCATCAATTCTTAGAGCTGTTTTCTGTTTGCAGCATGCTGATACATCGTTTGATAAGGAAAAAAGGTGCAAAAACAGTGTACGTCTTAACCATCTTACTTTTTACCACTCGCATTCACCAAACACCCCTATCCTCATAGATACAATAAAAGTTAGCCACACATCGGTTAGGCCTATTATAAGTATTTAAAAATTGTCCTGATGCTTGCCAATTACTGTATATTCTGCTGTGTCATATACAGTATCTTAAAGCTGTGTTAAACCCCAAACCAAAAATGTAAAACATTGCAGCTTACCAATCATTAGATGTGTTGGCTGCATTAGTTTGCTTTGTTTAGGCTGTTTTCTCTCTGCTTTCACCTGGTGATCTGGCCAGTAAAACACCTCTGGTATTAGAGCGCCCCCACCCTGGAACATAGGGGAATCTTTGCACAGCAGCGTTGGTAATATGGGGGGAGGACAGTGTTAGATGGACTAGCAGATTTATATACAACAACAAAATGAATCCAAACTCCAGCTAAGACTGCAGTCACAAAAGTAGTTGCAGTAAGCGTTTTCATTCTTTTTGGGATAAAGGTTTAATATTATTAATTAAAAGCTGATCTTTGTAAGTACCCCTGTCTGTGCCAAATGGTTTGTCTCAACACTCTTAACTGATACATTTGCAGTAGAGCTTGTTCTGTGGAGAAACAACACTATGTATCACCAGGTGAAAGTAAAGGAAAGAAAACACCAGGTGAAAGTAAAGGAAAGAAAGCCTAAAAAAAAGAAAACAAATGCAGCCATCACATCTAAGAATTGGTAAGCTACAATATAATAAATGTTTGCTTTTGGGTTTAATACCACTTTATTTCTTGTAGTAAAATCTCAGCCTGTGCTCTTTGTCGCTAGTAAATTGGGGCCTAGTCTTGCTATTTAAAATTGTCCTAATACTGAGCAGTTGCATACTGCTGTGATATCTGTGGCCTCATAATCCCTGTAGAATACCTGCCTGTACTATTCTCTCTAGTCCAGTTTGGCAAATGTTCCCTGCTGCTGGTCATTTTTACACTGCTGTAACATCTACAGTCTAGTAATTCTTAATGAGAGCTTGATCAAAATTGGCCAGTAGCATGAAAGTTTTGCATTAGCGAGAACAGGAACAGCCAACATTATTTCTGCCTGTAAAGTATATTATTTTGCATGGGCACATGCCCCTCATGGCAGAGCTCAGCTTTCCATGCCATTCTTAAATAGCAGTTTTCCTATTAGTGCTTAACATGGGCATAATAGCTGGGGGGAGGAGAAGCAGCAGCACAACAAGCTTCTCAGTGAATGGCTGTGCAGGGAGGGGCATGTCAGGACAAGTCTGATCATTGGAGGAGAGTACACTGTGTTCCCAACATAGCTAGAGAACTGACCAAGGTGTGCTCTCCTGCTTAGTGTGGTCAGTTTTTAATAGGAAAGCAGAGGGTACTAGCAGGATCATAGGGGATTTCATATGAAGAAAGCAATACAAAAGAGAACAGGATATTTTCTCATACAAGCACATGGTACAGCAGGCACATATGAGGAATATGGTGTTTTGGGGTAACAAGCGCTTTAAAGCTGTTGTAAACCCTTCATATACCCAGTGAAGTGAAGAGCCTCAGATGATACACAGGGAAGGAACAAATCTCCCTACATACGTTTTACATGTATACCTGCTCTCTTCATCTGTTAAAATCCTTTAGAAAGTGCAAATCGTGTTAACATTTTTCTCTTCCTGGTTACCTCTGGGAGTGGATTATTGGCATACAGCCAAGGCAGCTAATTGGAGGAAAGGCACACACCCCCTCTCCTCATAGGCAAAGACAGAAAGCAATGTGCATAGCTCTGCTCTTAGACAGCAAGCAGTGTGCTAATCTAGTTATAGCAACCTCTCCTTCACACACTTCTATCTCCTGTCTCCGACAACTTGTGACAACCTATCAGGCAGATAACAGAGCTACAGAGGAAGGAAAAGCTACGGGACTTAGTTCTTTGGTGAGAGATAAGAAAAAACACTGCAGATATATGTGCCCAGCTCAAATTTCATGAATCAGGTTTACATCCACTTTAAGGAAGGGTTTTTAATTTTATGATTCAATCATTTTAACGTAAAGATTATTCAAGAGTATACATACAGAATATCCCATGTACTCAAAGAAAATGTGGACAAAGGTTACAGAAGTTCCATAGAAACAATTAATACGTTGTGGGAGATTAACTCGTGGGGATCAGCTTTCCGGAGGAAAAATAGTCGGCGTGCAGGCAACTTTCCTTAAAATCTGCTTGCCAGGTTTATTGATAAATAAGTTGGCATGTTAAAAAAAAAAAAAAAAAACAGAAAATAAGTCCTTGCCATCCGGCGCTAAACTAAACAGTATAGTTTCTTCACTATACGGTGTGGGGCTGGCCCCCACCCCCACAAAACATAAGCAAAATGCAAACCTTGTTTTACAGTCCAAAACATCACACAGAGCTCCCTCAGATCCCTCTATGAGGTCCAGGCCAGAGCTCAAGTGAGATTTCTTCCTGATTATTTAAGTCCACCTACTGGTGGACTCCAGTGGACCACGCCATGGTGGCTGGTAAAATCCGGACTGAACTCCGCTTAAACCAGTCCACATAAATGCATACGAGGCGACAGGTAGCATCCATCTACCACTTCGCCTCGCATATTGTTACAACATTCGTAGACCCAAACAGTGTTATGAAAATATTAAAAAAATAGTCTTAAAGGTCTTGTATCACTATAAACACCGAAGTTATTCAAAGAGACATTCTAAAACACAAAGTGTATTACATGAAATACATAAGTGGTAACATAGTAGGATCTCCAGAGAGACCAATTAATATGGTAATAAACCATACAAAGAAAATAATAAAGAAACTAAAGAAAACAGCAAAACATTAACGTACACCAAGAGTCTCCATACTTTCTAAACAAAGGGCCGGTTTACCATCCTTCAGACTTCAGAAGTGCCAGATCGTGGCAATTGGTAGTGAATATTTTTCTGGCATCAGTAGGAGTCAACATCACTACATTTGGTATTAGGTTAGAAGACAAGTGCCCCGTCGTTGCTATCATACGGAGGAATAGTGCCCCATTATTGGTGTCAGTGGGTGAAATGGTGCTCCATTGTTGGTGTTAGATGGCAGAATAGTGTCTCGTATCAGTGGGAGGCTTAGTGCCCCAAGGGCCAGATAAAGGTAAGCAAAGGGCCGCATCCGGCCCCTGGGCCACAGTTTGTAGACCCCTGATGTACACCAACCAATAATTATGATACTCAATAATAAAGAGAAGAAGATCTTAGATTGATTTATCTTTTAGGTAATTTTGGGCCCAGGCTTACTATTTAGCTTTAAAGGAAGACAGGGAATGTAGGTTCCATGCTATTGCTCTTTCATACATATAATGTGTATTCACTCTATGTATTACCTCTGAAATTTCAGGGGCCATGTTAGTTTTCCATAGTTAAAAAACACCAGGCAAGAGGCTACTAAAATATGGGAGACAATTTTGCACTATTGAGAAGGGTATAGATCTATAATTATGTTAAGTAAAGTTAATTGGGGGGTGGGTTTAGTCAATATACCCATGATACTTGAGATGAGGACAATTATTGCATTTCAAAAACTGTGCAGGTTGAAGCAGTCCCATAAAATGTGAAGTAAATTACCTATATTCCCCCAATGGCGCCAACAAAGTGGCCAAAGAGTGATCTGGATACATTTTCACTAATTTATAAGGAGTAAAATATCCTTTATATAATATTTTTAGGGCATTGTTCCAGTGGTCAAAACAACGGGCGGTTGTAAAGCTATGCATAATTGCAGTTTGCCATGTCTCTAAAGTAAATGAGGCACCAATTCCCCTTTTCACAGTTAAGGAAGGCCGCCATTTTATTGTCCATCTTAGGATATCAAATTTAGCCATAGAACCATGATATGTCGCCTTTAGTCATGTATTTGGTAGTGAGATATTGCCACAAGGAAGACTTGATGACTATATTATTTGACAGGAAATTTGCTATGGAAATTGCAAATTTGTAGGGAGTAAGAATGTACTTTCTGTTAAAGTCGTAGGAAGATTATCCACTGTATGGTATCCTAATTATGTCCATCTGCGTTAGGGTATATTGTCAAAAGTATTGGGGCGGCTGACCTTTACACTCACATGAACAGCTTCAACTCTTCTGGCAAGGCTGTCCACAAGGTTTAGGAGTGTGTCTATGGGAATGTTTGACCATTCTTCCAGAAGAGCATTTGTGAGGTCAGGCTCTGATGTTGGATGAGAAAGCCTGGCTCACAGTCTCCGCTCTAATTCATCCCAAAGGTGTTCTGGTCAGGCTGAGGTCAGGACTCTGTGCATGCCAGTCAAGTTCCTCTACCCCAAACTCATCTTTTTGGACATGGTGCGTACTCCAGTTGGAACAGGAAGGGGCCATCCCCAAACTGTTCCCACAAAGTAGGGAGCATGAAATTGTCCAACATATCTTGGTATTCTGACGCCTTAAGAGTTCCCTTCACTGGAACAAGATCAACCCCTGAAAAACAACCCCACACCATAATCCCCCCTCCACCAAATGATTTGGACCAGTGCACAAACCAAGGTCCATAAAGACATGGATGAGCGAGTTTGGGGTGAAGGAACTTGACTGGCCTGCACCTCAACCCAATAGAACACCTTTGGGATGAATTAGAGTGCAAACTGCGAGCCAGGCCTTCTCATCCAACATCAGTGCCTGACCTCACAAAAGCACCTCTGGAAGAATGGTCAGCATTGCTATATACACACTCCTAAACCTTGTGGACAGCCTTCCCAGAAGAGTTGAAGCTGTTATAGCTGCAAATGATGGACAGACTCAATATTGAACCCTACGGACTAAGACTGGGATGCCATTAAAGTTCATGTGCGTGTAAAGGCAGGTGTGCCAATACGTTTGCCAATATAGTGTATATTGTGACATGTCAGGAATATATTCATGCAGAGTTTTAAGGTTCCACTCTAATAAACAGGCCAGTATTTTTTACTTTTTACTCCAATCCTGCTTTTTAGTTGCCACACAGTGCATGCACAAAATACAGAAATGGAAATAAAAATTCAAGATAAAAATTAATTGCCCAATTAATGATAAAATAACAAAACCAACAGCTTTGCCCTTGAAAGGATAAAAAGCACAGTATTGAGCTCATCTCTCTGTCACTCTGCCCAGCACACAATTGGCTCCTTGTTCTGCTTCTTCTTCTCACACTCCAGCCCTGCTTTACAAGGACTGCAAGGGACTGATATCTGATCACATTCCTGTAATTGCATTGCTTGTATTAAAAAATACATTTAACAATATATTGATGATTACAGAACTGTAATTCATCTGGGTTTTTCATGGCCATCTAGGGTTCCGCTTTAAATATCTGTTAGCATAATAGTGACTTATGATACGATTAGTATAATATTAACAATAGGGATTTTATTGCAGAGGTGTTCTCAGTTAGGCTTGTTGTTAACAGCATGGGTCCCATCATACTTACTGTTATAGCTCGTTGTCCCCCCACCTCCTCGGAATTTGTTTACTTCCCCTTTTTATATCAAAGTCACTCTGCATCCTGTGATTTGGTGAACCCCTTGGAGTCTGCTTCACTGAGAGTCATTTTCTCCGTGCAATTAAACAATCAGAATAATTCTCTATAGGACATGAGATGTAGATGCTTTTCTCCCAGGGAAGCAAATTAAGTTGATTAGTCTGCTCTGGGATTTCCTACTGCCGTAACAAATATCTTAAGTTCAAGATATAATTACTATTTTCCTCAGGTAGAATAAATTATTATTACATTTCAGGGCAAATAAAAGAAAGTTTTATTACTTGGAAATAAATGTTTATACTCTTGGCTGGAATTCCCTTTTTATACACTGGTATTCATCCTTTCTAAGCACTACCTGCAACCTTTATAAGGTCTTGTGTACAATGGTGCTTAACCCTTTGAGGATCATAAGATTACCATCATCAATATAAAAATAATTTTATTTTTTTCCCTTTAAGAATGTATTTGAACTATAAATAAAACCATTTCCACATTATTATTTTTTTTTAATTCGTACACTTCAGTTGCTGTAACTAGCAATTTCATGAAATAACTGGCAAAAAAGCTAGATCCATTTGTTGAGAACTAATATTTTGACTCAAACCAAAAAAAAAAAGTATTTTAAGTTCTTAATCAGATGATACAGGCAATTAAAAACATGGGACAAATGCGTCCCTTGGTCCTCAATAATTGCATTTATTAAAGTGATCCTAAAGACAAGTGCATGGTAGCCAATCAGCTTCTAACCTCAGCTTGTTTAATTAAGCGTCGACAAAAAAAAAAAACCTGGAAGCTGATTGGTGTCTGTGCAGAGCTGCGCCAGATTTTGTGCTCTCCAGTTTTAGTAAATCAACCCCAAACTGTTTAATTTACATTGTCCCTTCTATTTCTGTATGTGAACGATGGCACTGTAATTATTTTTATAATAAAAAAAAATCTAACACCATTATTTTTCACTGAATAAATAAATTTGGAAACAAAAAAAAATGACCCTTTTCCTAATGGATATACCGCTGTCACATGACCCAGCTCTTTCCCAGTCTGTCTGCAGGGAAACATAAGCAGGAGGGGCTTCTAGTCCTCTGCTGCTGGTCACATGTTCAAAATAAAACATAAAAAACAGCCTTTGGAATACAGAGCAAAAATAATTAATATAAAAAAAAGTTTAGAATTGTCATACAAATATATGCAGGCCATTCAAGTTCATGCCCCGGGAAGAAGTCTATCTCAGACAAAACCGGTCGGGCGATGGCTACAATCCGGTACCACTACACAGAGCAACCTCAGATTTCATGGATGTTTGATATAAACCATGCTCGAAAGATCGTTTGTGATGTAAGTGCAATCTTCATAAATTTTAACCACTTGTTTTATGGATTCACACTATGCCCTTCCTTTACTTTTGGATTTAATATGTGACCTGTGGTGAGAGAGGAGCAGTGTTTGGTGTGATCTCAGTGTGGCCCCCTCCTGTTTTGGTTATATCCAGGATTTGGAATGAAACATAGAGGAGTCTTACTCACCTGCTATTCTTGACCACCCGTAATAGGTGTGTCAACTTTTAGGGGTAAGCGTACACCTTATCTGTTGGTGGTGGATGCATCACATATATTTTACTGCATGCTCACGGTGACAACTGCATGAAAACTCTGGATGTCACTTATGTGGTTGCCAATTTAATACAAAGACTTAAGGACATTTTGCATTCATGAGAAATAAGAAGTGGACTTACTGGTTTCACTTTTTGATTAATTTAATTCAATTTATTTCATTTATTCACATATCCTGTGTTTGTTTATATGTCGATTTACGGGTTTTTTTCACTTGTTGCACATATCCGGCTTATTAGCGCAACACTATTGAATTAACCATTCAAGTTCCTCCACCCCAAACTCACTCATCCGTGTCATTATGGACCTTGATCTGTGCACTGGTGTGCAGTCATGTTGGAACAGGAATGGGCCATCCCCAAACTGTTCCCACAAAGTTGGGCACATGAAATTGTCCAAAATGTCTTGGTATGCTGACACATTAAATCGGAGTTCCACCCAAAAGTGGAACTTCCCGTTTTAAGTACTGGTGACCCCCTGACATGCCACAATTGGCATGCAATTTTTTTTAGGGGGGGTACCTAGTTTTGATAGGTACCTAGCTCACCTCTCCCCCTCCCTCCCTGCAATCTTCTGGGACACGTCATGGGTCCCAGAAAATTGCCCAGCCATTTACAATGCACAGCGTGGCTGAAAACACAGCCGGGCGCCCACACTTGCAATGCCGGAGCCATGGAGGGGAGGGGGAGAGTTAGCGAGGCATCGGGCGGCCACATCGCTGGGCCATGGGAGTGTCTGTTTATTAAAAATCAGCAGCTACACATTTTATAGCTGCTGACTTTTAAATGGATGGAACTCCACTTTAAGATTTCCCTTCACTGGAACTAAGGGGCCAAGCCTAACCTCTAAAAAATAACCCCACACCATAACCCCCCCCCCACCAAATGATTTGGACTAGTGCACAAAGCAAGGTCCATAAAGACATGGGCAGGGGCGGACTGACCCATCGGGCTCTCGGGTGCTGCCCGAGGGCCCAGGGCCATTGGGGGACCCCATGAGAGGCTCTGCAACACAGTCAGTCTAGGACGGGAATTGGTTGTAATAATACCTCTCACAGTGCACTGCTCCCAGCCGTACCCCCATATCCCTCCTCCCCCGATGTTTGTACATGACATTACCTGGGACTGACGAGAAGGAGGGGCCGGCAGGGAGCAGCGTGGTGTGAGAGGTATTATTTCAGGCATCAGGTGAGGGAGGGGAGGCAGCCTGCCAGTGCAGATGTAGGGGTCTGAGACTCCCACAATCAGAAATTGCCCTCTGTGGCAGCCTGCACACCACACGAGCTACAGAGGCCCCCCGGCTACGGTGTTCTCATAGACAGGAGGGGGTGGGGGCACATTGCACTCTGTCACTGTGTATGGTTTATTGATGGTTACAGAGGAGGGGGACAAGTAACGGGTGCACGGCACACATCGAGTAGTGATGGGAGAGGGGAGGAAAGGATTTGTGCTGAGGGGTGGGGTGGGGGTCGGGACAAATCATCTTACACCCCTAAATTAACGAGATGCCACAGAGGACCTGTGTCCTCCCTCCTGCCCATCCTCCCCCCCAGGTGTCCCCATGTGTTCTCCCCCCAAACTGTGTCCCTCTGTCTCTGGCATCCACCTCTGTCCCTGCTGGCGTCCCTCTCTGTCGCTGGCATCCCTCTCTGTCCTAGTCGCACTGCATCCATCTGTCCCTGGTATTCCTCTCTATCCTGGTCACACCATGTCCCTCTGTCCCTGGCATCCCTCTCTGTCCCTGGCATCACCCTCTGTCCTAGGTGAATAACAGGGAGGCAATGTCTCCATCAATCTACATGTAATATCTCGCCCCCATTGTGTTTAGCTGGTTAGTGGGCATGGAGGAGGAGGGAGGGAGTGGGCTGTCATTTACCTCTGTGTATACGCCCACATGTGTGATTCTATAGTCACATGGGCTGCTCAGATGTGATAGGAAGGAAATGCTCAGCATAAAAACTCACTGAAAACTGAGCAAGTGCAGAGCTGCCAAAACTGCTCTGCAAAATCACTAGCTGAATTGGGGACATGGACAGAAGCAGGAGATAGAGAGCAGCAGGATGGACCGGGTTTTTTGCAAAATACAGGGAATGAATCTCATAGTGACTGAGTACGAACAGCATGCAATACAGCCCTTATTGATAGTTTTTTATGATGTCGTTTACCTTACATTTATTTTATTTTTTTCATAGGATCAAAGCATTGCAGACATGATCAGCGGATGGTGGGTACAATGGCGGCTTTTTGCTGACTCTTCCTCCAGCTGTCTGTACCAAGGTATGGCTTTTCAGTTGGAGATTAATAAACATATGTTCCATAGAGAAATACATGTCCATCTGCCATGGTGGAAGATGGGGCTTGTAGTTAATTTATTCACAGGGTTGTGAATTCATTTTACAGTTGTGTTGGTGGATTCCCACACAGCCATGCTGATTTCAAAAGTTCCTGTGGGAACTGCTGCATGCTGTCACAGTGAGTGTTTGATGCCAGGGTGGCACATTTGCACCCTAAACATGGATGTAATATGGTGTAAAAGGTGAGTTAAAGTGATTGTAAACCCTAACATGTACCCAGTGAAGTGACTGGCCTCAGTTGATACACATATCCCCCTACATAGGTTGTACCTGTTTATCTGCAGTCATCTCTCCTCTACATCCGATAAAATTTCAGAACTTATAAAGCTTGTCTGAGTGTTCAGAAAAAGAGAGCAGAGAGTTGAAATTACACTCTGCAGAGCTCAGTGAGGAGAGCTCTGAAAGCAGATTGGAGGGAAGGGACACCCCCTCTTTCGCACAGCACACAGAAATATAGCTGAGGCTGTCAGTCACAGGCTGTGTGCTGCTGAAGCTCCCTCCCCTGTCACCTTTTTTCTTTTGTTGTCAGAAAAACTTTTCATAAGTGATTCATGCAGATAGTAGAGGAACCAGGAACCCAGCAGGTACTGTTAGGGATGTGTTTGCGTTGCAGGCAAAGCAGGTCAAAAGCAACCTTTTGCGTTCAAATACATGCATTTGAGCTGCACTGCATTTGAATGTAATTTTTCTCCTTCCCTTAGAGAAATTTCCACCAATTCCTTGATCCTGTTCCTACAAAGAAAGAAATTCCCAATGGCAAAAAGGGCTTGAGATACACTTTAAAACTATTCTATGGACTGCCCACCCCACCTTCATTCCCACACATACACATAGTCACATCATGTGACAGGTTCCGATCCTGGGCATTCGCTCTTCTTTTATGTACAGGAAGAGGCGTCCTTCTTCAGGTTTCCACCTTACTTTTTGTGTAAACATGGATCATTCCTTTTGGCTGTCCAGCAGTGGGGTTCTCTCAGGATCCAGAAGATGGACTGGAGTGATGACATCAGTGTGAGGGGACTGGCCTGCACATGTTCAGCATTGGATTACCAATGTTCAGCATTTGGCTTATTTCTACCAAAAGCTCTGCAAAGCCTCTAGGTTTCAGGACTAGAGTTGAGCGAACACCTAGATGTTCGGGTTCGGTGGGTTCGGCCGAACTTCAGGAAAAAGTCCGGGTTCGGTACCGAACTTGACCCGAACTTTACCCTGAACCCCATTGAAGTCAATGGGGACCCGAACTTTTTCGGCACAAAAATGACTGTAAAAAAGTCCTGGAAAGTGCTAAAAGGCTGCAAAATGATTTTAGAACAATAATCTGTCCCTTACAGCAACAGCAGGAACCTGACCCTATAGAACTAGAAGATGATTTTAGAACAATAATATGTCCCTCTAAGCAGTAGACTCTACCTAGTCCAGTCAGATCGTTCTGTAATGCAGGATGAGATCTGCAATCTGTCCCTAAAAGCAGTAGTAGTAGTAATCTCTACCTATCTATCTATCTGCAATCTGTCCCTCACAACATTGGCTGCATCTTCTCCCTACACTACCCAGAGAGCATGTGACATGCAGCACTAAGTGACTCCAGCTTATAAAGAGGCTGGGTCACATGATGCACTAGCCAATCACAGCCATGCCATTAGTAGGCATGGCTGTGATGGCTTCTAAGGGCAACCAGTGAAACACTTGTTGATTGGCTGCCCTGCAGCTATTCAACATGCGTGATCAAATACCCGAACCCAAACCTTTTTTCAAATGTCCGGATTTGGCTCTGGGTCACGGACACCCCAAAGTTCAGTACGGACCCGAACTTTACAGTTCGGGTTCGCTCAACTCTATTCAGGACTCATAACAGATTTTATTAGGATTCTGAGAAAACAAGCTTTTTTTTCCATATCAGCCATCGGCCCAGGAGCCCCTCGTTATGCGCAGGTGAGAAGCTTAGGTGATACGTAGACACTGTACACATTGGGTTATTACCAATGTGATTTGGTTCCACCTTCCTGGGCATGTAGCAGTATATCTGTTCATGCAGGCCCTGGCCTTTGTCAGGTCTGGGCTAAAGAGAGGATATATATATGGAGTAATCTGCATTCCAGGTAGAGTGTCCTCTCTCTGGAATTGTTGCATATCATTTGAAATTATCATTTTGGATTATTACTGCCATATTTTTTTGGACTGCGATGATCATATGACTGCAACTGCATCTTTTATGTTCTGTTCAGGTTTACACACTGGATGTTTGTATTAAAAGCTTACCATCGGTAAAGAAACAATATATATACCTGGTTTATGTGTGGTGAAGTTAATAGCAGGTAAATTTTCCACAAGGCTACAGGCAATTGGATAACTGGAAGGTAGTCTTACAACATGTTGTACCAAATGTGGTGTCAAGGAGACAGAGTGCACAGCCAATACCTAGGGAAAGACCTGTTAGCAGCTGGTTTGGGGTCAGGATGGTGGTTTAATGATGGTGGGTCAGTCAGAGGTGGTGAAGGGTTCCTTCTGTGCACCTGTCACACTGTCTGGGCATTTGTGTAGCATTAGCCCCAGATGTGGGG
Source organism: Glandirana rugosa (assembly GCA_018402905.1). Lineage (NCBI taxonomy): Eukaryota > Metazoa > Chordata > Amphibia > Anura > Ranidae > Glandirana > Glandirana rugosa. The sequence goes on from BLSH010559732.1 coordinate 113,054, forward strand.
AGTGACCACCTAGATGCTGAACCCTCCAATATGGGTGTAGTACAGTCCTTTCTTGTAAAGTGTAACAAGTACACCTGACCAGTCCTAGGACTGAAGAAATGGAACCACGTGAGTGTTGTGGAACCTTGGCTCACCACCACTGCAAAGATGTTGTACCAAGGACTCACATGTGGTCATTAACAGGGTACCCTCCTAACATGTATTTATAATCCAAAAGATAAGGGAGCACTCATGGGGCTTGAAAGGGGAACACTTAGTGATAAAGTTTACTGAGAACATTTTAAGATTGAAATTCTGCATGCATTATGGGGGAAAAGGCTCAACGTTGGTAATCTATCTATCTTGCACCCTGTCTTGCCTTGGGGTATTAAATCAGAATTCTGCCATGGGGTGCTGTAATTTATAACCACTTGCTTATTGGGCACTTAAACCCCCCTCCTGCCCAGACCAATTTTCGGCTTTCAGTGCTGTCGCATTTTGAATGACAATTGCACGGTCAGGCGACGTTGTACCCAAATAAAATTTTATCATTTTTTTCTCACAAATAGAGCTTTCTTTTGGTGGTATTTGATCACCTCTGTGGTTTTTATTTTTTGCGCTATAAACAAACAAAGAGCGACGATTTTGAAAAAAGAACAATATTTTTTACTTTTTGCTATAATAAATATCCAAAAAAAAATTTAAAAAAATCATTCATCAGTTTTGGCCGATTTATATTCTTCTACATATTTTTGGTAAAAAAAAATTGCAATCGGCGTATATTGATTGCTTTGCGCAAAAGTTATCGCGTCTAAAAACTATGGGATTTGATTTATGGCGTTTTTATTATTATTATTTTTTTTTTACTAGTAATGGCGGCGATCTGCGATTTTTATTAGGGCTGCGATATTGCAGCGGACATGTCAGACATTTTGGACACTTTTTTGGGACCAATGACATTTACACAGCGATCAGAAATTGAAATAGCCACTGATTACTGTATAAATGTCATTGGCAGGGAAGGGGTTAACACTAAGGGGGCAGGGAAGGGGTTAACTGTGTTCCCTGTATGTGCTCTAACTGTGGGGGCTGGGCTGCCAGGGACATAACAGATCTAACTGATCCCGATGACAGGGATCAGTAGATCTGTTATATCCCCCCTCATAGAACGGAGAACCGCTGTTTTTACATCGGCGGTTCCACATTCTGCCGCTCTAACAGAGTATCGCGGGTCTCCAGCGGACATCGAGTCCGCATGACCTACGGGCACGCCCACATAGCGTGAGGCGGCCGTGAGAGTGCGCCGCTGCTGGCTGTGAGTGCGCTCGGGGAGCGCACAAAGGGGCGGACGTCCATGGACGTCCCCTCGGCAATTCAGATCCGCGCTGTAGCCGTCTTTCGGCTATAGCGCGGATCTGTACTGGTTAATAAAAAAATCTACATAGGTATATAGAGTCAGGTTAGGGTGATATATAGAGCCAGGTTAGGTGGTATATAGAGCCAGGTTAGGTGGTATATAGAGCCAGGTTAGGTGGTATATAGAGCCAGGTTAGCTGATATAGAGCCAGGTTAGGTGATATATAGAGCCAGGTAAGGTGGTATATAGAGCCAGGTTAGGTGAAATAGAACCAGGTTAGGTGATATATAGAGCCAGGTTAGGTGGTATATAGAGCCAGGTTAGGTGAAATAGAGCCAGGTTAGGTGATATATAGAGCCAGGTTAGGTGGTATATAGAGCCAGGTTAGGTGGTATATAGAGCCAGGTTAGGTGGTATATAGAGCCAGGTTAGGTGATATAGAGCCAGGTTAGGTGATATATAGAGCCAGGTTAGGTGGTATATAGAGCCAGGTTAGGTGAAATAGAGCCAGGTTAGATGATATATAGTGCCAGGTTAGGTGGTATATAGAGCCAGGTTAGGTGGTATATAGAGCCAGGTTAGGTGATATAGAGCAAGGTTAGGTGATATATAGGACCCGGGTAGAACATCCAGCAGGCCACTCACCTGCAACATCATGGTGCCTGCAGGAGGGGGCGGATGGCAACTCTGTTGCCCACAGGGGATCTCCATGTGGCTACCAGGTCTCTTCCATGTGTACAGTGCAGAGGGGAGGGGCCTCCGACCCGGGCAGCTAATTGGCTGCAGTGCACAAGTGAATTGCTCTACTTGTACACTGAAGAGAGCAGCGGATTTGCCAGGTCGGGGGCCACTTCCCTCTGCACTGTACACATCGAAAAGACCTGCTAGCCACATGGAGATCTCCTGCGGCCATGTCACTCCCTTCACAGCCGGGAGCTGCGGCCAGAGATCCCCCGGGAAAAAGCCAATATCTCAGGATTTTTCCTGGGACACGAACAGACAGGGACAAAGGTCTGAATATCATTAATGTCCCGGGAAAATCAGACTGTTGGCATGTATGCTTGGGTGAGGATGATCATTCAATTGAAAAGGGGTATTTTTGTAGTAGAAAGATTCTGACATTCACTAAGGCCTAGTTCACACCTATACATTTTTAGTGCACTTTCAGTTTTGCAGAAACACACTTCAGTCCATTTAACATGGTTTCCTATGGGTCACGTTCACATCTGTGCATTTTATGGAAAGGGCCAGGGACTTTTTTCCGGCTTTTGGTTCCATAGACTTCAATGGATCAAAAATGTGTATTGATAAATGCAAAATGCTCCCGGAATATGCAAACTGCAACCTGCATAGGTGTGAACCAGGCCTAAACATACATTGCAGGTGAATGTTTCTGGTGCATGATTCAGACTTACGATGCAGTGAATTGGAGAGTAAGGCCCCTTTCACACTGAGGTGCTTCTAAACTGCCAGTAAGGCTTCTTTCACACTGGGATGCGGTAAAGCGACGCTACTTTCAGCGGCGCTTTTCCGCTGTTATAGCAGCTCTATGGCGCCGCTATACAGTCGGCATTGCGGTGCTTTTAACCCCCCACAATGGGTTAAAAAGGGGGTAAAAGTGCCGGCGCGCAGCGCCCATTAAATTTCAATGGAGGGGCGGTGTAGGAGCGGTGTATACACCACTCACCGCACCGCCCCAAAGATGCTGCTTGCAGGACTTTTCCTAACATCCTGCAAGCGCACCGCCCCAGTGTGAAAGCACTCAGGCTTTCACACTGGGATGCATTGAGACACGTTTTTCAGGTGCTTTACAATCGCTATTTTTAGCGCAAAAGCACCTGAAAAAGGGCTCGGTATGAAAAGGGTAGAAAACACTGAGCTTTTTGAAGAGATTTTCAGGCACTTTTAAGGAGACTTCCATTCATTTCAATGGAGAGTGGCGTTTTTTCACTGCCAGCACACAGCCCCAGTGTGAAAGGATTTATTGATTTGAATGGAAATAGCGTGAAAGTGCCTGAAAAGTGCCTCAGTGTGAAAGAGGTCTTAGGGTGAAGATTCCCCCTCACTTCCTGTCTCATAGCTAAAACAGGAAGGGAAGAAATCCCTTCAAAGTGAGGGAATCCATTTGTGTCAACAGGGCCTCCAGAACTAGTGTCCCCATTGGAAGATTTCCCCTCTATAATTGTACTGATGCCACCCAAAAATTAGATGATTTTCTTTTGTTTACACTTTCAATGATAAAGGTAAACTGGTAAACAGGACAAATAGAGAGATTGAATCTCACAGATGGCAATAAAAACCTGACAGGGGTTCCAATACCTCTCGACTCTATCCAAAACTAAAAACAAAGTTTTGCCTTTAGGTATACTTTAATCACTTGAGCTCTGGAATATTTACCCTCCTTCATGACCAGGCCATTTTTTGCAATACGGCACTGCGTTACTTTAACTGACAATTGCATGGGCGTGCAACGCTGTACATAAATAAAATGTATGTCCTTTTTTTCCCACAACTAGAGCTTTATTTTGATGGTATTTGATCACCTCTGTGTTTTTTTTATTTCTTGCGCTATAAACAAAAAAATACCGACAATTTTGAAAAAAAAACAATATTTTTTACTTTCTGCTATAAAACATATCCAATAAAAAAACGTAAAAAAATATAATTTCTTCATCAATTTAGGCCAATATGTATTCTGCTCCATATTTTTGCTAAAAAAATCCCAATAAGTGTATATTGCTTTGCACAAAAGTAATAGTATCTCCAAACTATGAGATAGATTAATGGAATTTTTATATTTTATTTATTTTTTACTAGTAATGGGGGCGATCAGTGACGAAATAACAAACCGGACTAATGACTAGAGTAGGACACATGATTTGGGCCGAGCAAAAGTTAAGTCTGGATGTTTGCACGCTGAACACCCCAAATGCACTGCGCACTGCACAGTGCATGCTAAGCCCTGATTGGCCAAAGCTTTGCCCAATCAGGGCACATTGAATAGCTGGTTGTTAATGGGAAGGGCAAGGAAGTGACACCTGAATTAAAACAAAACATTGCTGACAATAGAAAAAAGTGAAAAAAAGATGGCATGAGGATCCCCCTCCCAATCCATACCAGGTCCTTCAGGTCTGGTATAGATTTTAAGGGCAACCCCATGCCGAAATGTAAAAATAAATGGGGGGGGGGGGGGGGGGGGGGGGGGGGGGGGGGGGGGGGGGGGGGGGGGGGGGGGGGGGGGGGGGGGGGGGGGGGGG
>BLSH010559732.1:120972-139171 GCA_018402905.1 Glandirana rugosa
AGACCCATGTAACAACGTACTGACACATTAACAGTAAGTTTCACATTGTCGCGACTTTTGAATTTTTACCCGTCCTTCCCTTACTTTCACAGGTCATAACTCCACCAATTTCCTCCGTTCCTAATAAAAGAATGTGCAAATAAAATGAATCGTGAATTGATCTCAACTCGTTTGGTCCTGACATTTCAAGCCCAGGCGTGGTTTGAAACCCCACAGGCCCTGGGCCTGGGCCTGAAAAGTTTTTTTCCGGCCCAGGCCCAGGCCCCAAGACCATTAAAATTACTTTTTAGAATTTTTACGACATTTTTTCGGGCCCTTCCAGGATCTCCAGACGTTTTCCACCCTTACCCACATTTTCCTTCCTTTTGCAGACCTCTAGGACCTTCCCGGGCTTTTTTACAGCATTTTTAAGATTTTTCATTAAAATTACCAGAACCCCGGACCCGGACCCGGCCTTTTTTTGAAAAGTCCGGGTCCGGGTCCCGGACACCCCAAAGTTTGGTGCGGACCCGAACTTTACAGTCCTGGTTTGCTCAACTCTAGTTAAGTGCTAAGTAAAATAAACGTGTAAGAAAATAATCCTTGCCTCCTTTAACCACCTCAATACTGGACACTTTCATTCCCTTCCTGCCCATTTTTAAGTTTTCAGCGCTGTTACACTTTGAATGACAATTACACAGTCATGCAACAATGTACCCAGATTAAAGATTTATTATTTTTCGAGACAGATAGAGCTTTCTTTTGGTGGTATTTAATCACCACTGGGTTTTTTATTTTTTGGCATATAAAAATAACGAAGATTTAAAAAGAAAAAAAAACAGTTTTTTTTGTTTCTGTTATAAAATGTTGCAAATTTCATCAATTTAGGCCAAATGTATTCTGCTACATTTCATTGGTAAAAATAACCCAAATCAAAATATATAAATTACAGGTAAATTATGCATCTAATTTCCTGACTACCCATCACATTTTTGGAGACCCCGGAGCACCGGGATAGTGGAATGGCCCTGTACTATGTGATCACTGTGACCGATCACAAAGATCATAATAGTAAGCTAGCTGTCATGAATGACAGCCATTCATGACAGTTGTGTTTACATGTTATCATGTGATCGCTTTGATTGGTCACAGAGATCACATGATTCCTGGACTGTTCATATGATAACAGGCTCAGAGGACACAGTGGTCTCAGGATTGTGCCACTGCACGCCTCCAATGACGTCCTCCGGGAACTGAAAAGCACTCACCCGGCCATATTATGTTTTTTAATATCCCTTTTTTGTAGACACTTTTCTTGCACCATTTTTTTTCTTTTACTTAATTTTTACGATATTTAAAATTTTCAAATTTGTCTCCCACTTCTTACTCTAGTCCTGTACTCCATTCATCCAGAATATTTGAGGCTATTGCCTCTGAAACAGTCAAGTGATTTTTGCCTTAAAACCCACCTGGTCTCTCCACAATAAACTGCGGACTAGTAAGAGTGCTTACATACTCTGCACACTCTGGGCCTGGAAAATATTTTGCTGACTTGTCTTGGTGAAATAATGCATTATATGTTAATGTTCTGATTTCAAGATGATTGGTGTCTCTCCTATTGAAAATGCCATTTTTATTATGTAGATCGCTGACACCAGGTTGTCAAATGTAACCAAAAGCCTCATGTGCAAGCCGCTCAGGTTTAGATAAGGGTGTTAGTCCTGGTTCACTGCTGTGAGCGCTGGCTGGGGAGGGAGCCCAACCCAGCTCCAGATGTCGATGTGTGGAAGTATGAATATCGCTTATGCCGCACATTGAAGCAAGCCCACTGGAGATGAAATGTGGCAACCTCAGCCTGTGCCACGCTCCCATTGCATTTCACTCCGCCCCTCTGAGCTTAATCATGGAGTTTGTCAAATGTAACACTCACTGTTGAATTATAATGTTATATCAACAACTGACAGAAGGTGGTGGTTGTATAGGGCACACCCTCTAAAACACAACCCAGGAAAGCAAACTCTCGATTTGGAAAAAGAATAGGCAAATGGCAAAGATTAAGACTACTGACAGAAAGAAAGTAAATCCATTTGTAGCACTGCAGTATGTTAGAACACACATATTCATTTGAATGGGCTGCCTAATACACCAAAAAAGGTGTCTGCACCATTTCTGGAAGTGCACCATACACACATATTCTGGAAAGGTGCGAAGAAGTGCAATTCAGAATGATTGGCACCATATTGTACCAACACATTTAACATGTGCACTACCATAATACAATAATGTGAATGGGTCCCAAAGTAAACAACAGAGACTCATAAGCAAATAGTGCACAGTGGAGAAGCTTTTTTACCTCTTTTATTCTTTATACTGAATGTAGCGCCCCCATGGTGATAGGTGCTTTTTGTAGTGGAGTTTTTGCTAGGAGAAGTAAAATTTAGTCAGGCCTGACAACAAGTGCAGGCCTGCATGTTTTGATCTGGGCAGGGGAGTGGTCCAGGAAGTGCAGGAGATTGCAGGAAGGAACACCCCTTGGATACTCCTCCCCTTTGTTTCTAGAAGGCAGTGGAAAAGGGGATGGATGAGGAGGTGTCACTTTCTGAAGTATGTTAAGGTAGGGTTGTCACATCATCCCTTTAATCCAGAACACATATGAATTACACATGTTCTGAGGCTAATTTAATGCAAACAAGGCACCAAGTGAGTTTAAATACCACTTTAATCAGTCACAGAACCTGTGCAATTGATATGTGTCCTGGATTAAAGGGATTATGTGGCAACCCTGACCAATCCCCATTCTGGATTGGCAGGGGGCAGGCCTCCTTAAATACTGTGATCTGCCCAGCTGGGGGGAGGAGAGTGTTGTGTGGAAGAGGAGAGATGTAGCCGGTGTGCTGTGGAGGCCTCATCCGGGAAGGGAGCCCCCAGTCTGCGGGGGGTGATCTTGAGGCCTGGTGGCTCGGGTGCACCCAGGAAGAGGAGTTGGTTCCTGAGGCAGCACAAGGGAGCAGGAGAGCAGCAGAGAGGCTACATACAGGGCTCTATATGGATCCACCGGTGTTGGTGAGTGACAGACCCTGGATGAGAAGGCTGGAGCAGGCTGGGAGGAGACAATGGACAGTCTGTGTAGGTCGGAGAAGCCAATCAGGGGAAGGAGTGTCACTGGACAGCAAGGTAGGCCTCAGAGGCCTGGAGGAAGGATGGGCTGGGAGTAGTAGTTCATCCATGCCTGGCTAGCAACAAGTACTTAGCTACACAACTGAGGGCCTGTGGCTTCACAACCGGGAGCCCGTGGCCCTTGCCTGTAATAGGGTAATAAGTGGTCCGGAGGTCCTGCTGGCAGAAGAGCAGGCCTCACCATGTGCTAGCTGCGGTGGAGGAAGGAGTGTCATGGAGGCCTGATAAATTGCCTTTCAGGCCTAATGATGAAGAAACAAGCATTGTGCAGGAGAGAAGGAAAGGAGTGTAATGTTTAGCAAGTGTTTGTACTGGAGGAAGAAGGAGTGTATATATGGCACTGTATATAGAAGGTCCCGTGATATGATCCATTGGGCATCCCACAGTTATCCCTTCCCCTATCCAAGTTTATCCCCTAAATAAAACAACAAAACAAAGTACCGGCCTGTTCCGTGACTCCGGATGTATGGAAAATTGAGTGATTGAGGGCAGCGGGCAGATGAACCACAAATACCAGCCACCCCCAAGGGGGCACATGGCTACATGAAATAGAAGGAAATATTATTTTTAAAGAGAACTTTGGATACATAGTATTTCAAGTGAGAGGACTTTTTGGGTTATTTTAGCCCAATTTAATTGACAAAATATGCTGTGCACTGCATACCTATATTTTATATATTTTATATCTCCTACTCTGTCCACTTTTAGGCGACCCCTGAAAACCCTTCTCTTCAGAAAAGCCTATCGCAAATCCAATAATGAGTAAACACCGGTCAAGGTGCATGTACTGAGCCAACATCCAAAGTAGAGGTGTCCACCCAGCTCACCGCCGAGCTCAGCAGGAACAGAAGAAATGTTGATGACCACACACTCTGAATGGATGTCAACATGTTATTGTTGCAAATCAAATATAAAGAGATAAAACCATGACAGCACTGCAAGCATAAGGAGATGAATGTCAACGTGTTTCACGCAAACAACAGCACTTACTCATAACACCAATCTTACACCAAGCTTACAATAACACCTATCCCACCTCCACCTAGCAACTGTATCTCCATCAGTTCACCCATCCCCCTCCCCCCCACAGTTATTACCTTATTTTTACCTTTTGTATTACTTGACCCTCCCTTTTAGATTGTAAGCTCCAACAAGTGGGGCCACTGATTCCTCCTGTATTATAACTGTACTGTCTGCCCTTGAGTTGTAAAGTGCTGCGCAAACTTTTGCCAATAAATAAATCCCAAATAAATATAATATTTATGACACAATATCAATTTATCAGCCTATAAATCATATACAACCTAAGTAGAAGCTAAAGCAAATAGTAAGACTTTGAGCTCAATTTAGGGTGTTGAAGAAATAAAACACATTATATATACACACCTAATATACTATTTTTTATAAATGTTGTTTCTCATTAGAAACTCTTTAGTGTTCATGTCAGGTCTAAACAAGATAATAAAACATTTTGGGAAAAACATGCAGGTGATGAGAGCCCAACTAGAGGCCAAGATGGCAAAGATCTCCATGGCCACCGTATATTTGCCTTGTGCACTGAGGGATGCTGGGATGTAGGATATCCAGACACTGAGGAAAGCCAGCATGCTGAAGGTAATAAACTGGGCCTCATTGAAGCTGTCAGGAAGTCTCCGAGCCAGGAAGGCAACAATAAAACTAATGGAGGCAAGAAGAAAGAGGTAACCCAACATGGTCCAGAAGGCAATGGGTGATCCTTCATTACATTCAATAATAATTATTCCAGGTTTAGATTGTGTGTTGTATTCTGGGAAGGGAGGAGTAATACACAACCAGAGTACACACACAACAAATTGTAAGAATGAACTCATTGCAATGACCATGTAGGACACTTTTGGGTTTGCCCACTTTCTGAGATTACTATCTGGCATGGTGGCTATAAAAGCAAATATAACAATTAAGGTCTTGGCCAAAATACATGAAATGCAGAAAGCAAAAACCATTCCAAAAGCAATCTGACGCAGAAGACACCTCTCACGCTGGGGATAACCAATAAAAATCACAGGGCAGAGAAAGCACAATGAAAGGGAGACCAAGAGAAGACAGCTGATATAATAATTGTTAGCTTTAACTAAAGGGGTTGCCTTAAACTGAATAAAAAGTTTCATAACGGCAACTGAAACTAAAGAGGAAATGATGCTAATGGCTGTTAATGTTTGCCCCAGTGGATCCTCATTTGAGAGATACTCTTTAGGTTTCGGAAGGCACATGGATTTCTGAGAATTTGGCCAATGATCCCACTGGCACTTCAGGCAATTGATGGTGTCTGGAAAAAAATTTACAGACAAAAAGAATGTTACTTCTGTTTTTACTATATTCCATCATTTCACCATTAGAACAGAACTCAATTTTCTCCAAAGAAAATGAATAAACCTTTTCATGTCAACAATGTATTGTACAAGAATTATTTTGACAACTTAACCACTGTCCCTCTTTCATCTGTTCTTTTGCTTTTATAGTGTAAGTGAGTTTAAGAGTTCTGAGTGCTAATAAATTAATAAAGAGCCTACAATGGTCACATAATCCCTAATACTCAGTTATCAATTATTGTTAGAGTATTCCAGTGCCAGGCTGGTACTAAGGGCCATGGCAGAAAAAATCAGGTTTCCATAATTGCCATGCTCCTTGTATCATTGGGTATAGGGTGCTCCCTGAGAGTACAGTCTGAGGATCAATAAAGGTACATAAAGTGACTATACCATATCTGATTGTTTCAGTAACTTTAATATTTTATTCAGCACTTGAAATTGCACTAAGTTTTTGGAAATTAAAAAATATTTAGGGTATTAATAACCACTTCAGCCCCGGAAGAATTTCCCCCTTAATGCCAAGAACACTTTTTGAGATTCGGCACTGCATTGCTTTAACTGAAAATTTCACGGTTGTGCGATGTTGTACCCAAACGAGATTGACGTCCTTTTTTTTCCCACAAATAGAGCTTTCTTTGGGTGGTATTTGATCACCTCTGCGGTTTTTATTTTTTGCGCTATAAAAAAAAAGAGCGACAATTTTGAAAAAAAAAAAAACAATATTTTTTACTTTCTGCTATAATACATATCCCCAAAAAAATATAAAAAAACAAATGTAATCATCAGTTTTGGCCAATATATATTCTTCTACATATTTGTGGTAAAAAAAAATCGCAATCTGTGTTTATTGTTTGGTTTGAGCAAATGTTGCCATGTTTACAAACCATGAGAATTAATTTATGGTGTTCTTACTATTTTTTTTTTAGTAGTAATGGCGGCGATCTGCAATTTTTATCGGGACTGTGATATTGCGGTGGACATATCAGTCACTTTTGACACTTTTTTTGGACCATTGACATCTATATAGCGATCAGATCTAAAAAAAAACACTGATTACTGTATAAATGTCACTGGCAGGGAAGGGGTTAACCTGCAGGAGGCGATCTAGGGGTTAACTGTGTTCCCTAGGCGTGTTCTAATTGTGTGGAGGCTGGGCAGGCAGGGGCATGACAGATCTACCTGATACTGATGACAGGGATCAGTAGATCCCTGTAATGCCCACTGACAGAAAGGGGAACCACTGTGTTTACATCGGCGGTTCCCCATTCTTCCTGTGTAGTAGGCGACTCCGCCTGACCCGTGGCCACACTGAGGGAGCTTGTGGCGGCACGAGAGCGCACTGGAGGTGGCGCACCCTCGCACCCTAGCCATACATGCGCAAATCCCCATTTATAAATGGTGATTCGGTTAATCATTCCTATCATAGGAATCTCCTTAATGGAGTCCAAGAGCTCTCCATGCTAAATAGATTGGTAAAAATAGACTTGAAGGTTGCACATTTACCTGTCTGGTTGGAGATCTCTTCCGGTGGACAGGGGACACAGTCATGACAGCAGACAGGCTGTCCACTTATGGCAACTTTACGAAATCCTGGAGGACAGCTCTCACTGCAGACTGAAGTCTTTATTAATAGAATATGATAAAAAATCATTAGTAAACGTTGCAGTTCTTGGGATGCTTTGTGTAATAAAAATTGGTTTATTTAGCACAGTAAAGCCTTCTTAAAGCAGAGTTCCACCCAAAAGGGAAACTTACACTTTAAGGGAAGGTGACCCCCCGACATGCCACAATTGGTATGTAATTTTTTTGGTGGGGGACCGGGGACCCTGATTTCACAGGGTCCAAGGTCCACTACCTCTCCTAGAGCCGCGGCTCTGGAAGGAAGTTCACCTCCCCCCTCCCTCTTGGAGATCTTCTGGGACACGTCACAGGTCCCAGAAGATACGCCGGCCATTCACAAGGCGCAGCGTGACTCGAAAGCCGTGTGCCCGCACTTGTGATACCAGTGCCACCGAGGGGAGGGGGAGAAGAGCGACGCTGCGGGCAACCGCATCGCTGGAGCCAGGTACAGGTGAGTGTCCGATTGTTAAGAGTCAGCAGCTGACTTTTAACTGGGTGGAACTCCGCTTTAAGGCCCGTACACACGGTCTGAATGTTGGCCAACAACGGTCGTCCAACAGCCTGTTGGCCAATAATCCGACCATTAGTATGCATGATTCGACAGCCAATTTCCAATTGTCGTCCAACAGAACGCTGTCCAATGCGTTTTTATTGATGTCCAAATGTGAGTACCCTGGATTTTAGCTTATGTTTTAAATAAACCACTTTACAGTTTTACACTATGTGGCCCTTATTTTCTTTAATATGTGGCGAGTGATACTGCTGGCCTGGCTTTCTACATCATCCCAGCTGATCCGATGAACCCATAGGAGCAGAGGAAGATATATGTCTCTAGACCCTGCAGAGGGCTATATCTGCAAGCGCTGCTGACCCTTACTAGAGATAGTGGGTCTGATTTTCTGGTAAGGGTGTTTACCCCTTAAATTTTTCACTGAGGTGCCTGTGTGATCGGTGGTGGTGGATAAGTGGATTCAAGCCTTTTTTTTTCCTTTGAATATACACCGGATGTATGACTACTGTCCCTTATAAAGTTCACAGAATTCTGGACTGTCACAATTAATGTGTTCTCAATTGAATGATTTACGGACATTTTTTTGATATTATTATATACACAAAATTTTTTTCATATATGTTTTGCACGGTTATATGGTATATGGGTTATGATGATTTCATAAGTCTTCATCCCTATTATTATGTCACTTTATCGTATAATTTAAATTGGTGATTCACACTTGTATTTGCATTGATGGTTAAGCTAGCGCAACAATCATATTGAATATCTGCTTATTTTATGGTGAAGTATCGCACCCTACATTGTTGCTGCTTTGTTACATATTGCTACTTCTAGCGCGGTATATTCCCTTATATTCCAGAAGTTGGCTGACAAGACTAGAAAACTTTTGTTGGCCAACAAGGCATTGTTGGCTTGTGTGTACAGAAGTTGGACAACAAAAGTTGGAAGTGCAAACACGCATGCTCGGAATCCAGGAAGTGTTTGGTCGTGTAAACCTGCATTCCTAATTCACAAATCACATTCACCTGAACTTCCTCTCTTTATACGCTCGTAACACGTCACTACATTTGGCTTTGTTGTATGATTACTTGACTACCTTCAGTACGCTAGACAAAACCACCGACAGCCAATTTGGACAAAAGTTGGACGAACGGTCGTACGACAATCGGCTTGTGAGTAAGAGGCTTAAGAATAGAAGGTATCTAAATTTCTCATTTCATCACCAGTCATAAAATTAAAGCATTATTCCATATTTCAGGCAAATGGATCACTCAGAGCCAAATGGCCAACATCATTCAGGTGCAAAAAAATTCTCCCCGTATGTATACCAAATTCTTACCTTACTGTAACATCTACATTTCACAGCAAACAATTTTAATATTCAGTCCAGTGTTGGTGACTTGGGTCACCTGTAGCTTACATTTCCCTTTCATAGTGGAACTTGGTCTCCAGTCTTCTTTTGTTGAGACTTCTCCAAGGTTTGATATTTGCCCATTAAGAAATGCTTGCTGGATGTGTTTACTGTGTTGTGTCTAATGAAGGCTAATGAAGAATTTGACCAATGAATGCATAAGTGGGGCAAAATACAGGTTGGAAATGATGAAGTGTTTATATAGTGATGGGGACACCAGTGTCACATGGTAGTACCTGGTAGTACCTATTATCTGGCAATGACAAGGGAGTGGGACATGTTTAGGGAGCATGCTATAGAGCCACCCATAGAGCATGTTGGGACTTCAAATTCAACAGAGACAAAGAAGACATCTGTAGGGTAAAGGTTAGAGACACTGATTATGTTATAAGGGCATGCTGGGACTTGCAAATTGTTACAGACAGAAATGACAGCAGTTGACTGTGCTGGGACTTTTACGTATATAGCTGCAAGAGAGTGAACGGTGAGAAATGATGTGATTTGTAGATGGGGCAAATACCAGGGAAGACAAGTTTAGGTATACGTGTTTTATAAAACAGTTAAGAATACCCAATACAACTTCATTCTTTATTATTTTTTTTTTTTTCCAACGGAGCTTTATTGAATATAAAATGAACAATACAAATATCCAGAGAATAATGTATGTCACAATGGTGTATCACAACAGAAAGCGAGAGTATGAACATACATTGACCTTATCCATTACGGGGAGACCTCTCTATGATGTTTTAACTGAGCGGTGCAGCTTACTCATTGGGGCTTTGTGGTGAGATTTTATTGGTTAAGAAGGCAAGCACTAATGCCGTCGCGTCCAGCGCGAGGAAGGGGGGGTAGGACGGGAATGATGAATTAATGAGTGGTTGCTTAAGGTGGTGCGGGAGGGGGGGTAGGAAGAGAAAGCAATCTCAGGTTATTCGTTGATGTAGCTATGTGGGGGGGGGGGGGTGTGTGTGTATTGGTAGGGGATTTGGAAGGTGTATGGGACGAAAGGGGCCCTCGTCTAGGTCTAGAGGACCAGAAGAGTATGTGTAGTCTTGTAGGTCAGGGGAATTAGTTGTCGTTGGTTAGAGGAGATTGGTGTGAGGGTGGGCAGAGTTTGACGCTTGAGGGGCGTTTAAGGACTGTTTATATATGTCCGATGCTTGAAAGTGTGTCCAACAAGCCCATCTTTTTATGTAGAGGTGTGGGGTGTTTCGGGTGATTGCAATAAGTTCCTCCATTTCTGCAATTTTGTCAATTTGTTTGAACCAGTCTGCCAGGGTAGGAGTTTTGGTGGTACCCCAAAATCTAGGTATGCATAATTTGGCGGCGTTGATCATGGCCATCGCTAGGGATTTGTGGTAAGAAGGGTCCGCTTCCTCTTGATGATGTAGGAGGTATTGTCCAGGAGTGAAATTTAGGATGTGTGTGGTCGTGGTGTTGACCAAATTGTGCACTTGGTTCCAGAAGGATTGAATGGCGAGACATTCCCACCATATGTGGAGAAGAGAGCCCTGGGATTGGGATTATCGCCAGCATATGTCTGAGAATTTTTTGTTGTATTTGTGTAGTGCTGTGGGGGTGCGATACCAGCACGAGGCTAGTTTGTAATTGTTCTCCTGAATGGAGACGTTTAAGGATCCCTTATGGACATGATGAAATATGGTAGACCAGTCCTCTTCAGGGAGGTTGATTTGGAGGGAGCGTGCCCAGGCCTCCTGTGCCCTGCCGGAGCTAAGCGGGGTAGATTCCCAGAGCATGTTTTGTAACAGGGAGATGACGTCTCTTAGCGGTTTCCCGTCTATGCATAATGAATCGAAGGTAGTGGGGTCGTTTGTTAGGTTACTGTGGGGTTTTAGACTGGAAATTAGATGTTGGATTTGTGTGTAGCTGTATGGATCTAGGCATCTGGTCTCCAAGAGTGCGTTGATGTGGGTGCGATCACGTAGGACTCCGTTTTCCATGAGGTGGTATAATCGTAGTGCCGTTGGAGGTTGGTGTTTTGATAGTGGATGAGATGACAGGCCTGGGGGGAAGATTGGGTTTTGCAGAAGCGGGGTCATAGGGCCCGGGTTGGCCGAGATCTTATGCTTCAAGTTTGCTGTGTCGAAAGCAAGGATCGCTGGCATTCTTTATTATATTAGAGAATGGGAAAGAGAGTTAAATTTGATGCTGAATAGAGCCCAAGCTAAAAAACATATTAAATTCACGCACTCGACCTCTATAAGTGCACATATACAAGAAATGATGTATAAATTTATGGTGAGATGGTTTCGAACTCCGGTCAATTTAGCTAAAATGTTCCCGGGGAGGGAGGATGGATGTTGGAGAGGTTGTGGACAGAGGGGGTACATTTCTCCATCTGTGGTGGTCCTGTCCCAGGATTAAACCATTTTGGGGGGCGATCTTTCCATGGATTGAGAAATTAACATCTAGGCCTATCGAGTTCTCACCGATACATCTCCTCTTCCATGGGATGCCAATTTCGATTAGAGCATATAAAAAAGTATAACTCCGCATTTATTGAATGCAGCAAAGCTTTTGATACCCAACTTTTGGAGACAAACAACTTGCCCGAACTTATTGGACTGGAAAAAATAAAAGGAGCAGAAAAATGGGTGCATACGATAAGGGACCAACAGGAGAAGTTTAAGGAAATATGGGCGGAATGGGAACTGCATGCCCCAGAAGTGGCCAAAGAATGAGAAAAAATAACAGCTGGAGTTAAACATGACATTCCAAAAAGAGGGAAAGAGAGAGGAGAGAAAAGGGAAAGAGAAATCAGAATGTGCTTATGAGAAATGAAAGGGGGGGGTTCTTTTCTTTTCCCTGACACTAGGCATTATTCCTCAAATAGTGAAAGGTTTAGTGGGATGGGCAGGGTCAGGGACCAAGCGAGTTTTCAAGAAACGAGCATTGAGGACTGGCAGCAACAGGGGTAGAGGGAGGTGGAAGGGGTTTGTTTTTGTTTGAGTAGGTTGTATGGTGGAGGATGGAGGGACTTTTACGAAGTGAGTCAAGTAGAATTATAGCACAGATTATAGATTAGTGCAGTGTGAATCGTGTGAATGGTTATGGTATAATGCATGTATGGAAATGATCACTTCACACACAAGGAAGTAATAACCAGGTGATGGGCAGGGAATTACATACTAAGTAATGTTCACAATAGGGAAATGGTTTATTCACAAAGTAAATTTTGTACACCTCTTATATTTTTAACCCCTTTTTATTTTTCTTTGCACTCACCAATTTAATAAAACTCACCTAATCGTGAATTGGTATGAGACTAATAATCTTTTATTATTTTTTTTTGTGCACTTACTAATTTAATAAAACACACTTAATTGATATGACACTAGTATTTTTTTGTATTTGGGGGTGGTGGGGTTTGGTTACTTTTTTTTTCCTCTTTGGCACTCACTAATTTAATAAAACTCACTAAATTGCGGATTGATATGACACTAGTAAAAATGTATTTTTTTCCTTTCTTTTTCTTTCTCACGTTTTTAAATAAGAGAAGGTTGAGGTGTAGAAGAAGGGAAATTTGTATTGGGGGGTGGTCGGGTTTGGTTTTTTTTTTTTCTTCTCATTCTCTCTCTTCCCCTCTAGTGCAGATACATTAAAGGTTTAGTAACCTCGCTGAATAATGACATATGCCCATTGGAGGTAGAGGGGAGAAAGGGAAGGGGGAAGCAAAGAAGGGAGGAGAAGTAAGGTATGCTGGGGACGGGAGGGAGAGGGTGAGGGAATAGGAAATAGAAATGTTGTGCATACAATATGATGATTTATCCCCTCAAGATTGTAATAGGGGAATGTATTCTGGCTGTTGTTAAATGTCATTTATATTGTTATGTAAAATGCAAAATCTCAATAAATTTATATAATATAACAAAAAAAATAAGTGCATAGACAAAAAAGATGTCAATGGGATGTCTAGTTCTATGGATTTAGGAAATATAGTTGAACACGATCAAGAGTAATACCTGTGAGGCATGTTAGGAAATTTTCTAAACCCAAAGAGTAATGAGTGTGCTGAGATTTTTAGGTGAAAGTTGATTATCATCTCTATTATCTTAATGAGGAATTTATAGATCCAATTTATGTGATGTGGACTACAAACCAAAAGACCCAACCAACCCATAGTAACATTTGCTCAGGGCTGGTCACTCGATCTGTGCTCTGTCCTATGTACTGGAATTGGCATCCAGCAATGCCTACTGGAATTGTTGTGCAGGTTAAGTAAAATTGGGCCAATGTAAGGGATGCAAATAATATTACTGATAACGCCAGGTTAAAAAAAAAGTTAGAAGGGGTGCAGAGAGTATGGTTTCTACCTTCAGTCTGTGTAAAAAAAATGATTGGGCACTGCTCTTAAAATGGGCATAGTTTATGTGGACTAAATAACTGTGGACTGCTTTGTTGTGTCATAAGAAAGGGCTGGGAGAGAAAGGGAAATTTTGACTCCCATTCATAAAGGATAGCAGATGCCAATATCTGTTTTCCAGTGGACATTTGGAGTTGAGCATTGTCTGCATAATTAAACAGTGAACACCATGTGCACTTGGAGAGAGGTGTGCCAATCAAGAAGGTGTAAGAGACAGACATGTTGTGCTATGCTAGACCAGGCCATGCTGGGCTACATCAGACAATAGCAGATCGGCGCGTTGGGTCTGCTGATGGTTCTGAGGTGGAGCCTTCGTTACCCAGAATGGCTACCAAGCTGCATTCTTCCAAAGCGCTGTGCAGAGAACATACCAACATCCAAAGACTGCCACATAAGGATCTTGTGAGAAGGGCTCCGACCCATCTAACCACTTTGGCTAGAAGTCCACATTCCTTTGCATCTCAGACTCAGGGAGCACCATCACTCTTCATTTATTTGTTCTCCTAAGGGAGCTAAACACTTCAGTGCTGCCATTCCCTACTGAGAGCAGCATGAACTAAGACCAAAGACAGCCTTCATACTGTAGCTGCTATTTATCCTGACTGCTGCTTTTTTTTACACCCTTGACACGCAATTTGCTGCATAATACCCTAACACTAACTCCTTCAAATCCCCTGTTCACAGTCTGCTCCCAACTCCTTGCATGTGCTTGCTTTGTCCTGCCACTCTTAAAGGGGCACACCCATCTACTGAAAATAACCTGTTATTTACCTGTTCTTGAACTCTTTGCTCCCCAAAACATCACAGTCTGTTTGCGCCAACTTTAAAGGGCCCCACCTGAGCTGGCAAAGGCTAACATCCAGAACTGTCCAAATTGTGTGGCCTTCCTGGAGGCACAACTGGTTTGCAGGAAGTCAGTCAAACTCTTGGACCTAAGCCTAGCCCCTCTTGTCTGAGACTCCTCAAGTGAACTAGTCTGCGCAATTATTGTTAACCTTTTTGGTCACTTAGGGTGTAATCTCTCAGGCGGAGAGATACTGTTTATGCTTTGGTACTGCAGTACACATTGAGTTTGTACCGAGAGGTACCTGGGTTGACTGCATTGTATCAATTATTGCACTGGTCTTTTATGTGATGATGTTGAACTACTAATTTACTATGTTACTGTTCACTTTGGTTTTCCAATACAAACTATTTGTCTTCTAATAACCAGCATGTGCCATTCTTGTGTGACCACTGGGAGTTCCCAGTCAAGGTATTCCGGAGGTGCCAGTAAGAGTGATGCTCCATCTAGGGCAGAGAATGAGCAGGAGACCCAATCTTATCAGCAGCTCATGCGGGGGTAGTGCTACATGTGTGTAAAAACTATATAGACAATAAATCTTTTGGTAGAAAAAGCAGCTTTCATATATTGTATGTATGCATCTGCATATTTAGCTTTTTGTGACCTACTTTTAATCTGCTGCAATTAAGTTACAATTAAGGGCTTGGGATTGGACAGTGAAGCAGCAGACTGGTGAATTCATCCCTCTGTCACTCTTTTCTCTCCTCCAATCAGCATGTTTATTGTTTGCACATGAACACAGCAGCCCAATGTATTGACTCTTTGTGCTGCTTCTCTTTCTTCCAGTCTGAGCTCTGCTTTACAGTGGACAGGATCTGTGTTATTTTGTGTCTGAGTTCAAATTTAACAGTACCCAGTGTTCAGATGAGGGTACCCTGTATACGTATTAGAAACATGTTTTGTGATATATAAAAGAGAACAAAAGGATTGGCAATTTCTAGTTATATGTTTATTCATACCTGGGGATCTTCTATTGACCACACAATGGCACTTGTGTTTATTGCAAAAATTTCTTCTGGAGGTGCTGCGGTGTCATAACTTCCAATCTTGACTTGTTGCATTTTACCTTCTGGGTTCAGCTGCCAGTTCACGATGTCATATGCGGCAGGCGGGTCACCATTTTCATCAAAGTAGAGTTCCCTTCCATTACTTCGCTTATATCTCACCTTTTTCATATAGTACAGGAGCTGTTGCATGGGAGGGTAGAAAAAAAAAGAATAAAAAAACACATTAATGGTTTCTGGGTCTGCATACTAGTTGTGGCCATTCTGGTAAATGTAACACATAAATCTCCTAGCTGAAACACATAAAGATCCTTGCTGAGTAACAACAGAGTCAGAAATTATGCAGGGGGATCTCCACGTAGGAATATCCAAGACAATACAAGAGGCTACCAAAATTGGACCGGTCACCAACAATTGAGAGGATGGGCATAGTGGGACTTCTTGGGTACTACGGCAAACAGAATAAGAAAGCATTCAGGCTTAAATCTCTTACTAAGGTGTACTGCTGGCCATCTCACAGGACTATCAAACATATAATAGGAGAGTGA
Organism: Glandirana rugosa; assembly: GCA_018402905.1. NCBI lineage: Eukaryota > Metazoa > Chordata > Amphibia > Anura > Ranidae > Glandirana > Glandirana rugosa. The sequence continues at coordinate 136,805 of BLSH010559732.1, forward strand.
TCTCCGTACTGGGGTCTGCAAGACATCTTCACTGATCCTATATTTCCATCTGTCTGATAGCATTCTCCAACCGCAGAGACCACTTACAGTCATTACCAAAAATCTTGGCACCTCTGCTTTTCTCTGCACCACTTCACCTAGAAAAGTGTTGCAATAACAAATGTTTTGGCACTCTCATGTTTATGTCTTTTGTTTGTATTGGTATGACACAAAAAGTGGAGAAACAAAAAGCCATACCTGACAAATCCCACGCAAAACTCCAAAAAGGGACTGGACAAAATTATTGGCACCCTCAATTTAATATTTGGTAGCACGCCCTTAGGAAAAAATAACTGAAATAAATCTCTTCCTGTAACCATCAATGAGTTTCTTACACCTCTCTACTGGAAACTTTTCTTTGGCCAACTAATCCAGGTCTCTCAGTTTGGAAGGGTTCCTTTTCCCATCTCTCCACAGGTGCACTATGGGATTTAGATCTGGACTCATTGCTGGCCAGTTCAGTACTCTCCAACGATTTGCCTTAAACTATTTCTGGGTGCTTTTTGACATTTGCTTTGCGTCATTGTCCTGCTGTAAGACCCATGACCTCTGACTGAGTCCCAACTTTCTGAAACCGGGCACTACATAGCACCCCAGAATACTTTGGTAGTCTTCAGATTTCATAAAGCCATGCACACAATCAAGACATTCAGTGCCTGAAGCAGCAAAGCAACCCCAAAACCTCAGTGAACTTCCACCATGTGTGACTGTAGAGACTGTATTCTTTTCTTTAAAGGTCTCATTGCTTTTTCTGAAAACAGTAGAATAATGGGCTTTACCAAAAAGCTGTAATTTTGTTTCATTTGTCCACCGCACATTCTCCCAAAAGGATTTTAGCTTCCTCAGGTAAATTTATGTTTCTGTGTCAGCAGTGGGGTCCTCCTGGGTCTCCTATTATAGTGTCCCTTTTCATAAAGATGGAGACGTATAGTGTGAGCTGACACATTTGTACCCTGTGCCTAAAGGTCAGCTTAAATTTGTCTGGAAGTTGATTGAGGTTCTTTATCCACCTTTCCAACAGTCCTTAGTTGCAATCTTTGATCAATGTTCCTCTTTCGTCCAGTGGCGGCTGGTGAAGTTTTAGGGTGGGGGCGCCAGGCCCCGCCCTTCCTGTTTGACCCCTCCTACTTCTCATAAGCCACACCCCTTATATAATCCACCCACTCCGTCCCCTGTATTCCACATATTGTGTCAGGAGTATACAGCTCAGCATCACAGGTGGGGTATATTGCAGCCAGTAGCACAGTATGCAGCCGGTACAGAGTATGCAGCCAGTAACACAGTATGCATCCAGTAACACAGTATGCAGCCAGTACACAGTATGCAGCCAGTAACACAGTATTCAGCTAGTAACACAGTATGCAGCCAGTAACACAGTATGCAGCCAGTAACACAGTATGCAGCCAGTACACAGATGGGTTATATTGCAGCCAGTAACACAGTATGCAACCAGTACACAATATGCAGCCAGTAACACAGTATTTAGCCAGGAATAACACAGTATGCAGCCAGTAATTACACAGTATGCAGCCAGTAATTACACAGTATGTAGCCAGTAATTGCACAGTATGCAGCCAGTAATAACACAGTATGCAGCCAGTAATAACCCAATATGTGGCCAGTAATTACACAGTATGCAGCCAGTAATAACACAGTATGCAGCCAGTAATAACACAGTATGCAGCCAGTAATAAAACAATATGCGGCCAGTAATTACACAGTATGCAGTCAGTAATAACACAGTATGCAGTCAGTAATAACACAGTATGCAGCCAGAAATAACACAGTATGTAGCCAGTAATTAAACAGTATGCAGCCAGTAATAACACAGTATGCAGCCAGTAATAACACAGCAGTATGTACCTCAGTCAGGCCACTCTCACACACACGTCCGGTGGGACTCACAGGTGTGTGTGCGTGCTGGACACTCCCAGTCCGAGCACCAGCACATCTGCCAGTCCCGCCCCCCCGCGACCTGACCAATCAGTCACTGGCTGGAGGCCAGTGACCGAGACCAGAGCCAATCAGTGTGTGGGGAAGAGGCTCTTGTCCCCATCAACATGGGGACAAGGTGCATTGGGGTGTGGGGGGGCAGTGGCCCCCTGCCCCAAAGCACCCATACTCCCCATGTTTAGGGCATGTAGCCTGGTACAGTTCAGGAGGGGGGCACTCACTCCTCCCCCCATCCTGACCGGCCAGGTTGCATGCTCGGATAAGGGTCTGGCTTGGATTTTAGGGGGGTTTTTAAAAAAAATTTGGTGCGGGGTTCCTCTTGAAATCCAAACCAGACCCGAAGAGCCTGATATGGACTGGGGGGGGGGGGGGGGG
>BLSH010559732.1:155959-167931 GCA_018402905.1 Glandirana rugosa
AAATCGTGATGACAGAACTGTTCTGTATACTACTGGTCGGTACGTCACGAGGAGCAAGGAGGAGTCCGCCTTGTTTTCTGGTGTGGGTTCTTCAGGTACTCTTGCCAACGCACTGCATGGCTGGTCATCATATGTCTTGTCAAGACAGTAGTGCTAAAGCGGTTGGAGTCCTGGCCATGCTTGACCCACTTCAGACATAGATTGCAAATGGCAAGGGTGCGATCTACTGAACATGTGCTGAAAAATGCCCACACCAAAGAAATTTTGTAAGTTGGTGGGGAGGCAGCAGCGCCCTGCACCTGTGGAGCTCTGTGGGCTGATGCAATTGGGTGGCTGCCCTTAAGCTGGTCCCTGGAGACATCCTGCCTTGTTGGAGTTGGGCCTCTTCCTCCTCACTTTCCTCCTCTCTTCTCTCAGGCCCCCAAGTACAGTCCGTGTCCTCATCATCCCCTCCCTCCTCCTCACTGGAGCAAACTTGGCAGTATGCTGCAGCTGGGGGAACATGACTGCTAATTTCTTGTCCTTTTGCGGCACCCCCTGTCTCTAGGCTCACTCAACTCACTTCCTAAACCTGGGAACCAACATCGGAGCCTTCATACTGCTGCGCATCCTCCATGAGCACGTATGGTTGAACAACTCAGGTGACTCCTCTGTGCATAATGGTGGGGCTACAGAAGGAGTAACTGTGGACAAGGATCCAGTGGAATAGGTCGCTTTGCCAGATGCATTGGAAGGCAAACTTGTATGGGCCTGGGTGTCAGAGGATGAGGAGGATGAGGACGGCTTTGTTATCCACTCCACCAACTCTTCTGCATGTTGTGGCTCAATAGCACATCCAACAGCAATAAAAAAGGACAAGCGTGGCCCGCCTGCAGAGGATGCACCACATCCGCCATCTTTCGCTGAAGACACAGAGGCTGCTTGCCCTCTTCTAGTGGCCTGGGAGCGTATGTCTATCCTTTGTGGCCTTCCTGACATAATGGTTTTGTTTATTTTAGCAACCCAACTACACTGTACTATGTACCGTACACCCCCGAATGCACCGATATATAGTGTAGACGCAATGCGCTGCGTGTATATCTGTATACACTAGACTGTACATATTTGAAGACAACACGTTAAGTAGTGTGATATATATCGTACACCCCAAAATGCACTGATATATAGTGTACACTCAATACACTGCGTGTATATCTGTATACACTAGACTGTATATATTTGAAGACAACACGTCAAGTCGTGTGCTATATACCGTACACCCCCACATGCACCGATATATAGTGTACACTCAATACGCTGTATGTATATCTGTATACACTAGACTATATATATTTTAATACACCACGTCAAGTGTACTATATACCTTATGTACAGATATATAGTGCACACTCAATACGCTGTGTGTATATATATATATATATATATATATATATATATATATATATATATATACCGGGCTGTATATAATTTAATACACAACGTCAAGTGTACTATATACCTTAGGTACAGATATATAGTGCTCACTCAATACGCTGTGTATATATATACAGTGTACACTGATATATAGTACACTGTGCATATATATATATACTATACTGTATGTATACATAAATATATATGTATATATATATATATGTGTATATATATATATACAGTATTTATATATATATCTATATAGATATATATATTTCCCTACACTAACCTGTCTGCACTAACTGACAGATATATTTTAGATTTCTAACTATCTATCTAGTTAGCTATCTATTTTTTGGATTTTGTTTTTCTTTTTTTAACAATTTTTTCAAGCTAGCTATCTAAACTGTATTCAGGAACCTACGCTCTCTCTAACAACGCCGATATACACTACATAGAGCCGCTGTACAAGCGGCTTTATATAGTGTGGGGCGTGGATTGTGGCTGATGTGCAGTGAATCGCTAAAGGCAGGATGCTTTCACAGCAGGCCACCCGCTGATTGGCCAAAGCATGCAAGTCATGTGCATGCTTTGGCCAATCAGCGGGCGGCATTCCGCCGTAATTTGAAAACATTATGGGGCGCGCGAAGTTGCCGTGAACGCCCCATTATGTTCGGGTTTCCCCGAACAAACGAACAGCCGATGTTACGTTCGACCCGAACATGAAGCTCATCCCTAATCTACATAGTGGTGGGATCTAGCGCCAACAACTTTTCCCAGAATGCATATTTGCGCCCTTATATGTTAACGTCATTCACACCACTAATGTGAGGTATTGCCGCAAACCTTATAACAAGAGCAATAATTCTAGCACTAAACCTCCTCTGTAACTCTAAACTGGTAACCTGTAAACATTTTTAAAGTGTCGCCTATGGAGTTTTTTAAGTACTGTAGCTTGGCGCCATTCCAATTTTTCAATTGCATTTTAAAAATTGCAGTGCAATGTGATGTAACAAATTGCAACAACTGCCATTTTATTCTCTAGGGTCTCTGCTAAAAATATATATATATAATATTTGGGGGTTCTGAACAATTTTCTATTTTAAAAAAAATATGATTTTTACTTGTAGGAGAGAAATGCCAGAATTGGCCCGGTAGGGAAGTGGTTAAAGGTGGGATCCTGTTTGGATCAAGTAACTGGTTCACTTATACCCTGGACTCTACTTCATTGAAATATTAATGTGTGACTGGCCCACCAATTGGATTTCACCATTATTGTATACAAAAAACACCCATTAATGGACAGTAACCTTTAAACACACAGATGTCAAGAACATGAGCTTAGTAGGTCTGATCAACATTTGAAATGTCTTAATTTGAGTAATGACTACAAGCAGGAAAAGGTTTAATCGGTAAATACAAATTCTATACGTCAGCCTTGTAAGTGAATGGGTGTCTTTGCATATGTAACACAAAAAGACCCCTGACTCACTGTAACTCATTTCACCAATGTACCCCTGCCATTCTTTCCTCCATTGCAGCTGGCAACAATAACTGGTGCTTCAAGGTATGGGAGGACATGTGACCTCCTTCTATCATACAGTGTTTGGGTCTTGCAGCTGATTACTAGGCCTGTGTAGTATTCCTCAATTTTCTGTTTTCCCACTGGATAACTTTACCCTCACTTTATCCCTAGACAGACAGCAAGGACAAACTTCCCAGTGGGGACATAGAAATTAAACCCCGGACATAGGTTACATCTCTCGTCCTCTCTCCAAAATTAAAAAAAAGTTTAGTCCGGAGCTGGGCTTTAAAATGAACCATCTGATAAGGTAAACCATTACCTGTGGAAATCTGCCAAGCCCCAGAATATGAGCTATTGTCATTGACTGCGTTGATGATGTGGGACCAAGAACAGCTGTGAGAGGAGAATTTGGAATACATCGATAGTTGGGAACAGATGTATCGAGTCCTGTTAACATTTGTAGCGTTGCCTTCACATTCTGCCGAAGAACATCACACGAATCATAGGCCTGGAGGCCGAGGGTTACATTCTGTAACATGTTGGAGTTATTGTTGATCTCCTCTATGGCGAACATTATAGCCTGGAGTGACTGAAACTTTTCCAACAAGAACCTTTATGACCAAAATACGAAAACTGTTAAAATGGAACAATGTATTAAACTTCAGCAGCAGAGTTAAGCAACACCCCATCCAGTGCTCAGACCTTCACGTTTTTTATTTTCCTTTTTGAGTTTTGTTAAATGTTTTTTCCCTGTCTCACCTCTGGGATCCTGTACTCTCTCTCCGCCTAGTCAGAACTGGAAACTGCCCCCTACCCTGTGCAAAATGTGGATATTTTTAATGCAATGCTGGGAAACAAAGGTCTTCTGCTTTATCAAAATGCACCAGATTTGGATCCCTTCATCTCCTTCTCCGTTCCTCAACAAGGATCCAGTGATCTGGGATGTTCTTGCTGGGACTTTGCTGAGCCGCTGTGAGCTTTGGTGGGATTTGCACTGGAGGGTCTAAACCAGTAAAGATGTTGCATTAGTCCACCCTGAAAGATAGCAAGCTTGTTTGTCCTTTCTAATCTACAGTATATTACTTCAGGTTCAATGTAAAAGGTAAGTGTACGTCCTGTGGAGTTTATTGCCATGTGGGTGTGCTCCCAGTTTGATGGAGTTTGTGCATGGACACCAGTGACTGGGAAGCTTAAGTGCACTTAAAAATTGTGTGGACACTTAGAAACTAATACATTATGTATCCTCACTGACACAGATGGATTTAGACTTTTATTAGAATTTCTGTGAATCTTAATCATGTATTTTAAAGCGGGGTTCCACCCAAAAATGGAACTACCGCTTTAAGCACCCCTCGCCCCCTTACATGCCACATTTGGCATGTAATTTTTTTTGGGGGGGGGGGGGGTGTGTCCCCAGGTTTCAGAGGGACTTCCTGTCCCTCTTCCACCTTCCGCCTCTGGGCCACCTAGGCGACTCCTCCTCTCCTCCTAGGCGGCCCCTCCCTCCTGGCAATCTTCTGGGACACGTCACACGTCCCAGAAGATTGCCTGGCCACTGGCAACGCGCAGCGCGACTCGCGCATGCGCAGTGCGTGCCCGGCCGTGAAGCCACGGCCGGCGCCCACACCTGAAATGCCGGCGCCGCAGGGAGGAGCGGGGAGACGAGCGAGGCTTCGGGCGCAGCCGTCGCTGGACCGGGAGACAGGTAAGTTACTGTTTATTAAAAGTCAGCAGCTACACTTTTTATAGCTGCTGACTTTTAATAAACCAAAAAACTAGTGGAACTCCGCTTTAAGTCTTTTTGGGCACTATTGTTAAATTCACTATATTTTTTGGCATTTGTCAATTTACCTTGTATGACATTAGGTTAGGTGTATTATTATTTAGCACTACACTGTATAAGAGTTATTTTTCTTATTTTTTTCTATTTTGTATGTTTGGAGTACTGGCTACTTATAGGGTTTAGGTGTTGGGTAGAGCATGAAATGATCACTGCATGTTATTTTTTTCAGAAGTGGGATTGTTAACTACTTCCATCCAGCCAATATAGATTGACGGCTGGGCAGTGGCTTTACTGTTCTGAGCGGATGTCATATGACGTCCTTCAGAACAGGCTGCTCGTGTGTGCCCCCGGGGGTGCGCAGCGTGGCAAACTGTGGTGCGGTGTGTCCCTCCGATCACGGTAAAGAGCCTATGATGTAGGCTCTTTACCATGTGATCAGCTGTGTCTGGCTATCGGCATGCCTCTCCTCACACTGACAGCGCATGAGTAGAGGAGAGCTGATAAGCAGTTTTCCTCAGTGGAGACATGCACATATCAGTGCCGCCTATCAGTGGACATCAGTGTCGCATATGAGCGCCTATCATTGCCCATCAGTGCCACCTATCAGTGCTCTTAAGGGCTGCCCATCAGTGCCACCTATTAGTGCCCATCAGTGCTGCATATTAGTGCCGCATATCAGTGCCCATCAGCACTGCATATCAGTACCTATATGTGCTGCGTATTATTGCCACCTCATCAGTGTCCGTCAGTGCCACCTCATCAGTGCAGCCTATTAGTGCCCATCAGTGCACATCAGCGAAGGAGAAAAAATTACTTATTTACAAAAAATTTTAACAGAAACTAAGAAAAAATGTGTTTTCTTGTCTAAATTTTCAGTCTTTTTTAATTTTTTTAGCAAAAAATAAAAAACACAGTGGTGATTAAATATGACCAAAAAAAGCTCTATTTTCCTTAAAAAAAAAAAAAAGATAAAAAGTTTGTTTGGGTACAGAGTCGCATGACCACGCAATTTTCATTCAAAGCGTGACAGCGCTAAAAGCTGAAAATTGGCATGGGCAGGAAAGGGGTGAAAGTGCCCAGTATTGAAGTGGTTAATAGTTCACAGCAATGTCAACAGAAACTATAGTAATATTCTTAGATTAGCAGTTCCAGGCAACAAATAAAGGCATTCATTGGACTGACAGAGAAATATACTCACTTTTCTTGCTGGCCATGCCACTGAATGCTGCTCAGTTAAGGAGGAATCTTCTGCTGAAGTTTGTTCAGAAATGGACAATTCTTTGAGTGTCGCTCTCCTGTATCACCTTCCAAATTCAGTAGTTCTTCCCCTAACCCTTAAAGTGGTTGTAAACCTCAGTCATGAAATCTGAGCAAAGCACATACAGTATCTCACAAAAGTGAGTCCACCCTTACATTTTTGTAAATATTTTATTTTACCTTTTCATGTGACAACACTGAAGAAATGACACTTTGCTACAATGTAAAGTAGTGAGTGCACAGCTTGTATAACAGTGTACATTTGCTGTCCCCTCAAAATAACTCAACACACAGCCATTAATGTCTAAACCACTGGCAACAAAAGAGTGTACACCCCTAAGTGAAAATGTCCAAATTGGGCCCAAAGTGTCAATATTTTGTGTAGCCACCATTATTTTCCAGCACCGTCTAAACAATCTTGGGCATGGAGTTCAACAGAGCTTCACAGGTTGGCACTGGAGTCCTCTTCCCCTCCTCCATGACGAAATCACGGAGCTGGTGGATGTTAGAGACCTTGCGCTCCTCCACCTTCCATTTGAGGATTCCCCACAGATGCTCAATAGGGTTTATGTCTGGAGACATGCTTGGTCAGTCCATCACATTTACCCTCAGCTTCTTTAGCAAGGCAGTGGTGGTCTTAGAGGTGTGCTTGGGGTTGTTATCATGTTTGAATTCTGCCCCGCAGCCCTGTTTCCGAAGGGAGGGGATCATGCTCTGCTTCAGTATGTCACATTACATGTTGGCATTCATGGTTCCCTCAATGAACTGTAGCTCCCCAGTGCTGGCAGCACTCATGCAGCCCCAGACCATGACACTCCCACCACCATGCTTGACTGTAGGCAAGACACACTTGTCCTTGTACTCCTCACCTGGTTGCTGCCACACATGCTTGACAACATCTGAACCAAATAAGTTTATCTTGGTCTCATCAGACCACAGGACATGGTTCCAGTAATCCATGTCCTTAGTCTGCTTGTCTTAAGCAAACTGTTTGTGGGCTTTCTTGTGCATCATCTTTAGAAGTGGCTTCCTTCAGGGATGACAGCCATGCAGACCTGCTCTGACAGGCTGACACCCCACCTCTTCAACCTTTGCCGCAATGCTGGCAGCACTCATACGTCTATTTCCCAAAGACAACCTCTGGATATGATGCTGAGCACGTGCACTCAACTTCTTTGGTTGACTATGGTGAGGCCTGTTCTGAGTGGGACCTGTCCTGTTAAAATACTGTGTGGTCTTGGGCACTGTGCTGCAGCTCAGTTTCAGGACCTTGCCAATCTTCTTATAGGCTAGGCCATCTTTATGTAGAGCAACAATTCTTTGTTTCAGATCCTCAGAGAGTTCTTTGCCATGAGGTGCCATGTTGAACTTCCAGTGACCAGTTTGAGAGAGTGAGAGCGATAACACCAAATTTAACACACCTGCTCCACATTCACACATGAGACCTTGTAACACTAACGAGTCACATCACACCAGGGAGGGAAAATGGTTAAATGGGCCCAATTTGGACATTTTCACTTAGGGGTGTACTCACTTTTGTTACCAGTGGTTTAGACATTAATGGCTGTGTGTTGAGTTATTTTGAGGGGACAGCAAATTTACACTGTTATACAAGCTGTACACTCACTACTTTACATTGTAGCAAAGTGTCATTTCTTCAGTGTTGTCACATGAAAAGATAGAATAAAATATTTACAAAAATGTGAGGGGTGTACTCACTTTTGTGAGATACTGTATATCTGTAGTGTTTACGTATGTCTCTCCAAAGCTCTAAGTGTTATCAGCATGAGTCACTTCTGAGAAGTTTTCCTGACACATGAGATACAATTTGTGTAAGGGGGAGAGCTGAGCACACAGCTTGTCTATTCACAACACAATTCTTCTGCTGTGTGGAGGAGGGTGTGTTCCTTTCCTCCAATCAGTCCTCACGCACTGTAACTGCAGCCTCTCTGCCCCCTCCTCTGCACTTTTGACAGATGGAGAAAGATTTTAACATGATTCTGTCCTTTTGAAGGGGAGTAGGGAAGAGACGGCTGCCAATAATCAATTAAAGCATATGTAGGAGGATTTGTTTAATCTCTGTGTATCATCTGACTGTTACTTTACTGGGTATATGTGAGGGTTTACAACCACTTTAAGTCACTACAGGACAATAGTAGTAGTATTAATGCAGAGTTTACCGGAAGGAAACACTGAGAGCGGCTGGGGAGCAGGAGATCTAAACTTAGAGATGTCCCAGATTCTTCACAAACCTAAGGGTGCAAGCTCTTCAAGGGAATGGCACTTGGCAGTGCAGGCAGCAGAAAATATACATTTTCATTCTTTTTTTTTTACAGGGACAGTTTATTTTGGGAAATGTAATTTCATGAGCAGATTGTTTCAAACACTGCAACTTTGCTAAAGCTGGAAATGTCACCCTTAAACTTAGTTCTGTGTAATGACCTGCATACAGCTTTATAGAGGGTCAGTAGAAGCTCATACTTTCTCAGGCCTTTGTAGCCTTCTCTCTGTTTGTCTGTTTCTTCCTTCACCAATCCCATTTAAATATCTAAGGAAATCTTTAAATATGATTGTCGACTATGAGAAAATTCTATTTGTAAAAGGTAGCATGCAGGGTGTTCCAGCATTCCCAGCAAGTGTGTTCCAGGATCACCAGATTACCCCAAAAAGCAGTAGGGTGGTCTGGTGTGGTACAGCAATGTTTGCAAAGGCAAGGGTTAGGCTCCCTTCAGAATTTGCAACCAAAACATACTGTCTTAAATTATATGAGAACTACAAAAATGATTTTACTTACGTTGTACAGGTGGTCTCTGGAGGCCGTTCTCTGAAGGAGACTTCATGGTAAACTTTGTCCACATGTAATGTGAATAAAAGTCCTATTATGACATCTCCTGGTAGGGTCATCCCCTTGAGATCTGGTGTTTCCAGGTGGCATCTCAAGTCAGCTGAGTCATTGGAGTGAAAAGCCAGAATAAAATAATGCAGGACAAGAATCCAGATGGCTTTATGTAAACTCTCCATCTTGCTTCTAGCAACTCAGCATTTAGGCGTGAGCACACCAGTGCCGTAATTTATTTTATATCTTCTTCAACAATTTTTTCTGACAATTATCAGGAAACAGTAGAATTATTTTTTTTAATGCAGCCAATGAATAGGCAATATAATGTGCAAAAGTTTTCTGCAAAGTACTTTTAAGTCTTTGTTAACCAATTAAGCTTTGGCATACTGTAGGCTGTCCAGATTGTGATTTCAATGGTTTGCTGAATTATTATAATTAATTAATTATGGTCAGGGTATTATTTCAATTGTGTTTTTCTGCAGGGACAAAGCAGTCAATCTCAGGCTGAGAACCTAGCTGGTATGTGCAATATAAACTTGACAGAGATTACTAAATATATCTACATCACTAATAAAGAACTGGTATTTAAAAGAGATGTATGTTTTTCTTGTTATTGCAAATTCATACTTATTCTAGGTTCAGTGGCAGCTGGTGCTCAATATTTTGGGGAGGTGGGAGATGGATGGCGGCGATCAGTGTCCCACCAGTTGGAGATGGATGGCGGCGATCAGTGGACTTACCTTAGGAGGCTGATACTGCTCCTTACTCCAGCTTGTCAAGGGAAGAACCGGGACCACTGCTTTTCCTCCTGGCTGAACAGGAAGTGGGTCCTGAGACCCCATTGGCCAGGAGTCCTAAGAATCCCTGGCCAATCAGGTCTCAGGACCCACTTCCTAATTGGCCGGGAGGAGAATCAGGAAGACAAGAGCTAATATTAATTCGCTATTGTCACACAACTGAGGGGGCTCAGGGCGCAGTGCTCTGCACCCCGAGCCCGTCCTTTTTTAAGCCAATTTGAGCCTCGGGCTCTAATCATGTGCTTCAGAAAAAAAAACCCATTGAAATCCATGCATCTGGTGTCCTGCATGCAGATTAAGGGACGGGCACATGGATTAGGGGGGCGGCCTAGGTGGATGCAACATCTGTCCCCAGCCGGCTTGGACACTTAGAACTGAGTGATCGGTGGTGTTTGATCGCTCCCTGTACAGAGAATTGGTGACTGTCAGTCACCAGCTCTCTTCTCTGCCACCTCCTCCCTCACTCACTGGAGTGTCGGGCTGTGGAGGGGGCGTGAGTGGCTGGATCAGGCTCACTGAGAGGCTTAGCCGGGTGCCGGTCCAGGCATGTGGGCAGAATGACCATATTTATTCATTTCAGGTACTTATATAGTGCTACATCTACATTGTGCATTCACATCAGTCCCTGCACTCAAGGAGCTTACAATCTATGATCCCTAACTCACATTCATACATACACATACTAGGGACAATTTAGACATGATCCAATTAATCTACCAGCATGTCTTTGGAGTGTGGGAGGAAACCGGGGTACCCGGAGGAAACCCACACAGCCACAGGGAGAACATGCAAACTCCAGGCAGGTAGTGTCGTAGTTGGGATTCGAACTATGGTTGCAATCTTGCCCAAACCTGGACCGACTCTGTGGTGTCATCAGACAGCAGATTTCAGCCCATTGTCTGCTGGAAATGAGTCACAGAAGTGCAGAACAAACTGCATTCCTGTGATCCACAGGAGAAGTACAGCCAAACGAGCTTAGGCTGTGCTTCACCTTTAATACTACTAGCCATTTATTTGTTTATTTATTCAATTAGGTATGTATGTGTTTATTTAGCCCTTGTTATAATATGATAAAAAATAAGAAAACCCTCATGCGGTCCACCTCCTTATGGCACCACACTGAATATATCAGTTGGCATACTCATCCCTCCCACTTCAGTCACACCGGTCTATATGGCTAACATACTCAGATAGGTCCTTCCAGTTGGGTGGCAGCCTTAGAATACAATTGATTATTCAAAGCATTAGCAAAAATGTAAGGGCACCAAGCTATTCAGCTCTAGAATCACCCCAGGACATGTAAGGGTAGTTGTTGGGACTTTTGCTGCATTTCCATAGTGAATTGGTAAAGGACTCTATTAAACCTCTTAGATGCTAACCAGGATGCTGGAAAATAGACCAGCACCCATACTCTATTATACAGACAGATTATAGCTACTCTCAGTCCAAACAGCCTACTGCATAGACAAAGTAAATATGGTCAGAGTGCCCATGTTGACCCATGTCCACAGTTAAAATGAGCTTCAATGGGCATGTAAGCATCAGGACTGGACCAGGAAGCAATAGAAAAAGAAAACCTGGTCTGATTAATTTAAGGATGGTTTAACCTGTACAGAACCGCGCTATAGCCAAAAGACGGCTACAGCGCGGCTCTGAAAATCCGGGAGGACGTCCATGGACGTCCTCCCCCTTGCGCGCCCCCCGCGCGCACTCGCAGCCTGCGGCGGCGCTCTCGCGGCCGCCGCACGCTGCGTGGGCGTGTCCGCGGGTCGGGCGGACTCGATGTCCGCCCGAGACCCGCCAATCACCTGTAGAAGCCTCAGAACGGGGAACCGCCGATGTAAACACGGCGGTTCTCCGTTCTGTGAATGGGACATGACAGATCTACTGATCCCTGTCACTGGGATCAGTTAGATCTGTTATGTCCCGACCAGCTCCACCCCCCCACAGTTAGAACACACCCAGGGAACATTTCTTAACCCCTTCACTGCCCCCTGCTGGTTAACCCCTTCACTGCCAATGACATTTATACAGTAATCAGTGGACATTTACATTTCTGATCGCTGTATAAATGTCATTGGTCCCAAAAAAGTGTCAAAAACGTACGACATGTCCGCCCCAATATCGCACTCCCGATAAAAATCGCAGATCGCCGCCATTACCAGTAAAAAAATAAAATAAAAATGCCATAAATCAATGTCCATAGTTTGTAGGCGCTATAACTTTTGCGCAACCCAATCAATAAACGCAGATTGCGATTTTTTTTACCAAACATATGTAGAAGAATATATATCGGCCAAAACTGATGAATAAATTTGTTTTTTTATTTTTTATTTTTGGATATTTATTATAGCAAAA
>BLSH010559732.1:194520-209976 GCA_018402905.1 Glandirana rugosa
AATGATAGGAGCCCGTAGGAAGTTGATCTTCGTTCCCACTCGTAATATAGGTGGGGTAGGAGTGAGGAGAGTAGGGGTCGATGTTAAATTCCGGTCATAGTCGGGCAAATTTCTGACTGCCGGCGCCTAGGGTTTTAGCTCCGGGGCCGAAAACGCCGGATGGCGCTAGCCGGCTCTAAAGGACCGAGGATCACGAATAGAGGAGGAGGGTGGGTAGGTCCACGGGAGTGGTGGGAGAGACCGGGGACAGGACTACCTCTAACGAGGAGTTGAGGGGGTTCTTCGGGAGATTTCTCCTGGGTCTTTCTTTGGCTGGCCTCCACAGGGGTTTCTTTCTGGGTCCTCTTTAGAGGGCTTCTTGGGGGAGTTGAGGAGCAATCTCCATCAGGACAGGGGCCAGAGAGGGTGGTGAGGGCACCTGGATGGGTGGGAGGAGGAGATAAGCACTAGGAGCCAGGAAATCTCGGCCGATCGCGGTAGGCCGCAAAAGCCGGGGCCTCGATTTTGGGATCCGCGGCCGTCAGTCTTTAAACGGGCTGATACTGGCCTTAAATTGTAGCTGGGGATGAGAGGAGTGAGGATGGGGTGGATATAATGCTCACCCTTGCTTCTAGTTGAAGGATGCCCGAGGATAGTAACGGGCCTGTGCGTAGCCTTGCAGGAAACGTCCGCTCTCGTTTCCAGCTAGCCACGCCCCTCCGGGCTTAGCTAACTTTTATAGATATTTTATTCTATCTTTTCATGTGACAACACTGAAGAAATGACACTTTGCTACAATGTAATGCAGTGAGTGTAAAGCTTGTATAACAGTGTAAATGTACGCTATAGCTTTCACATAGAGTAAATAATATACACTGATTTGGGTTATTTTTACCAAAGAAATGTAGCAGTATACATTTTTGCCTATATTTTGTTTTTTTTCTTATCTCATGCTTTTCAGAGTAGAGGAGATATCTGGGGTCTTATTGACCCCAGATGTCTCCATAAAGAGGTCCTGTCATGCCTTTTTTCTATTACAAGGGATGTTGACTTTTCTTGTTATAGAAATAAAATGATCACAGGGATAGTGTAAAAAAAAAAATAAATAATGCAATATTTTTTTTTAAAGCGCCTACATCCCCTTGTGCTCACAAGCAAAATAGAATGCATATTTGTGCCTGTATTCGTAAATGGTGGTCGCACCACTCATGTGAGGTATTGCCACAAACCTTAGACCTCCTCTGTAGCTCTAAACTGGTAACCTGTAAAAAGTTTTAAAGTGTCGCCTATGGAGTTTTTTTTAAGTACCGTCACCGCAAGTAGCTTGGCGCCATTCCAATTTTTCAATTGCGTTTGAAAAATTGCTGCGCAAATACCATGTGACATAACAAATTGCAATAGCTGCCATTTTATTCTCTAGCGTCTCTGCTAAAATATACTATATATATATATACAGTATCTCACATTTTTGTAAATATTTTATTATATCTTTTCATGTGACAACACCGAAGAAATGACATTTTGCTACAATGTAAATTTGTGAGTGTACAGCTTGTATAACAGTGTAAATTTGCTGTCCCCTCAAAATAACTCAACACACAGCAATTAATGTCTAAACCGCTGGCAACAAAAGTGAGTACACCCCTAAGTGTCCAAATTGGGCCCAAAGTGTCAATATTTTGTGTGGCCACCATTATTTTCCTGCACTGCCTTAAAGTGGTAGTAAACCCGCTGACAAAAAAAAAAAAAATCCTGCAAGACAATCGCATAATATGTTAGTATGCATCGCATACTAACATATTATGAAATACTTACCTTAGAACGAGGCCCCCGATGCCCGAGTCGGTCAGCGCTAAGGACGCTGACATGTTTGTCCTCTTCTGTCTTCCGGGTACGCGGCTCCGGCGCTGTGAGTGGCCGGAGCCGCGTGACGTCACTCCCGCGCATGCGCGCGGGAGCTCTTCGCTCTGGCAGCCAGCTCTGAGTTGCCGGCCGCCTCGGCCGGATCGTCAGAGCGCATGCGCCGCTAATGTCAGCGGCTGCATGCAGGGCGAATATCTCCTGAACCATGCAGGTTTAGAAGATATTCTTTTTACCTACAGGTAAGCCTTATTATAGGCTTACCTGTAGTTAAAACAGCTTTTAGGGTTTACTACCGCTTTAACCCTCTTGGGCATGGAGTTCACCAGAGCTTTACAGGTTGCTACTGGAGTCCTCTTCCACTCCTCCTCCACATCACGGAGCTGGTGGATGTTAGAGACCTTGCACTCCTCCACCTTTCATTTGAGGATGCCCCACAGATGCTCAATAGGGTTTAGGTCCATCACCTTTACCTTCAGCTTCTTTAGCAAGGCAGTGGTTGTCTTGGAGGTGTGTTTGGGGTCGTTATCATGTTGGAATACTGCCCTGTGGCCCATTCTCAAAAGGGAAGGGATCATGCTCTGCTTCAGTATGTCACAGTACATGTTGGCATTCATGGTTCCTTCAATGAACTGTAGCTCCCCAGTGCCAGCAGCACTCATGCAGCTACAGACCATGACACTCACACCCCCATGTAGGCAAGACACACTTGTCTTTGTACTCCTGGTTGCCGCCACACACCCTTGACACCATCTGAACCAAATAAGTTTATCTTGGTCTCATCAGACCACAGGACATGGTTCCAGTAATCCATGTCCTTAGTCTGCTTGTGCAAACTGTTTGCAGCCTTTTTTGTGAATCATCTTTAGAAGAGGCTTCCTTCTGGGATGACAGTCATGCAGACCAATTTGATGCATTGTGCCGCGTATGGTCTTAATGGTCAAAAATCTACCAATGTTGCAAGATACTTTAATGATCTTCATAGAGGTGATTTGTCCCTCATTAGAGTGCAAGTGATAGAAAAGGTCAAGTTGGGTCCACTGGGTAGTGATCTATTTCTACTTCTCTGCAAACGGGAGGTTTTCTGGATTTATAAACTAAAAAGCAGAATTCTGGGCGGTATGAATTATGAGTGGGATGTTACACACTATTATGACATCTAGTTCATTCAAGTTTTTTATGGTTTATTCCCATTCATTCTCTAGCCTTGTTTGTTTCTGTATGTTTCTTACAGTTGCTATGTTCCACTTATGTGTATATCACATACCCATGATTTGAATGATCTACCATGGGGGGAGGGGGGGGGATATGACATATTAGTGCTCAGCATTATGGGTTTAGCGGGTCTAAATCAACATTTAAAATAGAAATCTGGTATTCCTTGCTTTTCCTGTATTTTGACGATTAACATCTTCTCGTGTGTGTTGGTTTCTCATGTTTCACTGCTGGTTTCTATGTATAAATATGTGGATAATGCATAATATTACTAATCTTCTACCATCAGTATTTTAGATTTATATGGTGAGACTTTTTGATGTTTTGGGGTATTTCTATTGTTGTTCTTTTAATTTTTGCAGTGATGGTCCTGAAATCCAGGTGTGGCAATTGTGGAGGCGGTGGGTTGTTTATATATTTCTTACCAGCTGTTTACAGTTAGATATTGGTGTGGTGCACGTGTGTTGGCCAATTCGGGTGTGGAGTGTCCCCAGTTTGACATAGACAGATACGGCCATACATGCTTCTTTCTGTGCTCTCTACCAATATGTGATATGTTTTATATTTTAGTATGGATTTTTATAATATCCCGTTTCATTTCCCACACTGCCTCCGTGATTGCCCCACTAGCGATTTGGTTGGCCACTGGGGTGCGACCACGGCACCCGCAATGGGGCTGAACTATTGTGTATGGTTACATTTGTATGTTTAATGTTACACTGTTGCGGGTTATGTGGGTTTTTTTGGGTTCTTCTTATTTTGAAGTCCCCTTCCTTTTCTTCTTCTTGTCTTTGCTATACAACCCTTATATGTTTTGTTTACACAGGTACTTATTTACTCTACTCATTATATGTTTTTACCTCTGTTTATCTCTAGTAGGGTTTTAGCTACATCTGACAGAAACCCCTGGGTTTCCCGGGTGTGTCTGTAGACACTAATGAATTGGGATTGTCAGACATGATTAATTTCACCTGGATGTATGGTATTTATTACTTCTTGGAGTCATTGTTTGACAGATTATAACTAAGCAAAAATGTAGTTAGTGAAACGCGTCAATCATCTGTGCCTATCTACCACTGGGGTCTGTGTCTGTACTCCTGTTTTTCATGTGTGGATTTTTCCAATAAAATTTTCAAATTTTTTCAAGTTTCTTGGAGTGCGGTTGAAACTCTTCTTTATTTGTATGACTCTCCGAATCACGGACCGAACCTGCACCCAAGTCTTGATTGCACACCTAATACACCTGAGCAGCTCAGAACTCTTTCCCTCGCTAATCGGCGTATGGCCTGAGCACTGACAGGCTGACCCCTCACCCCTTCAACATCTGCAGCAATGCTGGCAGCACTCATACGTCTATTTCCTAAAGACAACCTCTGACTATGACGCTGAGCACATGCACTCAACTTCTTTGGGAGGCCTGTTCTGAGTGGAACCTGTCCTGTTAAACCACTGTATGGTCTTGACCACCGTGTTGCAGCTCAGTTTCAGGGTCTTGGCAATCTTCTTATCGCCTAGGCCATCTTTATGCAGAGCAACAATTCTTTTTTTCAGATCCTCAGAGAGTTCTTTGCCATGAGGTGCCATGTTCAACTTCCAGTGACCAGTATGAGAGAGTGAGAGCGATAACACCAAATTTAACACACCTGATCCCCATTCACACCTGAGACCTTGTAACACTAATGAGTCACGTGACACCAGGGAGGGAAAATGGCTAATTGGGTCCAATTTGGACATTTTCACTTAGGGGTGTACTCACTTTTGTTGACAGCGTTTTAGACATTAATGCAACAATAATCAAGCGCGAAGGATTATCCAAGGACACAGTAAGGCTTCATCATTAGAAAAAATGGTCACATTTATTTTCGTAAGTAACAGTTAAAACAATGGAAACGATAAGATCATCAATTACCAAAAAGCCTGATGTAAAAAAAGTCCAAATATGGGAGAAATGGTGGAAGTTAAATTGGGGTTAAAGCAGTAACATAGAAAAGTAATGAGCTGTGCTCCTATGGAGCTATCAGTGTCAACATCAGCACTAGCCCTGTCACATCAGGCATCCTGTCACAAAGTGAAAACAAAGCCGCCACTCACTGATCCTGCGGGTGGGTACCTGTCAGGGAGAGATTGGAGAGGTCACCATGTGCCGTCCAAGGGGGAAGGGAGGGTGGACTTCACCTGCCTTGCGATGCAGATCCAATGGTTGCAGACCTGATGGTTGTGTCTCACTCTGCGGGAGGTGAGCTTCTCTCCTCTTCTCACCACCACGGCTGGTCCTGCTGTGATGATGTGGGCTGTTGGCTCGTGGTGAGGTGTGCACTGCGATTGGCTTGGACCCGCACTGACTGCTGGGGTGGCTGAATGCAATAGCCTGTCACAGTGACAGTGAAGCACGAAACATGTCATCACTGTGACAGGCTATTGCATGCAGCCACCCCAGCAGTCAGTGCAGGTCCAAGCCAATCGCAGTGCACACCCCTCCATGAGCCAACAGCCCACGTCATCACATCGGGACCAGCCGTGGTGGTGGTGAGAAGCGGGGAGAAGCTCACCTCCGGCAGAGTGAGACACAACCACCGGATCTGCAACCATTGGGTCTGCATTGCAAGGCAGGTGGAATCCTCCCTCCCTTCCCCCTTGGACGGCACATGGTGACCTCTCTGATCTCTCCCTGACAGGTACTCTCCCGCAGGATCAGTGAGTGGCGGCTTTGTTTTCACTTCGTGACAGGGTGCCTGATGTGACAGGGCTAGTGCTGATATTGACACTGATAACTCCATAGGAGCGCAGCTCATTATTTTTCTATGTTACTTTTAACCCCAATTTAACTTCCACCATTTTTCACCCATATTTGGACTTTTTTTACATCAGGCTTTTTGGTAATTGATGATCTTATCATTTGCATTTTTTTTAACTGTTACTTATGAAAATAAATGTGACCATTTTTTCTAATGATGAAGCCTCACTGTGTCCTTGGATAATCCTTAGCGCTTGATTATTGCTGCATTTCAGGTTCACTCCCCCAGGGGTTAATACAGAGCAGCAGGGATTATCAGAGGCAATAAACGAGCTAATTCAATTGTCTCAGGAGAGTCTACAATTTTGCAAGGAAAGCGCCGGATTTTTATGCTATCTATGTTCAGACATTACTCACTGTTGGGTTGAGTTGAAGCTGTTATAGCTGCAAAGGGTGGGCCAATTCAATATTGAACCCTACGGACTAAGACTGGGATGCCATTAAAGTCCATGTGCGTGTAAAGACAGGTTTCCCAATACTTTTGACAATATAGTGTTATATCATCAACTGATAGAAAAATGATCAAAGAAGGGAAGTGTTGGTATAGGGCACACCCTCCAAAACATAACTCAACAAGGTAAACATTTGATTTGGAATAGGCAAATGGCAAAGATTAAGACCACTAAAAGATAGAAATTAAAAGCCCATTTACACCACAGTGGCGTGTTAGAACACAATCGTTGATTTAAATGGGCTGCCTAATGCACCAAAATGGCTGTATGATTTCTGGCAGTGCACTGCACATACATCTGTTGGCAAGGGGCGCTCCAGTACAATTTAGAATGATTGTCACTATATCACACAAACACATGTAAAATATGTGTCACCACAACACAATAATGGGAATGGGTCCCAAAGGAAACAAAAGAGACTCACAGGCAAATAATGTACAGCGGAGAAGCTTTTTAGCTGTTATATGGTTCATAATGAAATAGAAGAAAATATTATTTTTGAAGAGAACTTTGGCTACATAGTATTTCACATGAGATCTTTTTGGGTTTCTTTAAGCCTGATTTTTATATCAATACTTCTTTATTGGAAAATTTTGTGATCAACAATACAAACAATGTGGCATTTCAGGAAAACAATTTAATCAAAAGTAGGGTAGTTATTTTAATATATTCATATAACAAGGTCTGGTAGTAAGGTTGGAATATTTTGGTTACATCTCAAAGCCAAGGGGATACAAAAGTCAATAACAATAAGTGGAACAAACGAAGCATCAGTTTTAAGAAAACAAGAAAGTGTCAGAGTTTTCCAATCAGTTGTACATTTGGTGGAAGGTACAGTCAGTTGAGGATAGAGTATTAATATTGCTTAATGACTTGTAGCAGTTTAGTCTTGTGTGTTACATACCAGGAAATCCAAGGTTGCCATATTTTCATTGCACTGAAGTATCTATTATTACTAGAAGCTAGCATAGTTTCATAAATATAATGAGCATCTACTATTCTGTAGTGTCAGATATTTGATCAGATTTCCAGTGTCCAACTATGGATAGTCTTGTTGTTAATAGTATGTGAGCTGTTGTACTTCTAAGCATCGGAGGTATGCCTTCAATACCTAAAGTTAATAATGCTAGCCCTGGGAAAGGTTGTAAAGATATTCTTATCACCTGTAAGAGCAAATTAAATATTTTTGGCCAAGATTTAGATAAGTGCTTACAAGTCCAGAAGATATGGTATATAGTTCTGGGCTGATTACATCCTCTCCAGCAGCAAGGAGAAGCGGAATGAGACACAATAAGGAGTTAGATACCATGTTAACATAAATTTGTGCATCAGTTCCCAAACGGTTCACATTTCTAGTAGCAGTATGGGTAGCTTTTCTTTGAGCCCAATTTGTTTGACAAAGTACTATATTTGCTTTGCATTGCATACTTATATTTTATCTCAAATTTATTACAGAAATATCAATGAACCAGTCTATAATTCGTATACAACCTAAGTAGAATCTAAAGCAGATACAATTTTGCGCCCAGTTTAGGGTGTTGAAGAAATAAAACGCATTACATATACACACCTAATATGCTATGTTTTATAAATGTAGTTTCTCATTAGAAATTCTTTTGTGTTCATGTCAGGTCTAAACAAGATGATAAAACATTTTGGGAAAAACATGCAGGTGATGAGAGCCCAACTGGAGGCCAAGATGGCAAAGATCTCCATGGCCACCGTATATTTGCCCTGTGCACTGAGTGATGCTGGGATGTAGGATATCCAGACACTGAGGAAAGCCAGCATGCTGAAAGTAATAAACTGGGCCTCATTGAAGCTGTCAGGAAGTCTCCGAGCCAGGAAGGCAACAATAAAACTAATGGAGGCCAAAAGAAAGAGGTAGGTCAACATGGTCCAGAAGGCAACAGGTGATCCTTCATTACATTCAATAATAATTATTCCAGGTTTAGATTCTGTGTTGTATTCTGGGAAGGGAGGAGCAATACACAGCCAGACTACACACAAAACAAGTTGTAAGAATAAACTCATTGCAATGACCATGTAGGACACTTTTGGGTTTGCCCACTTTCTGAGATTGCTGTCTGGCATGGTGGCTATAAAAGCAAATATCACAATGATTGTCTTGGCCAAAATACATGAGATGCAGAGAGCAAAAACCATTCCAAAAGCAATCTGACGCAGAAGACACTTCTCACGCTGGGGATAACCAATAAAAATCAAAGGGCAGAGAAAGCACAATGAGAGGGAGACCAAGAGAAGACAGCTGATATAATAATTGTTAGCTTTAACTAGAGGAGTGGCCTTAGACCTTATAAAAAGGTTCATAACAGCAACTGGAACCAAAGAGGAGATGACGCTAATGGCAGTTAATGTTTGTCCCAGTGAATCTTCATTTGAGAGATACTCTATAGGTTTTAGAAAGCATCTGGATTTCTGAGAATTTGACCAATGATCCCACTGGCACCTAAGGCAGTTGATGGTGTCTGAAGAAAATTTAACGGAAAAAGTAAAAAAAAAAAAAAGACTTCCTTTATTTTACTATATTCCTTCATTTCACCATTAGAACAGAACAAAAAAAAAAAAAATAATAATAATAATTATTTTCATGTCAACAATGAGATATTAAGCACATCCCTTACCTTCATCTGTTCACTTGATTTTAAAGTGTGAGTTTAAAGTGCTAATAAATTAATACTGTATAAGCACAATGGTCTCAATCCTTAACACTTGATTATCAATTATTAGTAGATGGTTCTAAGTGCCAGGCTGGTACTAAGTGCCAAGGCAGAAAAAATCAAGCTTGCATAGTTGCCACGTTCTTGGTATCATTGGGATAGAGTGATCCCTGGGAGTATAGTTTGAGGGTTAATAAAGGTACATAAAGGAACTATACAAAATATGATTGTTTAACCACTTCAATACCATAGGACGTTATACGACGTCCTTGACATTGAGTGGCGATATCTGAATGATGCCTTCAGCTACAGGCATCATTCAGATACCGTTGTTTAGAGCTGAAGATTCTCTTTCTGATAAAAGTGGTCTCAGCGGCAAATTCGCCACAAGATCACTTTTATCGGTGGCGGTAGAGGTGCACCCCCGCCACTTTCCCATCATCTCCGTCACTTACTGGACCGTCGGCAGCGGCGGAGATGATCGGGTCCGTTCCTCCCCTGCACAGGAAGCCGAGTGAGTGGAAGATGCCTCCCAATCGGCTCCATAACATTGCAGGGCGGAAGCGACGTCACAAGTCACTTCTGCCCAATGCTCTTAAAGGACCTATTTTTTTTTAACTGTGATTTTTTAATTTTTTTTTTGCATTTAACTGTAAATATGAGATCTGGGGTCTTTTTGACCCCAGATCTCATATTTAAGTGTTCCTGGTATGCTTTTTTCTATTACAAGGAATGTTTACATTTCTTGTAATAGGAATAAAAGTGATCAAATTTTTTTTTAAAAAAAGAACGGTGTAAAATTAAAAAATAAAAAGTAAAATAAATAAAAAAGAAAATTTAAAGCGTCCTTGCGAGCTTGCGCGCAGAAGCGAACGCATACGTAAGTCCCGCCCGCATATGAAAACTGTGTTCAAACCACACATGTGAGGTATCGCCGTGATCGTTAGAGCGAGAGCAATACTTTTAGCACTAGATCTCCTCTGTAACTCAAAACTGGAAACCTGTAGAAATGTTTAAACGTCGCCAATGAAGACCTTTAGGTTGCAAAGTTTGTCGCCATTGTGAGAGCGGGCGCAATTTCAAAGCATGACATGTTGGGTATCAATTTTTTCAGCGTAACATTATCTTTCACAATATGTCTTATTTTTTCACTCAAAAAAGTGAATTTTAGAAATCGCGCTTGTAAGACCGCTGCACAAATACAGTGCGACATAAAGAATTGCAACGACCGCAATTTTATTCTCTAGGGTGTTAGAAAAAAAATATATAACGTTTGGGGGGGTTTAAGTATTTTATAGAAAAACTTTTAAACACCAAGTCCAAAAAATAGTCCTGGTATTGAATTGGTTAATTAATTGTAATAATTTATTTAGCACCTGAAATAGCACTCAATGTTTAGAAATTGAAAATATTTAGGGTATTAATAATCATGCCTATCTTGGTAATTCCCCTAATGGAGTCCAAAAGTTTTCCATTTTTCCAATAGATTGGTAAAGTATGACTTTGGTAAAATAGACTAAAGGATTGCAAATTTACCTGTCTGGTTGGAGATCTCTCCCGGCGGACAGGGGACACAGTCATGACAGCAGACAGGTTGTCCACTTTTGGCTACCTTACGAAATCCTGGAGGACAGCTCTCACTGCAGACTGATCTCTATATTAATAGAATATGATAAAAATTATTATCAAATAAATGTTGCAGTTCTTGGTATTCTTTGTCTAGGTAGGTTAGAGTTGGGCACTCTATACAGTCCACTTAAGATTGTGTCCCTTTTAAATCCTTCCAGGAAGGAGAGTGACTTCACTTCCTTCCTGGCAGGATCTCTTAAATGGAGTGGAAGGTGTCTAGAGTGGAGCAGTTTGCTGGCAATGTGAAGAAGAGCCATGAAGGGGAGCAACATCTAGAAGCTGAGATTTTACCATTTTATTTCCTCTGCAGAGGTTCCCATTAGGATGGGCCGAAGGGACACCCCACCAACCCTATGGAACTAAAGACTCTATAGTTGGTATAAATCCCTCTCTTTTGAACTATGTGTGGCCCTAGGCCAGAGTGATTGTTGAATACTGCAATTCTTCAGTAAATAAGAAGTATATCTTCACGAGGCCTCTGTGTGAGTTCTTCAGGCAATGCAGTAGAGGGAGTAAGAGAGTACAGTTAGTGATGCCAACTGGCTGTTGAGTCCAGGGAGAATTGGGCCAGTGTCCTGATACCACTGGGAGTAAGGGGGTACAGCCACACAATCAGGAGGGATGGCAGAGGATCTGGTCACCGGCCTCCCACCCACACATTGAGAGGAGGAAAATGGGTGTTACAGAGCAAGGGCTGGTATGCTTAAGGTTTGTCTTTATGTTAGGGTTGCTCCCGCTGTGGCCACGAATAGGCAGGCCATCACCGGCTAATATCTGTGTCATAAAAATGGGTTATTTAGCACAGTAAAGCCTTCTTAAAGCAGGAGGTATCTAAATGTCTAATTTCATCACCAATCATAAAATTTGACTATTATTCCATATTTCAGGCAAATGGATGGAGCCAAACAAACCACTCCTTAATGTCTTTTAGCTAATTGTACCCCCAGAACAGCTCATTTATAGCAGAGATACAGCATAATATTACAGAGACATTCATTCCATATTGTATACAGCTGTTTAGGACCTGTTGACCATCCTCAGTGCTTGGGGAGAGGAGAAGATATAACCAGAGAGGTTATGGTGAGGTGGCCCAAAGGGGAAAAAAGGCTCTACTTCAGCGGCGGCTGGGCAATAGGGGGCTTGGACACCACCTCCCCACTATGGGAATGAGAAAAAAAAAGCCTACCCGACCCCCTAAAGGTTTTTTCTTCGGCTCCTTGCTTTATGCTGACAGCAAGTAGTGAACCTAATGGTCAGTGTAAAGTGAAAAGTGTAAGTATGTGCGCTAAACAAGTGCACATACATACACTAACTGGCTGCCCTGAGCCAGTGACTGCCAGTGATTGGCTATGTCACAGTGCGGTGGGCAGGGGCAGGTCGAGAGCAGCTGACTCCCCTGACTCAAGGATGAGGTACCGTACTGCTGTGCTGTGTAGTGCCTACAATACCTGTGTACTGGCTAACTGTGTACTGCCTACAATAACTGTGTACTGGCTCCCTGTCCCTTGTGTACTGGCTACAATACCTGTGTACTGGCTCCCTGTCCCCTGTGTACTGGCTACAATACCTGTGTACTGGCTACCTGTGTACTGCCTACAATACCTGTGTAATGGCTCCCTGTCCCCTGTGTACTGGCTACAATACCTGTGTACTGGCTCCCTGTCCCCTGTGTATTGGCTACAATACCTGTGTACTGGCTCCATATCCCCTGTGTAGTCACTATAATACCTGTGTACTGGCTTCATGTCCACCGTGTACTGGCTACAATACCTGTGTACTGGCTCCCTGTCCCCTGTGTACTGGCTACAATACCTGTGTACTGGCTCCTTGTGTACTGGCTACCTGTGTACTGGCTCCCTGAGTACTTGCTACAATAACTGTGTACTGACACCCTGTGTACTGGCTACAATACCTGTGCATTGGCTCCCTGTGCACTGGCTGCAATTCCTGTGTACTGGCTCCCTGTGTACTGGCTACAATACCTGTGTACTGGCTCCTTGTGTACTGGCTACAATACCTGTGTACTGGCTGCAGTACCTGTGTACTGGTTCCCTGTGTACTGGCTTCCTGTGTACTGGCTGCAATACCTGTGTACTGGCTCCCTGGTACTGACTGCAATAATTGTGTACTGGCTCCCTGTGTACTGGCTACCTGTGTACTGGCTACAATACCTTTGTACTGGCTACCTGTGTACTGGCTACAATACGAGTGTACTGGCTCCATGTGTACTGGCTACCTGTGTACTGGCTACAATACCTGTGTACTGGCTACCTGTGTAATGGCTATAATACCTGTGTACTGGCTACAATACCTGTGTACTGGCTACCTGTGTACTGGCTCCCTGTGTACTGGCTGCAATACCTGTGTACTGGCTACCTGTGTACTGGCTGCAATACCTGTGTACTGGCTCCCTATGTACTGGCTACAGTACCTGTATACTGGCTACCTGTGTAATGGCTATAATACCTGTGTACTGGCTACAATACCTGTGTACTAGCTACCTGTGTACTGGCTCCCTGTGTACTGGCTGCAATACCTGTGTACTGGCTACCTGTGTACTGGCTGCAATACCTGTGTACTGGCTCCCTATGTACTGGCTACAATACCTGTGTACTGGCTACCTGTGTAATGGCTATAATACCCGTGTACTGCCTACAATACCTGTGTACTGGCTACCTGTGTACTGGCTCCCTGTGTACTGGCTGCAATACCTGTGTACTGGCTACTGTGTACTGGCTGCAATACCTGTGTACTGGCTCCCTATGTACTGGCTGCAATACCTGTGTACTGGCTCCCTGCATACTGGCTACCGGTGTACTGGCTACAATACCTGTGTACTGGCTCCCTGTGTACTGGCTACAATACCTGTGTACTGGCTCCCTGTATACTGGCTGCAATACCTGTGTACTGACTTCCTGTGTACTGGCTCCCTGTGTACTGGCTACCTGTGTACTGGCTCCCTGTGTACTCGCTACAATACCTGTGTACTGGCTACCTTTGTACTGGCTACCTGAGTACTGGCTACAATACCTGTGTACTGGCTCCCTGTGTACTCGCTACAATACCTGTGTACTGGCTACCTTTGTACTGGCTACCTGTGTACTGGCTACAATACCTGTGTACTGGCTCCCTGTCCCCTGTGTACTGGCTACAATACCTGTGTACTAGCTCCATATCCCCTGTGTACTCGCTACAATACCTGTGCACTGGCTCCATGTCCCCTGTGTACTGGCTACAATACCTGTGTACTGGCTCCCTGTCCCCTGTGTACTGGCTACAATACTCATGTACTGGCTCCTTGTGTACTAACTACCTGTGTACTGGTTCCCTGTGTATTGGCTACAATAACTGTGTATTGGCTCCCTGTGCACTGGCTGCAATACATGTGTACTGGCTCCCTGTGTACTTGCTACAATACCTGTGTACTGGCTCCCTGTGTACTGGCTACAATACCTGTGTACTGGCTGCAGTACCTGTGTACTGGTTCCCTGTGTATTGGCTGCAATACCTGTGTACTGGCTCCCTGTGTACTGGTTGCAATACTTGTGTACTGGCTCCCTGTGTACTGGCTACCTGTGTACTGGCTACAATACCTTTGTACTGGCTACCTGTGTACTTGCTGCAATACGAGTGTACTGGCTCCATGTGTACTGGCAACCTGTGTACTGGCTACAATACCTGTGTACTGGCTACCTGTGTACTGGCTATAATACCTGTGTACTGGCTACAATATCTGTGTACTGGCTACCTGTGTACTGGCTCCCTGTGTACTGGCTGCAATACCGATGTACTGGCTACTTGTATACTGGCTGCAATACCTGTGCACTGGCTCTCTTCATACTGGCTACCTGTGTACTGCTACAATACCTGTGTACTGGCTCCCTGTGTACTGGCTACCTGTGTACTGGCTCCCTGTGTACCGGCTACAAAACCTGTGTACTGGCTACCTGTGTACTGGCTACAATATCTGTGTACTGGCTCCCTGTGTACTGGCTGCAATACCTGTGTACTGGCTCCCTGTTAACTGGCTACCTGTGTACTGGCTCCCTGTGTACTGGCTACAATACCTGTGTACTGGCTACCTGTGTACTGGCTACAATACATGTGTACTGGCTCCCTGTGTACAGGGCTGCAATACCTGTGTACTGGCTCCCTGTTAACTGGCTACCTGTGTACTGGCTCCCTGTGTACTGGCTACAATACCTGTGTACTGGCTACCTGTGTACTGGCTACAATACCTGTGTACTGGCTCCCTGTGTACTGGCTGCAATACCTGTGTACTGGCTCCCTGTTAACTGGCTACCTTTGTACTGGCTCCCTGTGTACTGGCTACAATACATGTGTACTGGCTACCTGTGTACTGGCACCCTGTGTACTGGCTACAATACATGTGTAATGACTCCCTTTGTACTGGCTACCTTTGTACTGGTTACAATACCTGTGTACTGGCTACCTGTGTACTGGCTACCTGTGTACTGGCTGCAATACCTGTGTACTGGCTGCATACTGTGTTACTGGCTGCAATATACCCCACCTGTGATGCTGAGCTGTATACTCTTGCATGTGCATATATGAGTCCAGCGTTGTATATCAATTAAAATACTTAACCTTATATAAAGTGCATAAGATAAACATAAATTGCATATAACAAAATTGTGCAAAAATGCAAAATTCAAATGTGCCACTATTAAGTAAAGTGCCTACGGTGCATAGTCCATATATTCATAAGTCCATATACATATAGCCCACATAGGCTGACAACCCTTCAATTTACAACATGGTGCATATTTCATCCAATCTTAAGGATCATATTGGAAACATTTATTCTAGCCAGTAAATTAATTCC
>BLSH010559732.1:232435-246781 GCA_018402905.1 Glandirana rugosa
CTAGTGATCCCACCACCCCTCATCCTCTGATCCCACCACTCCTCATCCTCTAATCCCACCACCCCTCTGCCTCTGATCCCAGCATCCCTCTGCCTCTGATCTCAGCATTCCTCTGCCTCTGATCCTAGCATCCCTCTGCCTCTGATCCCAGCCACCCCTCGGCCTCTGATTCTGCTACCCAGCTGCCTCTGGTCCTGGCACCCCTGTGCTTCTGATCCCAGCCACCCCTCTGCCCTCTGATCCCAGCCACCCCTCTGCCCTCTGATCCCAGTCACCCCTCTGCCCTCTGATCCCAGTCATCTCTCTGCCCTCTGATCTCAGCTATCCCTCTGCCCTCTGATCTCAGACATCCTTCTGCCCTCTGATCCCAGCCATCCCTCTACCCTCTGATCCCAGCCACCACTCTGCCACTGGAAAAATGTTGTTTTTGTGACTGTTTGAATTCTTGGACAAGCAGTTTTTAACTTTGTGCACTTGCGCAGCAATCATGAAGCATCGAGGAATCAAATTGAACTGAAACGTGGACAGGGTAATCAAAATCGAATTGAATCGTGAGATCAGTGAAGATGCGCACCCCTAGTAGTAATGGAAGGGACCAATGAGAACAGGTGGTGACAGAGGCGGCTCTGGGCTTTGTGAGGCCTTAGGCAAAACCTAGACATGAGGCCCCACTCAGGCCCATAATGGGAAAGACAATTCAAGCGATAAAAAAATTAACTTTATAAATTGCATATATTAAGAGCTATCAAGTTCTGGTGTCAGTACTCTCTATCTCGGCGCTGGTGTCAGTGTCAAATTATGCGGTTGCGAGGCCTCTGTGAGTGCAAGGACTTAGGCGACCACCTAATTTGCCCAATTAGAGAGCCGCCTCTGGCTGGGGAGCAAGAGATCTACACTTCAAGAAATGTTGGTTTCTGGTTAAACCTAAGGGTGCAAGCTTTTCAATGGAATGGTGCTTGACCATGCAGGCAGCAGAAGTGATGTGTATTTATTCATGAGCAGGACTCGACTGGCCATAGGACACACTGGACAATTTCCCAGTGGGCCGAGGCCGCATGTCCTAACAAGAGTGGTCTGTTGATGACCAAGCCCCACAGCGGGAGGTAATCAGCGACCACGTTCTGGACTGGGCTAGAAGAGGCCATGTTCACTGCTCACCTCCTGCTACACAGCTATGCTGTGTCTCCTGCCCAGGCTCTCCCGCCCCGCCAACAATGTCATCCTATCAGCAGAGCAGGGGATGGGAGGAGCTGGTGATCTGCACAGAGAGTATTTTCATATCAACAAGTGGAAAATCACAAGCTTGTTGATATGATCCATATCTGCAGCTCCTACCACCCCCTGCCCTGCTGATAGGATGACATCATCGGTGGGGTGTGAGACCCTGGATAGAATACACAGGCTGAATCCTGCCTCTGCCCTGTCGAAGGTAGGACTGTGCAGGGGAGGCAGAGAGTAAAGGGGACACTGTGATTAGAGAGCAAATGCGGGAGCATGACTGCAGGGTGCACTGTGATGAGGGGCTGTGACTACATTATAGTGAGGAGGACCATCTCCGTGAATATCCCATCATCAACTCTCCCGCAAATGCCTGACCACCCCCCGGTCCTGGAGAAATTGGCTGCTCAGTCTAAAATGTCCTATTTTGGCCTATTTTTTGTCCCTGTTCATGAGTAGATTCATTTAAATTCTGCAACTTTGTTAAAGTTAGAAATGTCACCCTTAAACTGAGTTCTATGTAATCATCTGCCGAATGAGCAGATAGAGCTCTATACAGGGTCAGTAGAAGAGCAATAAGAGTGCACTTTCTGAGGCCTTCTCACTGTCTGCTTCCTCCTTCACCAATCACATTTAAACGTCTAAGGTATGCTTTGGATCTGATTGTTGACTACGAGAAAATTCTATTTGTGAAAGGTAACGTGTGTTCCAGCATTTCAGGCAAATTTGTTCCAGGATCACCAGATTACCCCAAATGGCAGTAGAGTGGGCTGGGTACAGTACAGCAATCTTTGCAAAGGCTAGGGTTATGCTTCCTGTCAGGGCTGGCCCAAGACATTGTGCTGCCTGAGTCAAAGGATGAAATGCTGCCCCTCAACCCCACCCCTAAAAAAAAAAAATCACACCCACCAAAAGGTCCCCACATCCATTATTTTATATCATAATTAAAACTAAAATTACATTTATCAGGAAGTCAGATTTACATGCAACAGCACCTTGTCTGTATGCAAAATTATATGACATACCATTATGTTCAATTCCAAGGGGAAGGCTAGGGCAGTATCGGGGTGGGCTAGGGCAGTATAGGGGTAGACTAGTGTAATATATGGAAAGGCTAGAGCAGTATAGGGGCAGGCTAGGGTAGTATATAGACAGGCTACTGCAGTATATAGACAAGCTAGGGCAGTATGGGGGCAGACTAAAGTAGTATAGGGGCAGGTTAGGGTAGTATAGGGGCAGGCTAGGGTAGTATATGGGCAGTATAGGGATGGGCTAGGGTATTATAGGGGCAGGCAGAGTGGCCGGGGGGAGGGGAGTTGTCATCATGACACACAAAACTGCTGGAAATAAATCTTGGTAGTTAATTTGCTGGGTAAATAGAAGAGAAGGAAAGGCGGCCGTCATTCAATTTGCTGCCCCTCTCAAAGTGCTGCCTGGGTCCATGGTAGGGCTGGCCCTGCTTCCTGTATATTATGCATCTGAAATATAATGGTTTAAATTATATGAGCACTACAAAAATGATTTTACTCACGTTGTACAGGTGGTCTTTGGAGGCCGTTCTGTGAAAGAAACCTTGTAGTAAATTTTATCCAGATGTAAAGGGAATAGGAATCCTATTAGTACATCTCCTGGTAGGGTCATCCCCTTAAGGCTTGGTGTTTCCAGGTGGCATCTCAAGTCAGCTGGATCACTGGAGTGAGAAGCCAGAATCAAGTAAGGCAGAACAAGGATCCAGATGGCCTCACGTAAACTCTCCATCTTGCTTTTATCAACTTGGCACTACGACATGTGTACACTAGAATTATAATCTTTTGGTATATCTTCTTCAATAATTTTTCTCTGACAATTATCAGAAAACAGGACAATTTTTTTTAATATGTAGCAAAAGGTTAGGAAATACAATGTGCACAATGTTTTCTGCACAGTCCAATGACCTTTGGTAACCAATTAAATTTCATCATATTGTAGCCATACAGATTGAGATTGATTGTGATGGCTTACTGAACTTTGCACAAAGCTCTTGCCAATCACACTGCCTTGTTAATGAACTATGGTCACATTATTATTTTACTTGCGTGTTCTTCAGGAACAAATCAGTCCATCTAAGGCTAAGAATCTAGCTGGAATGTACAATATAAACTTGACAGAGATTTCCAAATATATTGCCATAACTACTAAAGAAATGGAATTTAAAATTGTTACGTATTTATTTATTTATGTAGTTATGTATTTTTTTTTTTAATTCTTTTTTTAGTTTTGTATGTATGTGTTTTTTTCTCCCGACTTATGATATGATGAAAAAAAAAAAACTCACGCAGTCCATCTCTTTGTGGCCCCACACTGAATGTATTGGTTGGTATACACATCCCTACCACTTCAGATACACCTGTCTACAGTATATTGCTAACATACTTAGATAGGTGCTTCCAGTTGGGTGGTAGGCTTAGAATACAATTGCTTATTCAAAGCATTAGCAAAAGCTTATGAGCACCAAGCTATTCTGTAATAGAAGCACCCCAGGAGGTGTTAATGGTAGCTTTTGCTGCCCTTCCATAGTGAACTGGTAAAATACCTAATTGAACCTCTTAGATGTTAACCAGAGTGCTGGAAAATTGTCTAGATCCCACATTCCATTATACAGACCCATTATAGCTACTTTCGGTCCAAACTACATAGATGAAGTACATATGGTCCAGTGCTCATGTTGACTCATGTCCACAGCCAAAAGCACCTACAATGGGTGCGTAAGCATCAGAACTGGACCATGGAGCAATGGAAGAAGGTGCCCTGGTCTGATGAATTCAAGAATGATTTCAGGAACACAACAATGAGTTTGAGGTGTTGAGTTGGCCTCCAAATTCTCTATATCTCAAACCAATTGAGCATCTGTGGGATAACCTGTAAAAGCAAATCTAAACCACGGAGGCCCCACCTCGCAACTTGCAGGACTTAAAGTGTTACTAAACTCACAACAGTAAAATCAGCCTGTATATGCAGTAAAGCATGCTTGTTATACTCACTGTGGAACCTAAGGGGTTAATCCTCCACATTGTGTAAAAAGGCTGTTTGATCCTGTCTCCTCTGATCCTCCTCTTCTTCCACAGTCCCTATATCATCTCCGGATAGTACAGAGACTAGGGGACAAGCTACACATGCTCAGCTTGGAGTGTATTGCTAGACAATTTATTTTTTCTTGGGAGGGTGCATGAGGGTCAGGGGTCCTGCAGCCTCATAGGACGGTCAGATTAGAATGGAAACTCTTCCTACAACCTTTAACCAGACACTGATAGAAGTCACAAGACTTTTAATGCATTAATGCAATAATTGCATTTCCATGCTCTGTGTACTGTGTGTACCCAGGGTCCATAGTTTAGAGAAAATGGAGGTCGGTATTGCTAGGCGTGACAACACATCCCGTATATATAATGTGCAGCAAAAAAAGGGAAAAGTAGAAAGTGGGACTTTAAAGATTGTCACTAATTTTCCCAAACAGGAATGCACTATGTTGAATTTGTATTAAAATCCATATTTATTGTCTCATCCGTGAGGGGCTAGCCAGACATCCAACTGAGCGAGTTGTAGTTATGCCTTAGTGGGTGACCCCGAGCCAGCAGACAGATGCGCTCCTTATTACAGTGGACAAGTTCAACACCAAGAGCGGGGAGGGGTTGTGTGGGAGGGAGGATTAGGAGCCCATCTCCCATCCTGTTACAAGGGGTCCCACTCATCCTGTATGTGAAGAGCCGAATGGTCATCCTCCTTATCTGTGTCCAGGGTGTATAGTCGTGTAATAAGGAGCGCATCTGTCTGTTGGCTCGGGGTCACCCACTAAGACATATCTACAACTCTCTCAGTTTGATGTCTGGCTAGGCCCTCATGGATGAGACAAAAATGGTATTACCACCACAACAATGGATCGCCTAAAGAAGCTCTCAGCAAAACGCGCTGCGATCCCCATGTGGTAGCAGATCTATCTTGTCAGACGGTCCTCCAACAACATTGGATGTTATCACAACACCATCCTGGTTTGGGCTCACCAGACGCCACTTTTGTTGTCATTGTATCCTATCTTTATATTCAAGATATACAGTGGGGCAAAAAAGTATTTAGTCAGCCACCAATTGTGCAAGTTCTCCCACTTAAAAAGATGAGAGAGGCCTGTAATTTTCATCATAGGGACACTTCAAATATGAGAGACAGAATGAGAAAAAAAAATCCAGAAAATCACATTGTCTGATTTTTAAAGAATTTATTTGCAACTTATGGTGGAAAATAAGTTTTTGGTCAAAAACAAAAGTTCATCTCAATACTTTGTTATGCACCCTTTGTTGGCAATGACAGAGGTCAAATGTTTTCTGTAAGTCTCCACAAGGTTTTTACACACTGTTGCTGGTAGTTTGGCCCATTCCTCCATGCAGATCTCCTCTAGAGCAGTGATGTTTTGGGGCTGTCGCTGGGCAACACGGATTTTCAACTCCCTCTAAAGATTTTCTATGGGGTTGAGATCTGGAGACTGGCTAGGCCACTCCAGGACCTTGAAATGCTTCTTACGAAGCCACGGTGTGTTTGGGATCATTGTCATGCTGAAAGACCCAACCACATTTCATCTTCAATGCCCTTGCTGATGGAAGGAGGTTTTTACTCAAAATCTCATGATACATGGCCCCATTATTCTTTTCTTTACACGGATCAGTCGTCCTGGTCCCTTTGCAGAAAAACAGCCCCAAAGCATGATGTTTCCACCCCCATGCTTCACAGTAGGTATGGTGTTCTTTGGATGCTACTCAGCATTCTTTCTCCTCCAAACACGACAAGTTCAGTTTTTAAAAAAAGTTATATTTTGGTTTCATCTGACCATATGACATTCTCCCAATCCTCTTCTGGATCATCCAAATGCTCTCTAGCAAACTTCAGATGGGCCCTGACTTGTACTGGCTTAAGCAGGGGGACACGTCTGTGGGGCGTATGGCTGGGTGGATGCTGACCCGGATTCCCCAGGGGGGTTCTGCCAGGCCTAGAAGTGGTCTCAATATACCCGAGAGGGACACGCTGTTGCTTTTATATTATCGCTGATGCATACTATGTAGGTGATTTTCACTTTACATGTATTTGTTACTGTGTACTGTGTATAAGGAAAATTCGCTTTTTGGATACATGTGTGCATTAGCCATGACATGTTATGCATTTATTTTTATTAGATTGCTACTGTCAGCTGCAGATGATGCGCGGACCATCTTAGCGCGAAACTAGTTGAGCAAGATTTGATTTCTACATTTGCTGCTGGGATTTACATCAGCGTAACCTTTTTGAATTAATGTTATGATCCATCTTACACGTTTTTCTTTTTTTTTTTTACGTTTTTCTTGATTGTTCTTTGATATACTGTAGGTACTGGGTTGCGCCTCAACATGCATATCCCAACGGCATGTATATTGCATTGTGTGTGACCCCCTAGGGTTCTGGCTCACTTACACAGTGGCCAGCACCCCTGGGGATCCTTTCTGACCCTACGGGTCTCTTTGACTACATGACTTGTGTGGTATATACATTTTAAGCATTTTAAATGTCTAATGTTTTGGCCACACGGTTGCCATTTTTGTAACAAATAAAGCTTACCATTAACTTTTTACCTGGCATGCCTTTAAAGTCCATTTTTTCATATTTATGCTTTTGTATCCCAATTCAGTTTAGGATGTGGCATGCTTGTATATATTTTTGACCATCACAGTTCCATCCTGTGGTGGGTTTATTGCCCCATTTACAAACTTAATATAATCATCTGTTTGAGGTTGTGGACAGGTGTCTTTTATACTGATAATGAGTTCAAACAGGTACCATTAATACAGACAACGAGTGGAGGAGCCTCTTAACCACTTCAGCCCCGGAAGGATTTCACACTTTAGGACCAGAGCACTTTTTGCGATTCGGCACTGCGTTGCTTTAACTGACAATTGCGTGGTCCTGCAACGTTGTACCCAAACGAAATTTGTGTCCTTTTCCCACAAATAGAGCTTTCTTTTGGTGCTATTTGATCACTGCTGCGTCATTTCTGATCGCCGCTATAAACAAAAGAAGAGCGACAATTTTGCAAAAAAACCAACAGTTTTGGCCAATTTATATTCTTCCTCATATTTGTGATAAAAAAAATTGCAATCAGCGTTTATTGATTGGTTTGCGCAAAAGTGGCCGCGTTTACGGATGATGAAAATTTATTTCTGGGGTTTTTATATTTTTTTAATTTTTTACTACTAATGGCGGCGATCTGCGATTTTTAGCGGTACTGCGTTATTGCAGGGGACATGTCCGACCATTTTGACACTTTTTTGCGACCACTGTCATTTATACAGCGATCAGTGCTATAAAAATGCACTGATTACTATGTAAATGCCATTGGCAGTGAAGGGGTTAACCTGGAGGGGGCGTTCTAAGGGTTAACTGTGTTCCCTGGGCGTGTTCTAACTGTGTGTGGGTTGCCCTAGCAGGGGAAGGGGAGCGATTACAGCTTCCATGTAGAGGAAGGCTGTGATCACAGCCCTTCCCCCCTCACAGAACGGAGATCCGTGTTTACTTACACGGACCTCCGTTCTTTCATTGCGGGGGGGGGCATCTCAGGTAGCCGGCGGAGATTGAGTCCACCGCACCCGCTCCCTGGCCCCCCAAAAACACAGTGAGCGCGCGCTCACAGTGCATGATATCGCAGCCGCCGTCGTATGACGGCGATTTGCGATATTGAGCCACCTTGTCGCCGTCAACCTGCGGTTGGCGGTCGGCAAGTGGTTAAAGAAGAAGTTACAGGTCTGTGAGAGCCAGAAATCTTGCTTTTTTGTAGGTGACCAAATACTTATTTTCCACCATAATTTTAAAATAAATTCTTTGATTATTTTTCTCATTATGTCTCTCATAGTTGAAGTGTACCTATGATGAAAATTACAGGCCTCTCTCATATTTTCAAGTGGGAGAACTTGCCCAATTGGTGGCTGACTAAATACTTTTTTGCCCCACTTTACTTGTACCTTAATATGCACAAAGTCCATATCTGTGTTTTAAATGTATTTCAATTTTAATACAAATTCAACATAGTGCATTCCTGTTTTGGAAAATTAGTGACAACCTTTAAAGTACCACTTTCTACTTTTCCCTTTTTTTGCTGAGCTTTAGGGTCCTGGGTTTCAGTAACACTTTAAAGGATCTGCTACTGACATTTTGGTGCCAAATACCACAGCATACCTTCAGAGATCTAGTGGAGTCCTGGACTTGATGGGTAACGGTGGGTGGTCTTAATGTTATGGCTGATGGGTGTATATGGAAGAAGTTTTACCTGTCAAAGGATTGGATTTTTTTTGCCATTCAGTTATGACATTTACACAACTCTGTTGACAGCACAGCCCTCACTGGCAGGACAGAAGACATGATTTTTCTTTGCTGCATTTAAGTAATGCACCTTGTCCCTCCACCATATAATTTTAAAGGTACCAAGATATCAGAAACAATTTGCATTATATAAAACTAACGATATTTATTTCTGTTCACATGGGATATTCATGTAGCACTCTCCTAGATAGATGCTAGAAGAGAGCATAGTTGTGGGTCTTTCTGCATACCAGGAAGTTTGTCAGGCAAATTTAGAGTGCTCTCTGCCTACCAGGGGGCAAGATCTATTGGTAAGGTCTGCTCGTGGTACTCAGGTGCAGCCCAGCTTGTCTGAATGTTCCACACTGGTCAAATGGGGAGGCATATTGGACAGTGGGAGGGAACCTGACAAGTGAGGGCACAGCCATTGTTACAGCCCTGACTATTGGCAGAGGAAAGTGCCTCAATGCATGCTGGGTAACTGTATAAATGCTGAAAGGCACATATGTGCGGGGTCTTTCAGCTAGAGGGCAGACCTGACTGAAAGGGAGACACCAGGAAGGATCTGATTCTGCCTACTGTGAGTATAGATCTGTGTCTTTTGGCCCTGTCCTTTGAGGGCCACCCCTTCAGCTAGAAGAGTCAGTGGATGGGTGTCAGTCAAGGGGATGCTAGAGAGTATCCTGAAGATAAAGTTGTTGCATTAAGTCTGCTGCTAGAGAAAGCAAGAAAACTTAATTATTCCATACATGTGGCAGTATGGTAAAAGCAATGTGACTGCTTCCTCAAATACTCTGGTGAGGCCAAGTGGGAGTTGTCCTTATCTATTACGAATAGTTTATATGGAGTATCCCACTATTCCCTTCTCCCATCCACAATATATATTTAAAAAAAACCCAAATACCCTGGACAGTTTATTGAGTAACAAGCAAGCAGGAGTATGGAGGGATATGTTAAAACCTCTAGCAACTGTCTGCAGATAATCAGAGGGAGCCATAAGAAGTCAACACACAGCAAGTCCTACGGGGACAAAGCTACATTCCTAAAATCACAAATTATGCCAATGCACACATTGCACATTATATCTTTTTTTTGCATCTGCATAAATACCAGAAACATAACCCCCATCTCATAACCTCCTATTTGGCTGATCCAGTTACATCTATTTTTTAATACTCAATATGTTCTTGTAGATATTCTGAATTAGATTTTAATATCTGGAAACGCATTGAGAAGCAGTCTCACCTCTCCGCAAGTATTGGCTGGAAAACCAAAGGACAACTGATTGTACAATATTAACAATTACAGTAGATATAACTGAAAAAGCTAACTAAAAGGTTATTAGATACTGTAGATGGGGGGGGGGGGGGGGGTGTCATATTTCCTGTATATATGCATTTGTAAAAAAGGCTAAATATGTAATGGCACTCATTGCCACAATTTATGATTCTATGAACATTCCATGTGAACAGAAATAACAGTCTGGATTGTTATTAAACGTCATTAGTTTTGAATGTTTCTGGTACATTGGTACCATTAAAGCCCCTCATTATGCATCATAAGGTTATGCCTATATCCAGGTATGTGCTACCTAGATTCTGAGTCAGTCCAAGTACTTAACTTCAAAAATAAAAAAAATAAAAAAAATGACTAAACATAGATATTTGACTATACATTTCAAAGCTCATCACATTTACATTTCTATCTATAAATCTATATGTAAAGGTAAAAAATGAGATAGAGCTGGGAAAGATTAAACAATAGACATACAGAAAGGAGCGCCAGACCAAAATTCGATAAAAGAGTCCTAGATAATTTTAATTGCTTAGAAAAAGTCATGAAAACAGCCAACGTATTTCAAGGGCAACACCACTCCCTGTCCTCCATTGCTGCTCAGCAACTGCTGTCAGGTTGTTCTTCTCTCATGAGGGGAGTTCAGTACAGGTTCTACTATAGATCTGTGAAGTCACTGATTCAAGTTTCATCTTGTATTAAGCCCTAATGAAGGGGGATTGGTGTTCCCCCCAAAACACGTTGGATGTTTTTATGTCTTTTTTGTCAAGAATTAAAATTATCTTGCACTCTTTTATGC
Source organism: Glandirana rugosa (assembly GCA_018402905.1). NCBI lineage: Eukaryota > Metazoa > Chordata > Amphibia > Anura > Ranidae > Glandirana > Glandirana rugosa. The sequence continues at coordinate 243,096 of BLSH010559732.1, forward strand.
AAGTTTGGTCTGGAGCTCCTTTCTGTATTTCAGTGGTTTGAGTTCCTGTTGGGTGCCCTTCGAGGGAAGACTTGCTGTGTGGAGCTGGCTTGCCAGAGTTCTTGAGCTTGTTGAAGTATTCATTTATCTAGGAACTCTTGAAGGTCTAAATGTTCTCTCTTAAGTATGTTGTTCTTAAAGTGGTTGTCAATTCGTGACAACCACTTTAACCTACAGGTAAGCCTATAATAAGGCTTACCTGTAGGTGCCCTGCATATCTCCCAAACCTGCACGGTTTAGGAGATATGCAGTGTTCTAGATGTGCCAACATAATTTTGGTACATGCGCAGTGAAGAAATGGCCTCCGTGCCGTTTCTTCACTGAGATCGTACCATGACTGGTGGCTCCCGCTCACATGCGCAGGAGTGACATCACACAACTCCGGCCAGTCACAGAGCCGGAGTTGCGGCTCTGGAAGGAAGAGGGGCTGAAGATGGACACTGCCAGCACAGGGGGAATCGCTGGACGTCGCAGGCTTCGTTTGCAGGTAATGCGATGCATAGTAGCCCATTATGTTTCTACTTTGCAGTGGAATATAGAGGAAGTAAACCCCATCAGGGTTTACTTCCTCTTTAAGTTTTTATTGCTGTGTGTTTCCCCACTGGAGAGGTTCACAATCTCTTTTTGTCCTGAAAATCATTGTCACAAAATAGAAATTGAGGGGAAATCCAAATTCTAGAGTTGTCATAAGAGCATGAGATGTGGGAAAATCTCACAATGGGGACAAAGGTTCTGGTAATAGCTGTCATAGATGGGAATTTCCCTCTGGTCATTTTTTTTCTCACATCCATATATGTTTTAAGACAGAAAGTAAATTTAAAATTTCCCTATTAGTACAGGACAGCAAAAGATCCAAAACTGGTCAACACAAGTTTGAGCTATTCATACACTTTAAATGTGCCTAGGTATAGCCCTGAAAGTTCTTGTGCCTTGGCACTCCCGTTCTCTACCTTCATATATATATATCTGCAGAGTGAGATGATCTAAGGTAGCCAATAGATGAGTCTGTTTTTTCATTCAACTTGATTCCCCCATCCACACACTCAATGTGGATGGGGGAATCCTACCCGCTGGGCTATTGTATTTGGGGGTGGGGAGACTTCCATGCTCTCAGAATACAGTGATCAATGTTGCAGGCCCTAGCCTGCAGCACTGATCAAGCAGGGAAAATCCAACAGGGCTGTTGTATAGAAGTCATTCAATTGATTGACTTCTAAATAACCACAGTGCCCATACATACAGTAAATCAAAATTTGGCAAGTTCCTGCTGAACCCACTGAGTTTCAATCCATGTATTGCCAGCTTAAGGCACTGACTGCTGATCTCACCAGATTTGGAGTGAGATTCTGGAGGGAAAGCTGTATTGGAGGATCTGCAGTGCAAGGAACTCTCTGCTTCTGCTTCATTCAATCTGAGGTTCAGTGCTTCCTCCATCTCATCTATTGCTACTTGATCATTACTCCACCAGTCAACAGGGGGAGCCTTTGACCAGAGGAGGTAAAGCCGTGCCTTTACCAAGATAGCTGCCTCGAGAAACAGACACAGTGCAAGGCATGGTAAAATACAAATATTTCTGTACTTACCCTAAACCCCCTCAACTAAAGCTGCTGTAAAAATATGTGAAAAGAATCAAGCTGCTAGCCATTGAATATCTGTACTCCACCTGCATCAATAAATAGATATACTTTGTATGACTTGTAGCCGGATATACATCTCAATTCTATGCTGCATTTTGATGCTAGGAAGACACCATCAGCCAGACCACTGTTTTCACCCCCTTTCCAGGGAATCCAGATGGTCGTTGTGTTTCTTTCTAAATAAATATCTGAATGATTCGAAAAGAAAAATTTATATGCAACATACAGCACTACCCTGACAAGAAGTATATAAAAAAACGAATAATTTATAACATAACAAATAATCTTTAGGGCTCATTCACATAAGGTGCTTGGGAACCCACACCTGCACTCATGCACATGTCAAAACATGGTCCTGCACTAGGCCTGCAGTAAAGCACCCCTTGTGAATGAGCACTTACAAATAAAATGGAGTGCATTAAGTCAATATACTGTATCAGTGCATCAATAAATATATTTCAAAAATTAAAATAATAAACCACTTCCCGTCGCTCGATGGCGACAAAGTGGCTCGATATCGCGAATCACCGTCACCCGACAGTGGGCACGGGAGTGTGTGTTGTGGGCGCACGATCGCCCACTGAGAGCCAATCAGTGAAGGGGCGGACTCGATGTCTGCCAGCCACCCGTGATCGCCCTCCTGCAGTGACAGAATGGGGGTCTGTGTATGTAAACACACGGATCTCCGTTCTGAGAGGGGAGAGGAGTGTGATCCTTTGTTCCCTGTATATGGGAGCAGAGATCACTCTCCTTCCCCACTCAGCCCAACCCCCGCACAGTTAGTAACACATCCCAGGGAACACACTTAACCCTTTGATTGCCCCCTAGTGTTAACCCCTTCACTGCCAGTGGCATTTACACAGTAATCAGTGCATTTTCATAGCACTGATCGCTGTATAAATGCCAATGGTCCCAAAAAAGTGTTACAAGTGTCCGACATGTCCACTGCAATGTCGCAGTACCGCTAAAAACCGCAGATCGTCGCTATTACTAGTAAAAAATTTTAAAAAATAAAAACCCCATAAATTAATTCTCATTGTTCGTAAACGTGGCAACTTTGTCGAAAACCAATCAATATACGTCGATTGTGATTTTTTTTTTTTACCAAAAGTATGAGGAAGTATATATATCGGCCAAAACTGATGGATGAATACATTTGTTTTTTTATTTAATTTTTTTTTTTTTGATATGTATTATAGCAAAAAGCAACAAATAATTTTTTTTTTGTCAAAATTGACGCTCTTTTTTTGTTTATAGCGGTGATCAGAAATGACGCAGAGGTGATCAAATACCACCAAAAGAAAGCTCTATTTGTGAGAACAAAAGGACGCAAATTTTGTTTGGGTACAACGTCGCACGACTGCACAGTTTTCAGTTAATGCGATGCAGTGCCGAATCGCAGTAAGTGCTCTGGGGGGGGGAAATGCTTCTGGGGCTGAAGTGGTTAACCAGTTCCCTACCGACGTATAGTGAAATGACGTCGGCAGGGACTGGCCGTCGATCCGGGAGGACGTCATATGACGTCCTCCGCTTCTCGTCGCTACTGCGGGCTCCTGGGGGCCCGCACAGCGGCGATCGCGGATCGCTCGTCTGCCGGGGGGTTATGTCCCCCCCAGATCGGGGTAAAGAGCCAATAAAATTGGCTCTTTACCCCGTGACCGGCTGTGTCCAATCACAGCCGGTCACAAACGAGCCTCACGTGCACGCCGCTCGTGTGCGCCCCTGGGGGCGCGCAGCGCGGCGATCGGAGCTGAGGCTTGTCCCTCGGACAAAGCCCAGCTCCGATCCGTGTAAAGAGCCAATAGATTTGGCTCTTTACCACGTGACCGGCTGTGTCAATCACAGCCGGTCATGTGATGTAAACAAACCGCGGTAACAAGCTGTTACCGCGGTTCTCCCTGTCACACACCGATCGTGTGTGACAGGGAGATTGCGGTAACAGCTCGTTACCGCCTACTGTGTACACCAAGCACACTGATCACCCCCCCAATAAAGAGGACCTGTCACCAC
>BLSH010559732.1:267539-279190 GCA_018402905.1 Glandirana rugosa
CTTGCGCGACCGGTACCCAAGATCAAAGTCGAGTGATTGCGGCTACGGTAGATGTCGAGTTTTTGCGGTCGCCAAAATACCCCGGTAACTGATTGTATCTCTCGACATTTTTTACGGTCTTTTGCGGCTGCAGTTTTTTGCAGGCACACATACTCCGGATTTTGTTTTCCTTAGGTTAGTAGGTGTTGAACTGACAGTTTTAACAATTTTACCTCTTAAGTAACATTTTTACACTTTTCGCTCGTGTTATATTGCAATTTAGACATACGGTGTGTTTCAGTATATACCTTTAGCAGATTATACGTCGAGCCTTTTGACATATAGATTTTATTTGTGCTCACTAATCAGAGGTTGATAGGGGTTGGTATTGCTGCATATTAGACGATTTCCATATATGACTTTGTGTGGCATACAGATTTAACGTTATATTGTGCTCGCTTTTCACATTTTTACAATGAATTCTCCATTTTAACAATTTTGACAGTCAAGTTGTGGATGATTGGATTCCTTTTGTTTTAGGCCTCATACACACGGACGTTTTTTGACGTCGGCGTTTTCTGGCATTTTTTACAGCTCTCTATGTTAGTCAATGGCCCCATAAAACCGCTGGCGTTTTTGAGCTGTAGATGGCATCGGCGTTAGTGAGCTGAAACTAGAACCCATGGCCAGCGCGTTCTGAGGCTGTAACGTTTTGGTGTTTTTTGACGCCAACGCCACAAAACGCCAACTAACGCCTACTAACGCCAACTAATACTGCACCGGCGTTTTTTGACACCGGCGTTTTTAGGTTGAAAAATAGCAGAGGGATGATTTTTTTTAAAAGAAGACTACTGACGCCGACGCTCACTAACGCTCACTAACGCCAATGCATAACACCGAAAAAAGCCGATTTTTTTTCCTTGACGTCGGGCCCAACGTTTTGTTTATTTTTTAAGAAATGTTATTTAAGTGTATGAGGCCTCAAGCTTCTTCCTTCCTTCCTATAGAGACTGTAGTTTTAGCACATTTCAAGTCCCATTCATTAATCTGTTTTCTTTTGGAGTAATTAGGGATGTGGTGCCCATCATCACCTACCATTTGAAAAGAGATAGTTAACTATGGTAAGTGTAGCTGCACCCTTATAATGGAACAGGTCATACTTACAATATGTTACTCACCTGACTGGTTGGAGATTTCTCCAAAAGGACACGGGACACATTGAAAACAGCATGCGGGTTGCCCTGTTATTGTGACCTTCCTGAAACCTGGTGGACAACTCTGACTGCAGACTGACTCTGGGATCTGTGATATAAGCAGAAATTATCATTTAAAATTTATGTGACAGGACACTAGTTGTAGTCAAAAATGCCAATTGAATGAGGTTGAAGGCTAAGCACTGCTCTCATTGAGCAAGGGACATTCAATCTGCAAATTGGATAACTCAATATTAAAGTGGATGGCACTAAAGTTGAGAGAAATTCCTTCAACAGTTCAAAATGTACCCTACATCTTCCGTTACTTGGACAGATACACTCACTTAACAAATGGATAATCACCCCCCCCCCCCCCCCCCCGGAAATACCCAGGTTCAAATAAATACAGACCGAAAAATGCATATACACATCCACAGGCTCACGAACATTGTCAACCAACTTAAAACAACACATACGCAACAGCTGCCACACCATAAGGCTCAAGACCAAAACTCTACTTCCTACACAAGGTAATCTACATATCCGGTAGACAGTGTGGTGGGTATAAGAAAAGCTCCCTTGGGGTGGTGAGGGACGGGGCCCCCCAGAACCCTATGGAGGGACATTGTTAGATCCCATCTGGGGTGTCCGGGAACCAGGGGGGTACCCACCCCTTTCACCCCAAGTGGACAACATTCCGCTCTACATGTACAGAGATGCAAAAACAAAAAAGTTAATTAACTGAATGGAAGTAGTTAACTCAAGCACTACCCCTCTAACACGCAGTGATTAACAGCAATGTATACTATAATGTATGACTGCCTTATTTGTACATCTATTGTCATGATTATAACATCGTATGTCATATGTAAGCCCTATACAAAACTTTAATAAACTTTATTGCTGAAAAAAAACAAAACTATAACCTAGACTACTGCAATTTGTGATGATCAGGTGTTTAGTAATAACGGCAGCTCACCTGTTATTTAAAGGGTAACTCTACTTTCTACACAAGCCATATTTTAATTTAATGGAATTAAAATTTACCTCTCCTATTTAATCTGCAGCCGCTGTATTTTCAGTAAAATTCAATGCAATATTTTAACCTAGAGGCATTCTGTACACCAGTGGGGTACAGAGGAACCACTGTAATGCCATTTACTCCCTCTGTAATTGGCTCACTGATTCTCTAAGATACAAGTAAAATTTTAGGCACCCCCTGCAATAGGAATTTACATTTTTGTGAGCTACTGCCCAGGACTAAATAGTTTTAAAGGAATGCAGACCCTGTAGCTTTTCTCATTAGAACCACCACATTGCAGAAAAAAATGAAGCACATCTGCTTTTTCATGCAATGCACCTCAAGGTATTATTGTAGTGTGAGCAGGGTACAAAGAAATCAATTGTTTTCTAATGCTCTAGTGATGACTTGCATTAATTAGGTGCAGTAAAAGGCCAGTCACTGCATATAATGAATGAGCCCTCATAAATATGCATGTTAAATACTTGTATCTATATGCCTGCAAATGACTATACTTCTTATATTACCAATCTCCTACCTGACTTACTGTACAAGGCAGAATATCCCCTGGTAGCACTGGCCCCATGTGACGTCAACCGATCGGTGCATGCTGGGTCGGTGACGTCACATGGGGCTGTGCCACCAGGTGACGTTGCCAGGTGGGCTCACCCCTTACCTATTTAAGAACTGTCAGATGGCGAAGCAGGCATACGGCGGTTAGCCTTTGTTGCAGGAGACGCCCTTTTGAGGGGGTTCGGCGGTGATGACGGGCGTCATGATTGATGATGGATCTACATTGGGGGACATTGTTTTTTTATTTTTTAAAATGGAATTGTCAAAAACTGTGCATGTGTTTTTATTTTTTTGACAATTTTTTGGGTCAATGGGTAGGGGTAAAATGTACCCCATACTCCTTCAATAAGGGGAGGGGGTCGGGTTCTGGGGGCCCCTTCCAGATTCCAATAAGCCCCCGCCCACAGACCCCCACAACCACGGGCAAGCATCCCGCCGAGCGCCCCCCAAATTTGGGTGTTCACCGTACAGGCAAACAGGCATTGTTTGGGCCGAACTTATTTCATAGGAAAGGAAATGTGGCCATCCATAGGAAAAAGGTGGTGATACACAAACCTCAAGAACATCTTTTTGAAATATATCAAGAGGAGGGCTTATTTTCCTTTCTCTTCCCATTCCCATTCTCTTCCCCCATCTCTTTATGGCTAAAGACATATTTCTATATATAGACTATATGACAGATAACGCAATGGAGAACATTGGATTTTAGGGTTTAACTGCTTGTCTCATCCATTACGCTGCATATTCACCATGTGGTTCTAACCCACAGTATAAAACCTCTGTTCTTCCTGATGAAGCGAGAAGTGAGAAACACATTGAAATTGGCAGCCTCATGATCCAATTGTTTATAACAACTGAGATTCATATCATGGTCTTGAAGTTATGAATATATTGAGTATATTAATCACTTCAGCCCTGGAAGGATTTGCCACTTTAGGACCAGAGCTCTTTTTGCAATTCCCACTGTGTCGCTTTAACTGACAATTGCGCGGTCGTGCAACGTTGTACCCAAACAAAATTTGCATACTTTTTTCCCCACAAATAGAGCTTTCTTTTGGTGCTATTTGATCACCTCTGCGTCATTTCTGATTGCCGCTATAAACAAAAGAAGAGCGACAATTTTGCAAAAAAACCCAAATTTCTTATTTTTTGCTAAAATACAAATCCAAAAAAAAACAAAAAAAAAAAACAACATTTTTTTCCATCAGTTTTGGCCGATTTATATTCTTCCTCATATTTTTGGTGAAAAAAAATCGCAATCGCCGTTTATTGATTGGTTTGCGCAAAAGTTGCCGCGTTTACGGACGATGAGAATTCATTTCTGGGGTTTTTATTTATTTTTACAAGTAATGGTAGCGATCTGCAAATGTTAGCGGTACTGCGATATTGCAGCGGACATGTCGGACCATTTTGACACTTTTTGGGACCATTGGCATTTATACAGCGATCAGTGCTATAAAAATGCACTGATTACTGTGTAAATGCCATTGGCAGTGAAGGAGTTAACCTGCAGGGGGCGCTCTAAGGGTTGACTGTGTTCCCTGGGCGTGTTCTAACTGTATGGGGGCTGGGCTGGCAGGGGGAGGTGAGTGATCATGGCTTCCATATACAGGAAGCCTGTGATCACCGCCCTTCCCCCTCTATGAGAACGGAGATCCGTGTTTACTTACACGGACCTCCATTCTCTCACTGTGGGGGGGCCATTGCGGGTAGCCAGCGGCGATCTAGTCCACCCTACCCACTCCCTGGCCCCACCCACTCCCTGGCACATACGTGTTCTAACTGTGTGGGGGCTGGGCTGGCAGGGGGAGGTGAGTGATCATGGCTTCCATATACAGGAAGCCTGTGATCATCGCCCTTCCCCCTGTATGAGAACGGAGATCCGTGTTTACTTACACAGACATCCATTCTCTCACTGTGGGGGGGCCATTGCGGGTAGCCAGCGGCGATCGAGTCCACCCCACCCGCTCCCTGCCCCCCCCTGGACACAGTGAGTGCGCGAGCGCACCTCCGGTGGCGCGCGCACACTCACAGAACTGGTTATTGCAGCCGCCGTCATATGACGGCCGTTTGCGATAACGGGCCACTCTGTTGCTGTCAGACTGCAGTCAGCGGTCAGAAAGAGGTTAATAAGAGTATAGGCTCTCCAGTCAGTGTGTAAAGTAAAGTCAGAAAGTTGGCTAGCAGATAGGGATGGAAATAAAAAGATAGTAACATGAAGAAAAAAGACATTCGGGTTGATTTACTAAAGGATCCCAGCATATTAGCTTATCTTACTAAATGACATGAAACTAATTAAAAATTCACTTTGCAAATAATACAATAGATGCTAAGGAAACTGCAGCTGCTGCTGCATCCTTGCTAAGGCCATCACCTGGCCCATTCACTTTTGAATGGCTGGGACCATATTTGGGCAATGATGTCACTGTTATTCCAGATGTCAATGGTTGTTTAAGAAGCAGCAGCTCCCTTTCTAATATATAGTCAATGACAACTCAGGGAGCTGTCATTTGGATAGTCTTACCATCAGGTATTGGTTTTGTGCGACGGGTAATCTATTTTTTTTCTGTGAGTTGTCACCGGTGGGCATCGTGTTTGACAGCAAAGGAGAAATTTTGGTGAATTTTTATTTTTTACCCAATACACATTCATGTTCGGGGTCAGCATCTGGAATCCCCCTTATTATTAAAGGGGTGTTCAAGATCCCGATAAGCCCCCTGCCTGCAGACCCCCACAATCATGTTGAGAGCATGTGGCCTGGTGTGCTTCACGGAAGAGTCCAAATGCTCATCCTCCCATTTTTTTTGTGTGTGCTATTTTTTACACCCACCCCTCCCCCCTCCTTGCCTGTTAGCCCACAAAAGGGCATTTTTTATTTCATAGATTCAGCTAACTTTTATTTCAATGGACTTTGGGTTTGGCATCTCAAAGGGTATCCAGCCAAAGGGGAAGTAGAGCGCCAAGGCATTTTGGAGAAATGGGAGGGTAGAGGGCCTTGCTGTGGCACCAGTAACAGATGCTATACACTAATGCCTACTAGAATCATTGTCATCAATATAAATAATTGAAGGATATGAAGTACAGAAAGTGACATGCATTAACTACCTTTTTATTTTCAGCGCCCCACTGCACCAAACTGGCATTGATGGTAAAAACATTTCCAGCTGTATTCCCAGTGTCATAACTTCCTACTATCACATGTTGCAGTCTTCCGTCTCGGGTAAGCTGCCAGTTTATGATGTCATATGCTGCAGGAGGATCACCATTCTCATTGAAGAAGACTTCCCTACCACTGTTGAGTTGCAAATCTATCTTCTTCATATAGCTGAGGAGCTGTAAGAAGAACAAACACTAAATTGAATCATCATTAGCTGGGCTTGTTCAAGAGTATAATATTTGGTTTTCAGTTATTTTAATTGTTTTCGAAAACTTGCCATTGCCCAGGTTTTATGTACTTTTGCTCACTCTTCAGCTTGAGTCAGGGGGGAAAAGTCACCTAAGTTGTGACCTACCTGAACTCTTCAGTGTGAGAGTCAGAGGTAGTCTATTTCGGCTCTGGTAGCCGCCTGACCTCACATGCTATCTTCTCAGGGTGCAGTGTGTGCGGACAGACGGTGGACAGGGCAGCACCTGACGACTTCTGAGTCTAGCAGAAGAGTTCAGGAAGTTCACAAGGTAGGAACTGTCATACTTCAAGTTATCTTTCACCCTTAAAGTGTAAGTTCACATTTTCATAAAAAAATAACTAACTCCATATATCCTGGCCATCCCTCCAGATCCTGTAGGGGCTGCTACCATCCATGGCTATTGGTATACCATACAGTCAATAGGATATATCATGGTTGCAACCTCATCCCATCATATGTTACTATACAAAGAAATTCCCCCCACAGAAAGGGACTTTAAATAGGTTAAGCAACCACTGTTTTATGTAAAAACAATAATTTATTACATCAAAAAGATCAATGAATAAAGACAGCACATAAACAAATTAAAAATTGTCAGAATGGTCACATAAAAAACATTAACATTGAAAGTGTTCATGTTGGTATTGCACCAGTGTTGCCTTAGAAAGGTGTTGGTTGAGGAGGCACAGTTGGTGGGCCGCAAGGAATGCAGTTTACCCTCCGCGATGGAATGCGGTTACCTGGCATATATGTTTCAAAGCCTTCACGCCCTTCATCAGGGTTAACTGTACAACAGATTATGGCAACCAAATATGTGCTGTAGTAGGACACTATTGGTCATCACTGGTTGGTAATGATCACAGACAGATGGATAGAGGATGGATGGAGAGATGGATACTGTTGCAGATGGGCGGACGGATCTTTGTCAGTGGAGCACGTGTGGGTGCATTCAAAAATATTGGTGAAGAACCTCCAATGGATCATTCACAGATCCATATCCAAAAAAATAGTAGATGTCCAGAGGGAAGGGAGAGAAATGGGGTCAAAACAATAGAGGCCAATCAATTATGTCCTTTTTGGTGGGGTAACCGATGGGATCTGCCCGCGGTCCCAAATATATGCGTCTCTTTATCCCCGCCGACCCTATATTGCACGCCAACACGTCAACACGTGCGTCCGATAAATCCGAATGGCGGACGGACACATGTCATAATTGATTGGCCTCTCTTGTTTTGACCCCATTTCTCTCCCTTCCCTCTGGACATCTACATATACTATTTTTTTGGATATGGATCTGTGAATGATCCATTGGAGGTTCGTCACCAATATTTTTTAATGCACCCACACGTGCTCCACTGACAAAGATCCGTCCGCCCATCTGTAGCAGTATCCATCTCTTCCCCCACAGATGTGAGGTATGTCTGTGATCATTACCAACCAGTGATGACCAATAGTGTCCTACTACAACACATATTTGGTTGCCATAATCTGTTGCACAGGTACCCCTGATGAAGGGCGTGAAGGCTTCGAAACATATATGCCAGGTAACCGCATTCCATCGCGGAGGGTAAACCGCATTCCTTGTGGCCCACCAACTGTGCCTCCTCAACCAACACCTTTCTAAGGCAACACTGGTGCAATACCAACATGAACATTTTCAATGTTAACGTTTTTAATGTGACCATTCTGACAATTTTTAATTTGTTTATGTGCTGTCTTTATTCATTGATCTTTTTGATGTAATAAATTATTGTTTTTACATAAAACAGTGGTTGCTTAACCTATTTAAAGTCCCTTTCTGTGGGGGGAATTTCTTTGTATACTACCATCCATGGCAGTCCGGCACAATTTAATACTCATCCCTGGAGTAATTATCCATAATGTTCACAATAGAAAGTGTTCATTAGTCAGTGTGACCACATGACAGTGCTGATCAATGAGAAGCACTTCTTTCTTCTGGGGCACCTTGTAATTGCAGGCATTATGATACAGTAGCTATTTAATTGGGGGCTGTTTATTGTAGAATATGTTGTAAGGACTATTGCACAGGCAGCACAAGGCATTACAGCTGTTATGTGCAGCAGAGTCCGGAGAGGTCACCATCAGTGGCGGACCATCCATAAGGGATGCAGGGGCACGGCCATCCATAAGAGATTCAGGGGCGTAGCTTCCTTATCCACGCTCCCCAGCCCCTAATCTACATGCCATGTGCCGGACACATGGATTTCAATGGGTTTTTTTTTTTATGAAGCACATGATTAGAGCCTGAGGCTCTAAATGGCTTCAAAAAAGGTTGGGCACGGGGCACAGAGCACTGTGCCCTGAGACCACCCAGTTATGTGACATTAGCAAATTAATATTCACTAATGCCTTCCTGTTTCTCCTCTCTAAGGCCGGAAGTCCAAAGGCCTGATTGGCCAAGAGGAGAAGCAGCGACCACTGGGAAACAGAGAAGATGGAGGGGGGAAGCTCGCCATGATACATGGAGTTAGTTCACCTTTTCATATTTTTGTGAAAAGGTGAACTTATCCTTTAACTAAAGCTAACAAGTCATATGCAGTAAATAAAATTAAAGAAGTGTGCAAATAAAAATCATTCATAAATATGTCTATAAAATTAGTAAGATTGAATATTCCATTTTGTAAAAAAAACTGTCTATAAAGGGTATAGAACAGGCAACAACAGTATAAAGCTGGCACCATTACCAGGAAGCAATGAAACAAGCTGGCAGTAAGTCTTGTACCATTACAGGATACCTCTAGCTCTAGTGATGCCAGATGTCAGATTCATTACTTCCTGATTTTGTTTAGGGCTGGTCTACCCTCTGCTGCTTCTGGCTACCTATCAAAGTATAGTCTTCATCCTTGGCAAAATATCCTCTGATTGCCCATCAACCCACTATATGAGCTTGAGAGCCCTCCACTGTTGGCATAGAAATACACTACCTGCAAATTAGATCTTTGGCTTTCCTTCAGTGCAATGCCAGGGCCTACTCAGAGCATTATTTTTATACTGTGGGTGTGTGACAACTCTCAGATTTGCATGTAGCCATGGTTTGCATACTGAATGTTGCTGGGTCCCAAGTTGTTCTAGAACTGGAGATTTAAGAGAGCACACGGACTGACATCTAATAGTTCCCACTCATGCATAGGTAAGTTTGTCTTTAAATTAATAACTACAGGTTTACTTCATTTTTATTAAATTCTTGGCTGTGGATCATCACAGTGATCAGTGATTTAAGCATTTAACACATTTCTAGCAGTTTTATTGAGGCTTTCAAGTTGTAACTGTAGCTAAAACGTTATATTTATTGTGTTTCTTTTGATAGAATGGAGAAGGGTGAGACCTCTTTTTTACATTCTGTCATTTTTTTTTTTTACATTCTATGTCTCCTCACTTACAATATGGTCTTTGAGATGAGACAGGAAGTGGAGGAAAATCTCCCCAGTGTGGACACAGACAGCAATAAAAACTAACAGAGGTTCAGACCATTCCCATGTCTACAAAAAATGGTCTTATTGCAGTTTATACTTGTACTATGATTCTCTTCCCTTATCGCCCAATTAGCCACACAGTTCCTGTCTCTGCTCTGCTGAGAGCTTTGCTCTTTCGCTTGTCGAACACCTCAAAGCCTCTTGCATGCTCACCACACTATATTTTGTTTCCAGTAGAAAGTTCCCACACCAAGAGGAGGGCAGGTATTCCAAACCTAAAACTGAAATGAGTGGAGACCATGGTGTACATTGGAGACAAGCGAACTTCTAAAATTTTGATCAGATGTTGTTCAGTCGTACTTTTTAAAACTTCACACATTTCCAAAATGTTAAATTTGCTGATTCAGAAGTCCAGCTAGAGTTAATGGAAATCTGAACCAGGCTCTAAAAAGCTAAGGATGGCCAGGCAATTGCAGAATATAAGACAGAAACAGCCTTTAATACAACATTTGAAAGTCTTTTGGAAATCTGAACACCAAAAAGAACACTGGAGTATTTTTCACCTGTTCATGGGTTGTATTAAAATCTAATTAGAGTAAGCGTATCAAGAGTTATGATGCAGCACACCTCTTTGCACCACATAATTAATATGTGTAATTAGCCTATCAGCCTATTGACTTGGTGGCTTGTGGTCACCAAGCATAGGGGATGTCTTCAAATGCAGCATTTTCAGAAAAGCAGCCCTTTGTATGTACAGTAGATTATAAACCAGAAAATGGGTTCAAAGGACCACTTTACCAGTTCATCACTGAATTGGTTTGTCCACTGAAGCAAATTCAGGTGAACAAATCCATTTGTCGCTATTCATTAATTTGCTAAGGGTTTTAGAATGACATTACCTGCCATGGTTGAAAGTTTTGTACATCTGCACATGTTCCATTCAGAAATGGTCCACCTCCTTCCCTGCAGCTGATTAAGTCTTGAAGAGCTCTTGCTACAGCCTGCACAGCAATGTAGATATTGTATGTCACCCTCAGACCAGATATATCAGTATAGCTGTTCATGATGTTACCTAGATCTTCCTCCCCCGTGCATTCTTTTACTGATGACCATAAAGATAATGTTTGGTTTTCCTTGTCCAAGAACTTACAGGTGAACATTTGCTCCCAGAATATTTTAATCCATTCTTTTCCTACAGACATGGATGGATGGATCCTGTTGAGGAAATCCCCAAATCCTGGCATTTTTCCACTGTGCAGAGCAAAGCCAATGGTTCCATAAAGCAGCTTGGAATATTTCTGAACAGACAAGAAGGCAGAGGTGGCCCAAGCTTCACTAGCAATCCATATTTTTCCTGTTAAATTTTGTATTAGCATCTCGTCGAGAATGTAAACTAGATCTATATCTGTAGAAAAGATGACCACTGCAGAGGCTGTTGATTCTTTGATCACCCGAACAATGTGAGGAGCATTTCTATCTGGCTGATTGATAGCAATACTCTCTGTGAAGGCCACACAACCTCCAGCTTTTAAGATATCCTTTTTGATCATTTGGATACCTTGTTGTCCGTAATCATTGTCAATTGCTACTAGACCAATCCAGGTCCACCCAAAATGCAACACAAGCTGTGCCAAGCCTCGGGACTGGAAGGCATCACTGGGTACAGTCCTAAAGAATGAACGGAACTGAATCCGATTGCTGAGAAGAGAGCTTGTAGAGAAATGGCTGATCTGTTGTAAAATAAATTAACCATAACAATGATGATAATTAAACATTAAATCTAAACCCAGGAAAATCTAAAATACATTCATTAATTCAGCTTTGTAATCATTACTACATCTATGTAAAATGAGGCAATTGGTTCATGTGCCGACAAGAAGCATGCTGATAGAAGGCAGAAGAGATGAGTAGTGTTGAGCGAACCCGGACTGTAACGTTTGGGTCCGTACCGAACTTTCGGGTGTCCGGGGCATGGACCCGGACCCGGACATTTCAAAAATCGTTCGGGTTCGGTCCGGGGTTCTGCTATTTTACTCCACGTGTT
>BLSH010559732.1:283854-300150 GCA_018402905.1 Glandirana rugosa
CTCAACTCGCTTGGAGACCTTCAAGCCCAAGACGACCAGGCAGGCTTGAAGCCCTGTTTCAGGCCCAGGCCTTGGGCTTGCTAGCGTGCCTGTTGCTTGGGGTAACTTTAGTTACCCCTGGGCTTGAAAATCCGTGTTTTTACCGACATAGTTTCAGAACCTTTCGGGATCTCCCGACGTTTTCCTTCATGTTACCCCCATTCCCATCCCGTTCACGGGATGTTTTTTTACCCCTGTCCCTTTATTGAAATTTATAAATTTTTTTTTTATTTTTGTATTTTTTACGTTTTTACCTCCACTTACACCTAGTAGAAGTTTGCACCTCCATTTTTGCATTTTTTATGTTTTTATTTTTTTTTTAAATATTTAAAGTTATTTCCCTGTCCCCATTTTTTTGTAGGGCACTTGCCCTACCCTTACCCCCATTGTACTTCCTTTTGCAGCCCTCTAGGGCTTTCCAAGACTTTGATACAGCCATTTTTGTGCCTAAAAGTTCGGGTCCCCATTGATTTCAATGGGGTTCGTTGTCCGTGCGATCGTTCGGGTTCCGGACCCGGACTTTGTCCCGAAGTTCGGACGGACCAGCAGAACCCGAACTTCCAGAGGTTCGCTCAACTCTAGAGATGAGCTCATAACTAGACTTCTCATCCTTTATTGTCTGGTCAAAGGTTGGGGGACAGATCAAGGCAGGTCCGGACTTACCATGGGTCCCAGTGGGTCCATTGGACCCAGTCAGCACTTTGAGAGGGGCAGAAAACTGAACCACTGCCACCTCTCCTTCTCTACTATTTACACAGCAAATTGACTACCAAGATTTTTTTTTCAGCAGTTTTGTCATGATGACAATTGCCTACCAGGCCGCTCCACCTGCCCCTATACACCCTAGCCTGTCTATATACTACCCCAGCCTGTCCATATACTATACTAGCCTTTCTATATGCTGCCCTAGACTGTCCATATACTACCCTAGCCAGTGCATATATTACCCTAGCCTTTCTATATACTACCCTAGCCTGTCCATATACTACCCTAGCCTTTCTATATACTGCCCTAGCCTTTCTATATACTACCCTAGCCTTTCTACATACTGCCCTAGCCTTTCTATATACTACCCTAGCCTGTCCATGTACTATCCTAGCCTGTCCATATACTACCCTAGCCTGTCTATTTACTACTCTAGCATTCCCCTATACTACCCTAGCCTTCCCCTATACTACCCTAGCCTTTCTATAAACTGCCCTAGCCTTTCTGTATACTACCCAAACCTGTCTATATAGTGCCCTAGCCTGTCCATATACTACCCTAGACTTTCTATATACTACACTAGCCTGTCCATATACTACCTTAACCTGTCCATATACTGTCCTACCCTATCTATATACTACCCTAGCCTGTGCATATACTACCCTAGCCTGTCCATATACTACCCTAGCCTTTCTATATACTACTCTAGCCTGTCCATATACTACCCTAGCCTTTCTATATACTGCCCTAGCCTTTCTATATACTACCCTAGCCTGTCCATATACTGTCCTAGCCTGTCCATATACTACCCTAGCCTTCCCCTATACTACCCTAGCCTGCCCCTATACTACCCTAGCCTTTCCATATAAAGCCCTAGCCTTTCTATATACTACCCTAACCTGTCTATATACTACCCTAGCCTGTCCATATACTACCCTAGCCTTTCTATATACTACTCTAGCCTGTCCATATACTACCCTAGCCTGTCCATATACTACCCTAACCTGTCCATATACTGCCCTAGCCTTTCTATATACTACCCTAGCCCTGTCCACATACTACCCTAGTATTTCTATATACTGCTCTAGCCTTTCTATATACTGCCCTATTCTTTCTATATACTACCCTAGCATGTACATATACTGCCCTAGTCTGTCCATATACTACCCTAGCCTGTCTATATACTACCCTAGCCTTCCCCTATACTACCCTGGCTTTTCGAAATACTGCCCTAGCCTTTCTTTATACTACCCTAGCCTGTCTATATACTGCCCTAGCCTGTCTATATAGTACCCTAGCCTGTCCATATACTGCCCTAGCCTGTCCATATACTACCCTAGCCTTTCTATATACTGCCACAGCCTTTCTATATACTACCCTAGCCTGTTTATATACTGCCCTAGCTCACACCTTGGAATTGAACATAATGGTATGTCATATAATTTTGCTGTTGCATGTAAATCTGACTTCCTGATAAATGTAATTTTACTTTTAATTATCATGATATAAAATAATGGATGTGGGGCCTTTTTGGTGGGCGTGATTTTTTTGGGGGGTGGTTGGGGGTGCAGCATTTCATTCTTTGACCCAGCCAGCACAATGTCTTGGGCCAGCCCTGGATCAAGGACAGACAGGGCTTGGTCTTGCTTATTAAAACTTTAGCTGGTCCTAACAAAGGCAGGCTATGCAGGAAGTCAGGGGAGGCATGGTAATGTGGCAGAAAGTGAGAACATAAGATGGTGTCATGGGTAGGAAAGACATTACACAGACTCCAGGTGCTTTGGAGGGAGATCTAGACCACCCTACCTTCTGAATTCTGAGAGGGCCCCACTAATGGACAGTTAATCGGAAGTGTCAATGGCATATAGTCAGTGATGTAGACATCCTGATACAAGCCCCACCTCCCGTATACAGAAAAACAGAGCAGAACCAGGACTGGAACCCCTCATGACCACATATTTAGGTAAGTTAAAGTGGTAGGAAATGGAATAGTCGGGTGGGGGGTGGAGTGTGTGTCAGGATGTGGGGAACTCAGTTTCAATGCATGTAGGTGTGTGTTTTGGTTTTCTACTCTCTCTGTACTATTTACAACTTTCTATACTTGGCACCTCTTTATAACTTTAACTTAAAGCGGTGCATTATTTGCATTAAGGTAAAAAAGGTTTAGGCATTGAATTGGGCCCCTCACTCCCCCTTAAATTTACCTGACCACTCATTCAATCCAGCGCTGTGCACATCTCCAGCTCTTCTCTCCCCTCACTTCTGGGTCTCTCTGATTTTTCTGGGGCCATTGGTACCCAGTGCTGTCAATCAAAGCCAGTAATGATGGAGTCGGGGTGGCGGGGCAGGGCAGAGTCCCACTGTCTGTGTCAATGGAGGCAGCAGGGATCAGGAGCGAGCACACACGAGTGCCCCCATGGGAAGAGGCTTTTCCTGGGGGGCAGTGGACAGAGAGGAGGGGCCAGGAGTGCTGGAGCCCAGAAGAGGAGGTTTGGGGCCGCTCTGTGCAATTCCATTGTGCAGAGCAGGTAAGTATAGAGATGTTTTTTGTTTTTTGTTTTTTTTTTTTCCTTTACAATCTCTTTCAATAATGATACCCTTATTTGCACCTATTATTGTTGTGAATGCTTGCTCCCTTGAAGCTTGCTCTGTAGTATTGTAAACAAGCCCTAACCCATTGCCTTTACTTTGGTGCAGCGCATTACATACACCATTTACTAACCCTTTCCCTGCCCCAATATTAGGCTCACAAACTTTGTAAAGCTTCCAATTATGGCTGATACGCATTTCAAAACTCTGAGAATAAAAAGGGGGCACATTTTAAAGGCAAGGTTTTATGCAAAAGAAATGTCTATGCAATATTTTCATCATTCTAGACAGAATAATTTAATTTACCGATACCAACCCAACGACTATTATCATAGGCAATAAAAGCTTACAAATTATGTAAACATATTTCTTCAAAAATTGATTGTACTCTTCCAAGCAACAAAATTCCACCTTGCTTCCAGAGTAGAAGAGAAAATGAAAGCAGAAATACTTGATGATTAATATCATAATACTAGTTAAAGATTTAATTCAATTCAATTTAAAAACACACCCTAAATTAACATCAAAGCATTAGTTCTAGAAAAGGTACAGCTGGGTAGGGAAGATGGCGAGAGGGATTTGGCTCCCAAAGTAGGGCAGTCCCTCCAAACAAAGGACAATTGAGAGCTATACTCACAATGTAGTTGGCTGAAACACATCAGCCGATGATGTCTTTTAGGGCTCGTTTACACTTTGCTTCAAAACAGGGCGTCAGACAAACGTTGTTAAAGCTCCCTTAACGCCAGTCAAAGCCCATGTCACTAAATAAAATGGTTGGCTTACAGCCCTGTTTACACCTTGCTTTGGCTTAGCTGCGTCAAAAATTATACCCCATGCAGCTTTAGCCAGGCTTCAAAGCCTCTCCAACGCCTCCATAGAAGTCTATGACAAAGCTTTTTTGAAGCTCGCTTGAAGCACCTGTGGCTTTTCAAAGGCTGTAATTCAACTTTAGCTTTGCTTTGTTTTGGAGAAATTGCAGGTGTGAGATATCAACAAACACGCAGGGCATTTACCAAGCTTCAACAAGGCTTCAAAAGTGCATCACTGAAGCCTCGTTGAAGCCTTGTTGAAGCCTCACTGAAGCCTCTTCGAAGCACCGCCGAAGCCTCAAAAACACATCATAAAAGTTGGTGAAGCTGTATGAGCTTTAATGAGCGTTGAAGCCGAAGCAAGTGTAAACTATCCCTTAATGTAGCTATATCCAGTTAGAGCCACTTCCCTTATCCTGGAAACAATAAAATTATGCAAAACATTTGAAGCACAAAATCTGAAAGGTTTGTGGGTATACTAATATTTCTCCCCAGATCCCAGATAATGGGTGTTTAGCTTGTTTTCATTATTAGTGAATTTTTATAAATTCATGTAGCTGACACTACCAGCCTCTTACCTGTCCCCTGATGACGAAACACGCAGGGTGGGGGTTTGCGGTCTGTGACATCATCATGCCTGCTGGTGTACAATGACGCTGCATTTTATGCTTTTTTCCCTGAGATGTTTGTGAGTACCTTTCTGTTTATAATAAAAATGAGTTTTAGTGGTATTACTCTATGGCGTTTTTGTTGTTCCTTCCTGATACTCCTGAAGAGATTGGTACATCCTACTGCCACATCCTACTGGCATGAGCAAAAGGGGAGGACGTCTATTGATGGCCTCCCGGCAATTCAGATATGCGCCGTAGCCATCAATCGGCTATAGCGCGGTTCTGAAGTGGTTAATTGCTGCACCAAAGTGCCTCAACCACAGGTATTGCTGTGGTTCCTGGGCGTTTGTGGTCCTTCCCCACTTTACTTGAATGGGTCACGTTTGGTGGGCTTACTGAAGTAGTCATAGCTTTTGTAGTGGATGCAAAGAACCATAACCATAGCATATGAACACCCCCCACTTTTGCCTTTGCAGCCTAAAAGGGGGAGGGTGGTTGGGGATGCTTAGCGACTCAACAGTACATTTTTAATGCCCCCCCAACTGCAAGTCTAAGTGAGCCCTTAGTAAAGCTAGGTTCACATCTGTATGGGGTGTGCCACTACAGGACCCACATAAATACCGGCAGCCGTAACCACCCACACAGAGAAATATGGGACCTGTGGGCAGGTGCAATTAATTCTAATGGCACGTCGCCTTCACTGGAAATCGCACCCGTACTGGAAACCTCAGACTTCAGTTTCAAAAATAGAAGTGCTGGGACTTCCTTTCTGCATGCTGCAGTGCATGGCAGCCTATTCAAATGAATGGGCTTTTGCGCCCGTGCAAACCATGGCCCACACACCCGCACAAGTGTGAGCCTAGACTAAATCAGCCTCCATGTATTTGGGGTTTTTGTTTTGGGTCAGTGGCTAAGAAATGAATGAAGCCAAAAACCACCAGACAAGTAACATTTTTTAAAAAATACCACCAATGGCATATCTTATAATTCTCTCAGTACAGAACACCTATCATAGACAGTGCTAGATCGGCATGTATGTGAGTTACTATATTACAAGGCAAGCTCCATGCTTATATCAATGGTTTGATGGTTATATAATGCAGAAGAGGATGTGTTGGAGATAAATTTGGTTCTTCTTTGGTGTACATTAGGAAATTAAAATTGCACTTACTTGTGGGTACCGATAGAGCCCCAGAATATGAGCCAACAGCATGGTGTAGGTGGAGATGGAGTGACCAATGACAGCAGCCAAACGGACGTCTTGGTTATAGCGGTAGTTAACCAAAGGTTGGCCGTGTCCACTCAGTAGCTGCAGTGTTCCCGATATTGCCCTCTGCAGGGCAGTGCAAGAGTCAAAGATCTGAAATCCCAATGAGATGTTTGGCAATAATTGAGTATCTTTATTTATCTCCTCCACTGCAAAATGTACAGCCTGGACACGCTGATAATTCTCCAGCCTGAAACTGAATTTAATACAAAGGATAACACATACTAACAACAACCAAATCAATGCATACCCAAAGGGCCGACTAATGTGGCAATCAGCACCAAACAGATGTCAGTCATAAAAAAATCATTCCTTGTTAGGGAATGGATAAAATAACCAAAGCTGCTGCTATTAATAAACATACATTTCCCCCATGTGGAGGGACCCACCGGATGATCCTGTAAAACTCGCCCGTAATGGTATATCCTAGGATGTCCCAAATGGTTAAGGTGGTTAAGGTTGTTTAATAAATCACTCGGCTACTCCATCAATCAGACACGCTGCAGGAAGGCTCTTCACCCGGGAACATCACTGGCCGGCCACTACTGCAGGCGGGGAGAAGGGCAGTTTCCTGTCTGGGTCAACACTGTTTTATCACGCTTGATTTTATATTTCTTGATGTAAGTGCGCACCCCAGCGGGGGGCAAATTGGTTGTGTGTGATTTACAATAAATTTTATTAGTGATAACGCACTATGTGAGCTTCATTCATTAAAGGAACATATATGAGAGGACGGTGGATGCAGCAGGTGCTTGTAAGGAGAGAGGAGCCTTTATTAAACAGCCTTAACCATTTGGGACATCCTAGGATATACCATTATGGGCGAGTTTTATAGGATCATCCGGTGAGTCCCTCCACATAAGGGGAAACCATCATTGGTGACGTGGTGCGGTGGTGGTGTCACTAAGCGCAAGACTCCGAAGATCACACAGATTAACAAGCTTGGGGATTCATGCACTACTATGGACCAACTGACAATCCTTCCCCCCCCCCCCACTTAAAGTGGTTGTAAACTCTTACAACCACTTTAAACTACAGGTAAGCCTATAATCAGGCTCACCTGTAGGTACCTTGCATATCTCCCAAACCAGCGCGGTTTAGGGGATATACAATGTACTCGCATGTGCCAATGTCATCGGCACATGTGCAGTGAAGAAACGGCCTCCGTGCTGTTTCCTGACTGTGATCGTGCCGCGATTGGCGGCTCCTGGGCACATGCGTGGGAGTGACGTCCCACGACTCCGGCCAGTTACAGCGCCGGAGTCCGAGGCCCCGGAAGGAAGAGGGCTGAGGATGGATGCTTCCTACTGCGGGGACAGTGCAGGCTTTGATTGATTGCAGGTAAGTGGCACATAATAGGCTAGTATGCGATGCAAACTAGCCTATTACGCTTTTACTTTGCAGGGTAATAAAGAGGAAGTAAAACAAATCAGGGTTTACTTTCTCTTTAGCTAAACAGAGGGGGCGAGCCATGGGTGCGTCATTCTTTGTGATTGACAATGAATGTACAACAGTGGACATTTTTAATTTTTTTATAGGTATGTATGCAGTATTTACTGAGCATTTCTATTTTTTGGGGGGAATTGAGATTTTCGATATCACATGTGATATTTGGACTAAATGTGTCACATAAACCGAATACTGCATTCAATATCCTTTAGTGAACTGAGCCCAGTAAGTGAAGGAAAAGCAGTAAAAAAAAAATAAAAAAACAACAATCCTGAAAGTTTTTTTTAACAAAAAAAAAGTTTTATCTTTACAAACACTTTAAGCTGGAGCGCAATTTTCTGTATTGGATGAAAAAAATGCTTTGCATATGATTGAATAATTGAAAAGAACACTATGAGAAAGAGCAGTAAATTACAATCACCTTGTAACCCTGCACTTCAGAAAAGACAAACATTATATACAGTGAACAAATAAGGCTGCCCACATTTACAGCTATAATTATTTTTTTGTAGACAAGTGTTTGAACCATGAATGAAATAAGACTATTTATGTCAAACTACTCTCTTTTACTTTTACCTATATAAACTAATACAACTACTCATTCCCTTTAAAGAGAACCAGTCAGGAATCCTCATTTGTAAAACTCTAAATCTCTTCTCTTAATTTGGTAAAATAGTGACTTCTCAAGGATGGATGTGCACACTGTTATGCACTTGTAATTTCTCCTTGTCCAATGTCTGTTAACAGCGCAGTTGCAGGGAAATTTACACTTTATGAGCTAAAGTTTGTGGAAACCTGACCATTACACCCACTTGCTTAAGTCTTCTCCCCCAAGCATGTGACAGCACTGGGTGCCTGAATAGACGTTCCCTAAGCACTGACGCTGTCACGGCATGAGAAGAAGGCTGGAGAGTGCCCCTATACCCTATCTACCAAGTTTTGAAATGTAATGCAATGGAATTCAAAGAATAAAAAAAAATTAAACAATTCTTACGTTTTGCATGTGGCTGGAGCTGGAGGTTCCTTGTACTCATTCTTTGGATATACTTTGTTCACATGAACAGGTACCACCACCCCAATAAGTATGTCCCCATTTAGTGACATGCCTGTGAGCTCCATAGTGGATAGTCTGCAGCTGTTAGGAGAACACTCAGATATACATGCAAGGCTCAGCAGAAGGAGGAGACCAAACATTATCTTTCATAGAGTAACCGGGCATCGTCCAGTGCCCAACAGCAGGTCATAAATGGATAATGAGACCTCCAACTGTTAAACAGTGAAATGCAAATCCTAGAACGAAAAGGACATTTATTAAAAAAAATGTATTCAATATTTCTTCCATATCAACTGCTTAGTGTTAAACCACATAGACGAGTGAATAATGAGAGGAGTAACTCCAACCCTCTGCTTGTTCCCTTATTTCTCCATCAAGTACAGTTTTGAACAGATTTTAAATTAGAGAGACAATCTAAAGATAAACAGCTTCTGCTCTCTAGAAAACCCATAAACCTTGGATAATCCAGTGTCATATATATATATATATATATATATAAAGTATCTCACAAAAGTGGGTACACCCCTCACATTTTTGTAAATATTTTATTATACCTTTTCATGTGACAACACTGAAGAAATTACACTTTGCTACAATGTAAAGTAGTGAGTGTCAAAGTGTCCAAATTGGGCCTAATTAGCCAGTTTCCCTTCTGGTGTCATGTGACACATTAGGGTTATAAGGTCTCAGGTGTTTATGGGGAGCAGGTGTGTTAAATTTGGTGTTATCACTCTCACTCTCACTGGAAGTTCAACATGGCACCTCATGGTAAAGAACCCTACTGAGGAAATGAAAAAAAAAAGAATTGTTGCTCTACATAAAGATGGCCTAGGCTATAAGAAGATTGCCAAGACCCTGAAACTGAACTGCAGGACGGTAGCCAAGACCATACAGTGGTTTAACAGGACAGGTTCCACTCAGAACAGGCCTCGCCATGGTCAACCAAAGAAGTTGAGTGCATGTGCTCAGCGTCATATCCAGGTTGTCTTTGGGAAATAGATGTATGAGTGCTGCCAGCATTGCTGCAGAGGTTGAAGGGGTGGGGGTCAGCCTGTCAGAGCTCAGACCATACGCCGCACACTGCATCAAATAGGTTGGCATGGCTGTCGTCCCAGAAGGAAGCCTCTTCTAAAGATGATGCACAAGAAAGCCCGCAAACAGTTTGCTGAAGACAAGCAGACTAAGGAAATGGATTACTGGAACCAGAGGCGTAACTAGAACCTTCAGGGCCCCGGTGCAAGAAATTATGAAGGGCCCCCTGACCCCTGGCCAGGGCCCTTCCCACTGATCCTGGGGCCCTTTACGCCTATCGTGGGTCCCTTTATTACGGTACTGCAGTGGGGCCCTTTCACAAGTTCTGCAGCAGGCCCCAGTGGGACCAGGGAAGCACACAGGGGCCCAGGGAACAGCAGAAGACAAGTAAACTGGACAGAGGAAAATGGAGGAGATTGGGTCCTCTAAATGCCACCCCCGCCATTCCTCCTATTCAGGTGTACAAGGGAGGCACATGGGCCCCCTAGACCATGGGGCCCAGTTGCAATTGCAACCCCTGCAACCCCTATCGTTACGCCCCTGACTGGAACCATGCCCTGTGGTCTGATGAGACCAAGATAAACATAGGAACATAGAAAAGTGACAGCAGAAAAAGACTGAGTAGTCCATCGAGTCTGCCCCCTTGTTGTCTGACTATAGATTTATGTTCATCCAAGCATGTTTGAAGCCATTTACTGTTGACTGTCTCACAACCTCTGTTGGTAGTTTATTCCAATCATCAACCACCCTTTCACCCATCAACCAAAGTTATTTGGTTCAGATGGTGTCAAGCGTGTATGGCGGCAACCAGGTGAGGAGTACAATGGGAGTGTCATGGTCTGGGGCTGCATGAGTGCTGCTGGCACTGGGGAGTTACAGTTCGTTGAAGGAACCATGAATGCCAACATGTACTGTGACATACTGAAGCAGAGCATGATCCCCTCCCTTCAGAGACTGGGCCACAGAGCAGTATTCCAACATGATAACGACCCCAAACACACCTCCAAGATGACCACTGCCTTGCTAAAGAAGCTGAGGGTAAAGGTGATGGACTAGCCAAGCATTTCTCCAGACCTAAACCCTATTGAGCATCTGATCTGTGGGGCATCATCAAACAGAAGGTAGAGGAGCGCAAGGTCTCTAACATACACCAGCTCCGGTGATGTCGTCATGGAGGAGTGGAACAGTGGCAACCTGTGAAGCTCTGGTGAACTCCATGCCCAAGAGGGTTAAGGCAGTGCTGGAAAATAATGGTGGACGCACAAAATATTGACACATTGGGCCCAATTTGGACATTTTCACTTAGGGGTGTACTCACTTTTGTTGCCAAACGGTTTAGACATTAATGGCTGTGTGTTGAGTTATTTTGAGGGGACAGCAAATTTACACTGTTATTCCAGCTGTACACTCACTACTTTACATTGTAGCAAAGTGTCATTTCTTCAATGTTGTCACATGAAGTTATAATAAAATAATTACAAAATGTGAGGGGTGTACTCACTTGTGTGAGATACTGTATATAGTCATATAATATCCAATGGTTGCCACTGCACACATATCAGAAATAAAAAATGGGCCCGGGTGCACAGCAAAGACTGCAGTGCATATAATCCAAAAAAGAGAGCGGCACTCACTGGTCTTGAAACACATAACAAAGGTTTTATTTCAATGTTTTGATGAGACAAAAGGTCATCTTCCTCAGGACAGAGGAAGATGAGCTTGTGCCTCGTTGAAATGTCGAAATAAATACTTTGATATGCGTTGTGCGTTCACCTTTCATGACCCGTGAGTGCCGCTCTCTTTTTTGGATTAAATATAGTCATAGATATACTCTGTATTAAATGTTCATTGGAAAAATAAAATTGATAGATAAGCTATATATACTGTATATATATATGCAGTGTGCTTGCTGTCTAAAAGGATAGTATTCATTAGGCATGGGCATATGCCACCCTTCCCATCCAAAATTGTTAGAGATTTCCTGTAGAACACAATTGACATTTAACCACTTCAGCCCTGGAAGGATTTCCCCCTTTAGGACCAGAGCACTTTTTGCGATTTGGCACTGAGAATTGCGCGGTCGTGCGGTGTTGTACCCAAATGAAATTGGTGTCCCTTTTTTCTCACAAATAGAGCTTTCTTTTGGTGGTATTTGATCCCCATTGCATCATTTCTGATCACTGTTATAAACAAAAAGAGAACGACAATTTTGAAAAAAACACAAAATTTCTTGCTTTTTGCTAAAATATATATCCAAAAAAAAAAATATATAAAAAAACGAATTTATTCATCAGTTTTGGCCGATATATATTCTTCAACATATTTTTAGTAAAAAAAAATTGCAATCGGTGTATATTGATTGGTTTGCGCAAAAGTCGCAGCATTTACAAACTATGAGAATTCATTTATGGGGTTATTTTTTTTATTTTTTTTTTTACTAGTAATGGCAGCGATCTGTGATTTTTAGCGGGACTGCAACATTGCAGCGGGAATGTCGTACACTTTTGACACTTTTTTGTACCTGTCTCAATCAGAGTACCTGTCACCCCATCTGGGGTACCTGTCAACAGAGTACCTGTCACCAATCAAGAGTACCTGTCACCAAAGTACCTGTCACCAATCAGAGTACCCGTCACCCCATCTGGAGTACCCGTCACCCCATCTGAAGTACCTGTCACCAAAGTACCTGTCACCAAATTACCTGTCACCAATCAGAGTACCTGTCACCAGAGTACCTGTCACCAATCAGAGTACCTGTCACCAAAGTTGTCACCAATCAGAGTACCTGTCATCAGAGTACCTGTCACTAGAGTACCTTTCACCAAAGTACCTGTCACCAAATTACCAGTCACCAATCAGAGTACATGTCACCAGAGTACCTGTCACCAATCAGAGTACCTGTCACCAAAGTACCTGTCACCAATCAAAGTACCAGTCACCAATATACCTGTCACCAATCAGAGTAACTGTCACCAGAGTACCTGCCACCAATCAGAGTAACTGTCACCACAGTACCTGTCACCAATCAGAGTACCTGTCACCAGAGTACTTGTCACCAATCAGAGTACCTGTCACCAATGTAGCTGTTACCAATCAGAGTACCTGTCATCAGAGTACCTGTCGCCAAAGTACCTGTCACCAATTAGAGTACCTGTCACCAGAGTACCTGTCAGCAATCAGAGTACCTGTCACCAATGTAGCTGTCACCAATCAGAGCACCTGTTATCAGAGTACCTGTCGCCAAAGTACCTGTCACCAATCAGAGTACCTGTCACCAGAGTACCTGTCAGCAATCAGAGTTCTTGTCACCAGAGTACCTGTCACCAAAGTGCCTGTCACCAAATTACCTGTCACCAATCAGAGTACCTGTCACCAGAGTACCTGTCACCAATCAGAGTACCTGTCACCAGAGTACCTGTCGCCAAAGTACCTGTCACCAATCAGAGTACCTGTCACCAGAGTACCTGTCAGCAATCAGAGTACCTGTCACCAGAGTACCTGTCACCAATCAGAGTACCTGTCACCAGAGTACTCGTCACCAATCAGAGTACCTGTCACCATGTAGCTGTCACCAATCAGAGTACCTGTCATCAGAGTACCTGTCGCCAAAGTACCTTTCACCAATCAGAGTACCTGTCACCAGAGTACCTGTCAGCAATCAGAGTTCCTGTCACCAGAGTACCTGTCACCAATCAGAGTACCTGTCACCAAAGTGCCTGTCACCAAATTACCTGTCACCAATCAGAGTACCTGTCACCAGAGTACCTGTCACCAATCAGAGTACCTGTCACCAAAGTACCTGTCACCAATCAAAGTACCAGTCACCAATATACCTGTCACCAATCAGAGTACCTGCCACCAGAGTACCTGTCACCAATGAGAGAACCTGTCACCAGAGTACCTGTCACCAATCAGAGTACCTGTCACCAGAGTACCTGTCACCAATCAGAGTACCTGGCACCAATGTAGCTGTCACCAATCAGAGTACCTGTCATCAGAGTACCTGCGCCAAAGTACCTGTCACCAATCAGAGTACCTGTCACCAGAGTACCTGTCAGCAATCAGAGTTCCTGTCACCAGAGTACCTGTCACCAGAGTACCTGTCACCAATCAGAGTACCTGTCACCAAATTACCTGTCACCAATCAGAGTACCTGTCACCAGAGTACCTGTCACCAATCAGAGTACCTGTGACCAAAGTACCTGTGACCAGAGTACCTGTCATCAGAGTACCTGTCACCAGAGTACCTGTCACCAAAGTACCTGTCACCAAATTACCTGTCACCAATCAGAGTACCTGTCACCAGAGTACCTGTCACCAATCAGAGTACCTGTCACCAAAGTACCTGTCATCAATCAAAGTACCTGTCACCAAAGTACCTGTCACTAATCAGAGTACCTGTTACCAGAGTACCTGTCACCAATCAGAGTACCTGTCATCAGAGTACCTGTCATCAGAGTACCTGTCACCAATCAGAGTATCTGTCAACAAAGTAGCTGTCACCAATCAGAGTACCTGTTACCAAAGTACCTGTCACCAATCAGAGTACCTGTCACCAGAGTATCTGTCACCAATCAGAGTTCCTGTCACCAGAGTACCTGTCACCAGAGTACCTGTCACCAATCAGAGTACCTGTCACCAAAGTACCTCTCACCAATCAGAGTACCTGTCACCAAAGTACCTGTCACCAGAGTACCTGTCGCCAACCAGAGTACCTTTCACCAGAGTACCTGTCACCAATCAGAGTACCTATCATGAAAGTACCTGTCACCAGAGTACCTGTCACCAAAGTACCTGTCACCAGAGTACCTGTCAACAAAGTACCTGTCACCAGAGTACCTGTCGCCAACCAGAGTACCTTTCACCAATCAAGAGTACCTGTAACCAGAGTACCTGTCACCAATCAGAGTACCTGTCACCAGAGTGCCTGTCACCAGAGTACCTGCCACCAATCAGAGTATCTGTCACCAATCAGTATCTGTCACTAGAGTACCTGTCACCAGACTACCTGCCACCAACCAGAGTACCGGTCACCAGAGTACCTGTCATCAATCAGAGTATCTGTCACTAGAGTACCTGTCACCAACCAGAGTACCGGTCACCAGATTACCTGTCATCAATCAAAGTACCTGTCACCAATCAGTACCTGTCACCAGAGTACCAATCACCAGATTACCTGTTATCAATCAGAGTACCTGTCACCAATCAGTACCTGTCACCAGAGTACCTGTCACCAATCAATCAGATTAGTCACCAGTCCAAGTACCTGTCACCAGAATACCTGTCACCAATCAGAGTATCTGTCATCATGTCCAGAAAAAGATTATACACTACAGAAGAGGCATATCAGGTGCTGAGCCTGACCAATGAGAGCATCGGGGAGCTCTCATCGCCCAGTCACAGTTCTGATTCCGAATACGTGCCCACTGAAGACAGTACATCTTCATCCGAATTTGAGGAGGAAGCAGTCCATCCTAAAAGAAGAAGGACTGAAGACCAGGCAGCAACCAGCAGCGCCAGACACCCCAATGGCCAATTGGCAAATGCCAACGGCGCTAGATCCCAGGAGGAAATGCCCAGTACAATCGCTGGCATTTTGCGCCAAAGAATTAGGGCCCAAACCCAGTTCCCAGAGGCCTTGGCAAACCCATTGTGGTTGCCTTCTACCACAGGGTCAGCCACAATCTCCCCATTCACAGGACAGCCAGGTGTTCAAGTCAACACAGATGGCTTCTCCGAAATACATTTTTTACATTTATTTTTCTCTGACGAGTTGGTCCAAAACATTGTGGACCAAACCAATCGTTTTGCTCGTCAATTTATAGCAAACCCCCCCAACTCATGTTATGCCCGTCCCTTCGAATGGAGACCCGTAACCGTGGAGGAGTTTAAAGTATTTTTAGGCCTGACACTCAACATGGGGCTTGCAAAAAAGAACGAGTTGCACACGTATTGATCTACCCACCCCATCCACCACATGCCAGTTTTTTCAAGTGTCATGACCAGGTCCCGCTATGAAATTATAATGCGCTTCCTGCATTTTAGTAACAACACACAGTGCCCCCCCTCCCACCCGAAATCATCCAGACTTTGACAGGTTATTTAAAATTTGCCCCTTATTGATTATTTATCCAAGAGGTTTTTCGAGCTTTACATCCCTGACAAAAACATATATGTGGATGAATCCCTGGTCCATTTCACAGGCCGGCTGGGAATCAAACAGTATATCCCAAGTAAGAGGGCCAGATATATGGTTTGAAGCCCAACAAGCTTTGTAAAAGCTCCACCGTTTATGTCTATGCCTTTCGTGTGTACGAAGGCAAAGATTCCCAGCTTCAGCCCTCTGAGTGTCCACCATACATGGGAACAAGCGGGTAAATTGTCTGGCAGTTGACATTCCCACTCTTCCAAAAGGGGTATCACATTTATATGGACAACTACTACACTAGTTAGCCCCTTTTACGCCACCTTTACCTAAATAAAACTTTGGCCTGTGGTACAGCAAGGAAAAACAGGAAGGGCTTCCCACAGAGTCTTCTCACCACAAGGCTACAAAGGGGGGAATCAAAAAGCCTGAGGAACGAGGAAGTGTTGGCCATGAAGTGGAGGGATAAGAAGAACATATACGTCATGTCAACCATCCACGATGACACCTCGGTGGAAGTTCCCAGAAGACGTGGACCAGTTTGAAAGCCTGGCTGTATCAATGAATACAATAAATTCATGGGGGGGGGGGGGGGG
>BLSH010559732.1:301428-326162 GCA_018402905.1 Glandirana rugosa
ACCAGCTATTGTTTTTTTCTTTGTTTTGTAATTTTCAGAACTGAGTCTGGTGTCTGGAGGCTTCAAAGCGATTGGGTGGGAAAAGCCTCTACCCCTGTCCCCCTATCCCCATTCTTTTCTGAGCCCTAAGCTTGATGGCCCTGCCTGCTGCCTGGACAAATACTTTGACTGTACTGACAATATCTCTGCCTGCACTGACCCAGGACTTTTTATGGACCATGTGCCTGCTGCCTGGACCAATATTTTGGCTGTACTGACCATATCTCTGCCTGCTGCCTGTACTACGGACAGTATTCCTGCCTGCTGCATGGACAATCCTTTCACTGCTGCCGACCACATCCCTGCCTGCTACCTGGACCAATGCTTTGGCTGTGCTGCTAATATCTCTACCTGTACTGACTATGGACAGTATTGCTGCCTGCTGTCTGTTTTGCTGTCCTGTACCAATGCTCTCCTCTGTGGGCCCCTGCACTACTAAACTGCTGGTAATCTTTTCTTTACCCTTTGCTCAGCAGAATGTATTTTGGTTTGTAATTGGTATTACAGTACATGCTATGTGTTAGAAATATGAAGGGCTTTCAACAATGTAAGAGGTTGGCAGGAATTTATGTGTGTAATTTATGTCCCTTGAATACCTGGAGGTGCTATTTGGATGTTGGGCCTTTGTACGTGGCTAGTCTGTGTATGTCTCACACATCGGATGGTATCGCCATAGTCAGGAGGAGTAGCAGAAAGTATTTTGGGGTGTCATTTTTGTTATGTACATGCTATGTGTTGGAAATATCTTATAAATGGACAGCTTTGTGTAAAAGAAATGCGTTTTAATTTTTTTTCCACATTTTCCAAAAACTTCTGGAAAAAAATGACATGTTCAAAAGACTCATTATGCCTCATAGATTATACATTGGGGTGTTAGCTTTCCAAAATGGGGTCATTTTGTGGGCAATTCCATTGTCCTGGTGCTCCAGGGCCTTCAAAAGTGTAATAGGTGGTTGAGAAATGAGATGTGAAATTTATGCTCGTAGAACGCCTAAAGGTGATACTTGGATGTTGGGCCTTTGTATGTGGCTAGTCTGTGTAAATGTCTCACACATGAGGTATCGCCATACTTAGGAGGAGTAGCAGAAAGTATTTTGGGGTGTCATTTTTGCTATGTACATGCTATGTGTTGGAAATATCTTATAAATGGACAGCTTTGTGTAAAAAAAAAATGCGTTTTCATTTTTTTCCACATTTTCCAAAAACTTCTGGAAAAAAATGACATGTTTAAAAGACTCATTATGCCTCATAGATTATACCTTGGGATGTTAGCTTTCCAAAATGGGGTCATTTTTTAGGCAATTCCATTGTCCTGGTGCTCCAGGGCCTTCAAAAATGTAATAGGTGGTTGAGAAATGAGATGTGTAATTTATGCTCGTAGAATGCCTAAAGGTGCTACTTCAATGTTGGGACTGTGTATGTGGCCAGGCTGTATAAAAATCTCACACATGTGGTATTACCATACTCAGGAGGAGTAGCAGAATGTGTTTTGGGGTGTCATTTTTTCTATGTGCATGCTATGTGTTAAAAATATCTTATGAATTGACAGCTTTGTGTAAAAAAAAGCGTTTTCATTTTTTTTCCACATTTTCCAAAAATTTCTGGAAAAAAATGACATGTTCAAAAGACTCATTATGCCTCATAGTTTATTCGTTGGTGTGTTAGCTTTCCAAAATGAGGTCATTTTGTGGGCAATTCCATTGTCCTGTTGCTCATGGGCCTTCAAAAATGTAATAGGTGGTTGAGAAATGAGATGTGTAATTTATGCTCGTAGAACACCTAAAGGTGCTACTTCAATGTTGGGCCTGTGTATGTGGCCAGGCTGTGTAAAAGTCTCACACATGTGGTATCCCCATACTCAGGAGGAGTAGCAAAATATGTTGTGGGGTGTCATTTTTGCTATGTACATGCTATGTGTTGGAAATATCTTATAAATGGACAACTTTGTGTTAAACAAATGAATTTTCACTTTTTTCCCCACATTTTCCAAAAACTTCTGGAAAAAAATAAACTGTTCAAAAGACCCATTATGCCTCATAGATTATACGTTGGGGTGTTTGCTTTCCAAAATGGGGTCATTTTGTGGGTAATTCCATTGTCCTGGTGCTCCAGGGCCTTCAAAATTGTAATAGGTGGCTGAGAAATGAGATGTGTAATTTATGCTCGTAGAATGCCTAAAGGTGCTACTTCAATGTTAGGCCTTTGTATGTGACCAGGCTGTGTAAAGGTCTCACACATGGGGTATCGCCATACTCAGGAGGAGTAGCAGAATGTGTTTTGGGGTGTCATTGCAAGTATGCATATGCTGTGTGTGAGAAATAACTTGTTGTTATAACAAATTTGTGTAAAAAAAAAAAAAGATTCTTCTTTTTGCAAAGAATTGTGGGAAAAAATTACAACTTCAAAAACTCACCATGCCTCTTACTAAATACCTTGGAATGTCTACTTACCAAAAAGGGGTCATTTGGGGGGTATTTGTACTTTCCTGGCTTGTTAGGGTCTCAATAAATGAGGTAGGTGGTCAGTACATCAGGTGTGATCAATTTTCAATGATTTGCATCATAGCTTGTAGACTCTATAACTTTCACAGAGAATAAATAATATCCACTAATTTGGGTTATTTTTACCAAAGATATGTAGCAGTATAAGTTATGGCCCAAATGTATGAAGAAAAATGACTTTTTTGCAAAATTTTTCAAAACAAACTAAAAAAAAGTGTAATTTTTTCAAAATTTTCGTAACTTTTTCGCTTATATTGAAAAAAAAAACAAAAAAACCCAGCAGTGATTATATACCACCAAAAGAAAGCTCTATTTGTGAGAAAAAATGATAACATTTTTGTTTGGGTACAGAGTAGCATGACTGAGTAATTGTCATTTAAATTTTGAGAGCGCTGAAAGCTGAAAATTGGTCTGGGAAGGAAGGGGATGTAAGTGTCCTGTATGGAAGTGGTTAACCCCTTGCTGACCAGCCACTGTATATATACAGCGGCAGGTTGGCTTTCCTGCACAAACGGTCTGTGCATGTGAAACTGTGG
The DNA here is from genome assembly GCA_018402905.1 of Glandirana rugosa. Classification (NCBI taxonomy): domain Eukaryota; kingdom Metazoa; phylum Chordata; class Amphibia; order Anura; family Ranidae; genus Glandirana; species Glandirana rugosa. Next base: position 304,505 of record BLSH010559732.1, read on the forward strand.
GCCTGCGTGTGCGCCCAATGCACACCGCAGGAGCGCACCCACAGGTCCCGCAGACTCGATGTACGCCGGTGAGCCACGATTGCAGTACACAGAGGCGGATCCCCGTTCTGACAGGGGACATCATCAAGATCTGCTGTTCCCAGTGATTGTGAACAGCAATCTCTGTCATGTACATGGCAGCCCCTCCCCCCTACAGTTAGAACACACCCAGGGAACACAGTTAACCCTTTGATCACCCCTAGTGTTAACCTCTTCCCTGCCAGTGGCATTTATACATTGATAATTGGATTTTTTTTAGCACTGATCAATGTAATAATGTCACTGGTCCCCAAAAAGTGTTACTTAGGGTCAGATTTGTCTGCCGCAATGTCGCAGATCGCTGCCATTACCAGTAAAAACATTTAAAAAAATAAAGGTCCATAAATCTATCCCATAGTTTCTAGACAACTTTTGCGCAAATTTTTCGGATATGTATTATAGCAAAAAGTAAAAGATATTGTTTTGTTTTTTTGAAAAGTGACTTTTTTTTTTTTTGTTTATAGCACAAGAACTAAAAATCGCAGAGGTGATCAAATACCAAAAAAAGAAAGCTCTATTTGTGAGAAAAAAAAGACAGAAATTTTGTTTGGTAACAACGTTGCACAACCACGCAATTGTCAGTTAAAGAGACGCAGTGCCGTATCACAAAAAATGGCCTGGTCATTAAGGGGGTAAATCCTTCCGGGGCTGAAGTGGTTAATATAGGAAAGAACATTACATTATGCATATATGTATTGGTATATGTAATATTATTCAATTCAGATGACAAATAAACTTCTAGGGTACTATATATAACTATACCTACAGTATATATAAGTATTGTATATTACAGTTTTCCCTTCCTCCAAACCCTAAAGCAAGAAAAGAGGCCAACAGCCTCACTTAGGCTTCAAATTAAACAGCTGCTTATTCTTTTACTAAGAAGCCAAGCCAACTGCTCTTTCATCTTATAGGAGAACTACAAGTTGTACGTTGTGGGTGTGATAGAGGCTTTCTTTTATAAATGACTCACACAAGAAGGAAACATACATTCATACATATAGACACACATGCTTTCAAGAACTTAACAAAAACTTTATCTTAACAGTATAATGATACCTTTTGACTTTTTGTTTAATATTTGATATTACAATTTACATACTGTAATCATTTGTTATTTTGCTATTAAATACATTTTTGATTTTAACACAAGACTAGAAAGGACTTTTCAGTTTGAGCTCATCTCACCGATAACAGGTATTTGTACAAGGCCAATAGATAAAAATAACATTTGACAGAGATACGTATAATTCAAAAAATGAGGCAGCACTCATGGGCCTTGAAAGCTGAACACTCAGCGATAAGGATTATTTTCATGTTCCAATAAGGCACAAACTTGACTCCTTTAGGACAACAGTGAAGTGAAACAGAAGGCAATTTATACCCTAAAACCCCTCCCGTCATTATCACCCACATGTGAAGACAGCATTAAGTGCAATGGTCAAAGAAACTAAAAATGGTTGGCAAATATCCACATAGAAAGCACAAAAGCAGCAACAAAGTAGCACATACAATATGGACATAAATAAAGGCTGGAGACAAACCCAGGGAATAATGGCATGTGCCAGAGACAAGAAAGGGCATGACAGAGCATTATGCTGCCTAGGTAAGATAGCAAGCAAGACAAGCTTGTGCCTCATCAAAACATTGATATAATATAGTTGGCCGACAGCTATTATGTATAGAAATGTGTAATGAGGGAAACATATAGGCTGCTATTGCTGACCTCCTTCTGAAAATGTGGCCTGGCTATCTCTGGCTTGAATACTTTGAGACACCAACCTGGAACATATATGTAGCAAGATGGATCTGCATACTTGTTCTGGGCCATTATCTCAGCAGACACTAAACCAATGGATTGACATGATGGCCAAGTGAGTAGAATTATTCAGGAGTGGTCAACCTCGCCCTACCCATTTCTAAGAGAATAGGTTAAGAATGAACACTTTATGAATAAAAACTCTTTGTTGGAAAGGGGCAGAGAAGGTCCATCAACAAAATATGTATGTATGTCTATTGGTGAGCATCATGATGAAGGAAACCCCATAAAATACCTGGTTTAAAAAAGATGTACCACTTCCCACAAAACAGTGATGTTGCACAGTACATGAAGTAGAAGTACACTTACCTTCTCACTGTCCTACTGTCTTTTGTCTCCATGAGAAACACTTTTTATATGGAACGGTCTTTCAAGGTATGGGAGTTGAAGTCCCAACTGGAATGACATTGTTTAGTGCAGGAACTAATACTGCAAGAAGAAATGGAAACACCTTCAGAGAATTGCTTCCCTCAGCAGAAATGGCAATAGGAACAATTATATTTAATAACATAATGAGAGCATTTAGTGTAAGAGTCCAGAGATTTGCTCAGTTTGTCACCATGGTGGTATTCTCATCCAATGACACAACAGTCATATGAAATACAATGGTAATAATAGTGTCAAATTTTAATATGGGATAATGTAAAAACATTATTAAGGACATTGGAGTATATTAGGGAATACAGTGAGGATATGGATGAGACTACATTTATAAAGGTCCCACAACTCTAAGGTGAATCCTATTATTATTAGAGTATATCTAAACCCAAGAACAAAATAATGTGATATTGCAGTTTATCATTCCATAGATTGCGTGCGCTGATTATTTTTACCTGGATTTTCTCCCAGTAACATACTTCCTGTTTAGGGTGACAGTGCCCTGTCAATGTACTGTATCTGAGGAGGAAAAGTTGGCACCATAAGTAAGAAGAAATTGTGGTAGGACTACAACATCTACTCTTTTCTCCCATCTTCATCAAATAACAGAGAAGCCCCAAATAGAAACTGGCCAGGGATGATAACATTCCATGTGTTTTCAGTGTACAGGCGGTCCCCGGTTTACAAACAAGATAGGGTCTGTAGGTTTGTTCTTAATGTTTGTTTTGCTGTCTATATTTCTGTTCAGATTTAACCTCACTTCCTGTCCCAATGATAATTGGATTTTGAAAATTTGGGTTGTTGTGGACACAAACCTTGGTGATAAAGCTTCAGTTGAGACCCCTTTTTCCCATAATAACTCCTACAGGAGTAAATTTCCCTTCCTAGGGGGAGATTTCCTCTCACTTCCTGTTGTCTCCCTCCGTTTATAAGAAAGAGTCGTTTGTAAGTCAGATGTTTGTAACTAGGGGACCGCCTGTAGTGATAAAGTGCCTAGGAAGGTAGGACCACCTTGAATTTTTGGAAAGACCCACAAGTATTTTAGGACATGCATTGATGGGTTATTGGCATCGAATGGGTTTTCAGTCCATTACTATGCAAAAACCCACTTAAAGCAGATAAAATGCACCTGTGAATCAATTTTAATAGATCTCAGAGAGTCCAAAATAGGGATGGGCAAACAGGCCTGGGTTTGATTTGTGAGAATACTGTCACATACTGCTTGAATTTCATAAAAGCCCAAAGAAAATCCCATTGAAATCTATGGAGGAGGGATGTTGAAACTTGTGAGCAGATTCTGTTCATTTTTGGGTCTAATAGGAGAAGGCCCTGTTCATGTGGCTTCAAGAGGGTCATAAAAAGTACACAAATGTTTCAAATAGCAGGCTTGATGGTGCCTTAAAGTGGTTGTAAACCCTTACATATACCCATTGACATGACTGGCCTCAGGTGATGCACAGAAATTAATCAAATCCTCCTAGTTAAAGCAATTGTAAAGGCAGAAGGTTTTTTTTTTATCTTAATGCATTCTATGCATTAAGATAAAAAAAACTTCTGTGTATAGCAGCCTCCCCAGCACCCCCTAATACTCACCTGAGCCCCTTCTCTCTCCAGCAATGTCCAGGAGTGTCTTAGCTGTCCTAGACACTCCTCCTGATTGGTTGAGACACAGCAGCAGCGCCATTGGCTCCCGCATCTGTCAATCAAAATCAGTCAGCCAATCAGGGGAGAGAGGGGGAAGTGCCAGGTCGGGGCTCCATGTCTGAATGGATACATGGAGCTCTGGCTCGGGTGCCCCATGTAGCAAGCTGCTGGCTGAGGGGGCACTCACCAGAGGGAGGGACCAGGAGAACAGAAGAGGGACCTGAGAAGAGGAGGATCTGGGCTGCTCTGTGCAAATCCAACTGCATAGAGGAGGTAAGTGTAATATGTTTGTTATTTTTAAGAAAAAAAAACTGGGCCTTTGCAATCACTTTAGGTTGTACCTCTTTATCTGCAGTTTTCTCTTTGCTACCCCCATTCAAAGTGCAGAATGTATAAAGCTTGTGTGAGCTGCCATAAAAAAGGGGATGAAGAGCTGAAATTACACACTGCAAAGCTCAGTGTAGCGAGATCCGAGGGCTGATTGGAAGGAAGGGACCCACCCCCCTTCACACAGGAACAGAGCTGAGGCTGCCAATAAGAGGCTGTGTACTGGAGCTCCCTCCCCTGTCACTTTTTTCCACTTGGCGTCAGGAAGACTTGTCAGTGATTCCTGCTGACAGCAGAGGAACAAAGCAGCAGCCAAAAATGATACTTAGTCCTCTTAATTGAGACAGGTACACACCATAGAGGGATATGTTTTGTTCATATTTCAGGTCTGAGGTTTACAACCACTTTAAAGCTTAAGTCAACATGATTTTAAAAGACATTCTCTGTCATAGTGTATTTTGGCAGGATATCTTTGGCTGAAGAATTACAAATAGCAGCAGGTACCCAATATGTTTTCACTTCATTGGTATTGCTTAATTTTGTGGGGGGTTCTTGACTGGCAAAAGTTGTAGCCCCAAATACTGTAATTTTTGGTATGAAAAAAAAATGGCATTGTTAATGCCTCCTGTTTCTCATCTCATCCTCTACAAATCCTGCCAGAACCCTGGAAATTTGCCTTAATCCAGTGGAATTGTTTGAGTAATCCATTTCTGGTTTGCTGGGAGCAGATGGGCCCCAGTGAGGATTTTGAAGATGATGTGTTAGATTGCACTTGGGAGGAGGGGGCGAGGAGGGGAGAATAGGACATACCTGTATCTAAGAGAAAGGCAGAAAGCAATGAGGTCCTGGAAGAGGGAGTGAGGGGACATCGCTGTGTATAGTGGGCATCGGCTGCCATCCGCAACTGCAAAAAAAACGACTGTGGGGAAAATAATTATTTGATACCCTGCAGATTTTGTAAGTTTGCCCACTTACAAAGAAATGAAGTGTCTATAATTTTTATCATAGGTGTATTTTAAATGAGAGACAGAATATCAACCAAAAATCCAGAAAAAACACAGGATACAAATGTTATAAATTGAGTTGCTGCTCGGTGAGTAAAAAAAGTATTTGATCACCAAGGAAAACATGACTTAGTACTTGGTGGAGAAACCCTTGGTCCACTCTTCTTTACAGATCTTCTCTAAATCCTTATGGTTTCTTGGCTGTCTCTTGGCAACTCGAAGTTTCAGCTCCCTCCATAAATTTTCTATAGGTTTAATGTCTGGAGACTGACTAGGCCACTTAATGTGCTTCTTCTTGAGCCACTCCTTTGTTGCCTTGGCGGTATGTTTTGGGTCATTGTCATGCTGGAAGACCCATCCACAACCCATCTTCAGTGTTCTGGCTGAGGGAAGAAGATTCTCATTCAAGATCTTACAATACATGGCCTCGTCCATTGACCCCTCAATGCGGCAAATCGGCCTGGAGAATCCGCCCCAAACCATCATGTTTTTACCTTTGTGCTTGACTGTAGAGATGGTGTTTTTAGAGTCATAGCATTTTTCTTCCCCCAAACACGGTGAGTCGAGTTAATGCCAAAGAGCTCAATTTTGGTCTCATCTGACCACAGCACTTTCTCCCAATCCTTCTTTGAATCATTTAGATGTTCATTGGCATGACTACATGTGCCTTCCTGAATAGGGGGCCAGCCCATGTTTGGAGGAAGATCTGTAAAGAAGAGTGGACCAAAATCCCTCCTGAGATGTGTGTAAACCTGGTCACTAACTATAAGAAACGTCTTACCTCTGTGTTTTCCCTTTATTTCTTTGTAAGTGAACAAACATACAAAATTTGCAGGGGAACAAATATTTTTTTCCCCACTGTACACTATAACCATCCCCACGTCTGCCAGTCTAAGCTTCACTTTGTCCAATCTATTATCTCCACACCCCCACCTATATAGTTTAATGGAAATATTCTAAATTGAGCTGTTTTATATTCCCAGCTGCAATTTCTTTTTTTTTTTTTCTTATTTACTTGTATTTATTTTTTTAGAAATAATGATGTGAAGATTGGATTTTACACAGTAGAGGCCAAGCAGTCCTTGGAAAAGGAAAATGAGGAGCTTAGAGTTACATCGGTCATCGCCACTATGCACTCCAATGTGATGGTATGGCGGAACTACGCAAGCTCTATCCGCGCATTTCGCACAATAGTGCGTCCTCGGGGGCTTTGAAATGCACTCCAAGTGGCTCATTTTCCTTTGTTTTTATGTGTCTGGATGAGTCTTATTTTTATGATGTGTACTCTTGCTATTGTTCCTCATTAAACTAAGTACTACAGTATCTCACAAAAGTGAGTACACCCCTCACATTTTTGTATATATTTTATACTATCTTTTCATGTGACAACACTGAAGAAATGACACTTTGCTGCAATGTAAAGTAGTGAGTGTACAGCGTATATAACAGTGTAAATTTGCTGTCCTCTCAAAAAAACTCAACCTACAGCCATTAATGTCTAAACTGCTGGCAACAAAAGTGAGTACACCCCTAAGTGAAAATGTCCAAATTGGGCCCAATTAGCCATTTTCCCTCCCAATGTCATGTGACTCGTTAGTGTTACAAGGTCTCAGGTGTGAATGGGGAGCAAGTGTGTTAAATTTGATGTTATCGCTCTCACTCTCTCATACTGGTCACTGAAAGTTCAAGATGGCACCTCATGGCAAAGAACTATGAGGATCTGAAAAAAAGAATGGTTTCTCTACATAAGGATTGCCTAGGCTATAAGAAGTTTGCCAAGACCCTGAAACTGAGCAGCAGCAACGTGGGCAAGACCATACAGTGGTTTAACAGGACAGGTTCCATTCAGAACAGGCCTCGCCATGGTCAACCAAAGCAGTTGAGTGCACATACTCAGCGTCATATCCAGAGGTTGTCTTTGGGAAATAGATGTATGAGTGCTGCCAGCATTGCTGCAGAGGTTGAAGGGGTGAGGGTCAGCTTGTCAGTGCTCAGACCATACGCCTGTCCTGTGGTCTGATAAGACCAAGATAGATTATTTGGTTCAGAGACTGGGCTGCAAGGCAGTATTCCAACATGATAACGACCCCAAACACACCTCCTAGATGACCACTGCCTTGCTAAAGAAGCTGAGGGTAAAGTTGATGGACTGGCCAAGCATGTCTCCAGACCTAAACCCTATTGAGCATCTGTAGGGCATCCTCAAATGGAATGTGGAGGAGCACAAGGTCTCTAACATCCACCAGCTCCGTGATGTCGTCATGGAGTAGTGGAAGAGGACTCCAGTGGCAACCTGTGAAGCTCTGGTGAACTCCATGCCCAAGAGGGTTAAGGCAGTGCTGAAAAATAATAGTGGCCACACAAAATATTGACACATTGGGCCCAATTTGGACATTTTCACTTAGGGGTGTACTCACTTTTGTTGCCAGCAGTTTAGACATGGCTGTGTGTTGAGTTATTTTGAGGTGACAGCAAATTTACACTGTTATACAAGCTGTACACTCACTACTTTACATTGTAGCAAAGTGTCATTTCTTCAGTGTGGTCACATGAAAAGATAGAATAAAATATTTACAAAAATGTGAAGGGTGTACTCACTTTTGTGAGATAGTGTATATGGCGTTTTTCTATTGATTGCCTATGGTGTATGCTGAACAGCAAGAGGAGTGCTGCGCCCTGGGGGATGTGGTTAAAAGGCTTGAGATTTCCTCAGATTGAAGTCTGCGTTTATTACCACCATACAAGCTATTTATGCTGCACATTGATTTGGCAACTAACAAGGCGGTGAGTGTGCATTGCATGCAGGTGGAGGCTGATGTTTTTGAAGCTCTTTTTTGCAAAGTAGCACTTTATTCACGTGGCCGGTGTGGAGTGGAGTGGATCTATCAGTATTACGCAATATGTTCTTCTCCTGAGTTCCAGCTCCTGAAGAATACATGTGACTGGTTTAAATCTTAAGAAGTTGTCTTCAATATTAACAGCTTGTATGCATTTATGCTCCACTTAAAGTGATACTAAAGTCTTGTTTTTTTTTTAATTGTAAATAACAAACATATTATATTTACCTCCTCTGTGCAGTTGGTTTTGCACAGAGCAGCCAGAATCCTCCTCTTTGCGGGTCGTTCTTCAATGCTCCTGACCCCTCCCTCCTGTTGAGTGCCCACACAGCCAGCAGCTTGCTATGGGGGCACCCGAGCTGAGTCGCAGCAGTGTCCATTCAAAGATGGAGCAGTGGCCCTGCCACCTTCCTCTCCTTCCTTCCTCTCCTCATTGGCTGACTGACTTTAATTGACTGCGCTGCTGTCTCAGCCAATGAGGAGGGGCAGCCGAGACACTCCTGCAACATAGCTGAATCTAGATGGGGCTCAGATAAGTATTAGGGGGGTCTGCACACAGAAGGCTTTTTATCTTAATGCATAGAATGCATTAAGATAAAAACATTTCTGCCTTTACAACCACTTTAAATGAACAGCCTGTCTTTCCGGTGAGTGTCCAATACAGCCAAACTAGAACACATAAGTATTCTCACTTGGGATTTTTTTTCTGATGAACTTTATTTTGGACTATGTATTTATTATTTATTATATTTCGCTGCTCTGATGAATTTTGACATACAGCGGAGGTATGTATAATGTGATCACCGTTTTGATTATTCAAATTACTGAATTTCAAATATTATTTTATTTCATTCACATATATTTTATGGTGTTTAGAACATTGCAATTTATAGGAATTTTTAAAAGTTAAAGGGAGAGTATACTACCTCTACTTGCTAGCAGCTCTTTTCAGTGTGTAGCGCCATCTTTTTTGACATTTAAAAAAAGCTCTGAAGAAGTTAGCGTTCATTGGCTAATGAAACGCGTCAGCATTGCATCATCACACACACATGACGCTCTGGGGAATGCAGCCGTGGGTGGTGGCAGGCTTCAGGAGTGAGTGAATAAATAAATAGCTGTGCTCCAAAAGAACATATATTAAAGATCAAAAGGTAAACTGTCTCTCAAAAAGTCCATCCAGAAAATCCATATCTTCTAATGGAAAAGTGAATAGTGCAGGAATCCGTCACCCAGTGCAACACCACAATATAGAATGTCTGCTTACCTGAGCCGCTGGACCCTTAAATTACAGAGGGTCAAAGAGGCATGAGAATAAGCCCATTCGAATGTCCTGTCCTGGTATCCAATGGTCCACCGAATTAATGGCTACTCCTCCAGCATGTCCAGTATATCGTAATGGAACCACTTAGTCAAGTTCCACTTGGTCAGTGGTCCAGCAAGTAAAAGGGTGGCAAGCTCAAGGATGAGCAAGGTCAAGGAGTGAGTGGTTCGCAGCCCGGACTGAGGACTGAGAGATATCTACACGGGGACAGTTGTAGCTGATCAGAGGTGCCTGCCATATGCAAGCAAAGAGATGGTGAAGCAGCAGTGTGAGGGATACGGTGAGACCATTCATGACCTTTTAATTCTCAGCACCTGCCCTCTCAGATTTTGAGAAAGAGCCCTCTTAACCAGTTCCTGTCATTAACCGCCAGGTTACCCATGGTGACCTCACATCACGCCGAACACCGTCAATGCCCCACTCAGTAGAGACTAAGTATATGTCCTTAGTGACGATTATTCACCTTGGGACACAGACACTTGGAGTCACTTCCTTAATATTCGACCCCCACCTGACACGCTACTTATCGGCATCAATTAGTTCCACTGACACTGCTGAGATCAAAACGGCTGTGAAGCCATAAGCCTGAATATCCAATATGTGTATCTGCAGCTGACCACACTCTCTTGGATTATTGGTTGCTGAGTTGCAGGAATGATTGTAGTGTGTATGGAGGTGTTGTTTCAATAAAGACTGATTAACCACTTGCTGACCAGCTCGTGCAGATATACTGCGGCAAGTTGGTCGGCTGGTGCGAACCGCCGTACCTGCACGTCGGTTCGTGCATGTGGTTTAGCCAGCATGCAAGCTTGTTCGCAGGTCCGGCAGACTCGATGTCTGCCAGTGACCCGTGATCGCTCTGTACAGAGGCAGAATGGGGATATCTGCCTTTGTAAACAAGGCAGATCCCCGTTCTGACAGGGGACGTGTCTGAGATCTTCTGTTCCCAGTAATCGGGAACAGCGATCTCTGCCATGTCTCTGGCAGCCCATTCCTCCTACAGTTGGAAACCTCCCAGGGAACACAGTTAACCCCTTGATCGCCCTTTAGTGTTAACCCCTTCCCTGCCAGTGTCTTTTTTACATTGATCACTGCATTTTTATAGCACTGATCAATGTAATAATGTCACTGGTCCCCAAAAAGTGTAATTTGGGGTCAGATTTGTCCGCCACAATGTCACAGTCCCTCTGAAAATCACAGATCGCCACCATTACCAGTAAAAACAATAAAAAAAAAAAATAAAAGTCCCTAAATCTATCCCATAGTTTGTAGATGCGATAACTTTTTCTCAAACTAATCAATATACGACTATATATAGAAGAATACATATCGGCCTAAACTGATGAATAATTTTTTTTTTTATATTTTTTTGGATATGTATTATAGCAAATAGTATAAAAACATTTTTTTTCAAAATTGTCACTTATGTTTATAGCACAAAAAAATAAAACCTGCAGAGGTGATCAAATACCACTAAAAGCAAGCTCTATGTCTGGGGAAAAGGGGACATCAATTTTTTTTGGGTACAGCAAAAGCAACGCAGTGCCGTATCGCAAAAAATTCTCTGGCCATTAAGCGGGCAAATCCTTCCGGGGCTGAAGTGGTTAAAATGACCGTAGTGTCACATTGAAGTGACTACTTGGTTTGAATCCTTTTCTTCCTGTTTGCTAATGCTGATTTGTGTCACGGGACTGCCTTCTATACCCTATATATAGTGAAGTGAAAGGTCGCAAGCAGTGGCAGTTCTTATACAATATTACTGCTTATAACTTTACAACAGTTGATCCAGGTATCTGCTTTTATCTCGGTTAGTACCAAATGAGTCAGTCTTCTCATTAGCCTCAGAAAAAGTATTATAAAAGTTTTGTTTGACCTTATACGATTGTTCAATGTTTACTGTATACTTTCTGGAACAACGTTAATACAAATATATAAAAAATATTTTTAAAAATGAAAAGGAGCAAAAGTCCACTACTGTAATAATAATCCCTTGTCACCTCCACTCATGTTCACTTTCAAGACTTCTCCAGAGCCTCTCCCATCTTCTGGAACTCCCTACCCCAATCTGTCCGACTATGTCCTACTCTATCCACTGAAAACCCTCCTCTTCAGAAAAGCCTGTCCTCTCCCCACCTGTACTTTTATTTTCTGCATAAGTTCATACCCTACTGTTATTACCTTTTCTATCACTTGGCCCTCCCTCTTAGATTGTAAGATCTAACGAGCAGGGCCCTCTGATCATTGGAGGAGAGTACACTGAGTTGCCAGCACAGCTAGAGAGCTGACCACAGTGTGCTCTTCTGCTTAGTGTGGTCAGTTTTTAATAGGAAAGCAGAGGGACTGGCAGGAACACCAGGGATTTTACACAAAGGCAGCAATACAAAGAGAACAGGAAACATTTTCATACAAGTACATGGTACAGCAGGCACAGATCAGAAATATGAACTATTAGGGTAACAAACGCTTTAATGATAATCCAGCAATATTTTGTTTCAAATTGTATTTTTATTGTTTTTTTTTTAAATAAACCATTAATACTTTTTTTTTTAAATTCATGTCTGTTATTATCTATTTCTTCCCAAGGAGGTGCTTTTTTGAGTTCACGTTAGGACGGAACATAATGATGTAACATTTAGGAACAAACATACAGCCAAGCATGGCCCATGTAGAGGACAGGATGGCAAAGATCTCCATGGCCACTGTGTACTTCCCACTGGTGGAGAGATGAGCTGGGATAAAGGAAAACCAGACACTGAGGAAGGCCATCATGCTGAAGTTGATGAATTTAGCCTCGTTGAATGTGTTGGGAAGTTGTCTAGCCATGAACGCAACAAAACAACTGATGAGAGCCAACAGACTTAGATAGCCCAAAGTAAGCCAAAAGGCTGTTGGGGAACCCTCATTACATTGAAGAACTAAAACCCCAGTTTTGACCTTAGAGTTGTATTCAGGAAAGGGAGGAGATTTATGTAACCAAAAAAAACAGATCATAAATTGAACGCATGTGCTTAGACCGATGAGTAGGTACGATACCTGGGGACTAGCCCATCTTTTCAGATCACTGTTTGGCTTAGTAGCTTTAAAAGCAATCATCACCATGATTGTTTTAGCTAATATGCACGAGACACATAAGGCAAACACTATACCAAAAATAACCTGACGTAAAAGGCACTTTTGGCAGTGAGGATAGCCAATAAACAACAAAGAGCACAAAAAGCAAAGGGAAAGGCAGACCAAAAGAAGGCAGCTTATGGGGTAATTGTTGGCACGGACAATTGGGGTAGCTTTATAATGAATCAGAAGACCTAAAATGGCGATTGGAACTAAGGAAGAAGAAATGCTTGTCGATGCCAAGGTGACACCTAAAGTCTCGTCATACGAAAGATAATCAACAGGTTTTGGTAGGCATTTGTCTTTTCCTTCACTTGGCCAGTTATTCCAGGAGCAGCTAAAGCAAACTGTAGAGTCTAAAAAAAAAAGAACAAACAAGATGGGGGCTTGTTACACAATAACCTGCTCTGAGGAATGCAAGAGTTCATTGTATTTGCTGTTAACTTACCAGTTTCATTTGAAATTTCTCCTTCAGAGCAAGGTACACATTCATAGCAGCAGTTTGGTTCACCTCTGATAGAAGCTTTTCTGTGGCCTGGTAAGCAACTTACACTGCAGATGGAGACTGGAACCTAGGGCAGGCCAAAATACAAGTGATCATCTTCATTGTAAAAAAAAAAACTTATATAAAAACTCTTACTATAAAGATTATGATGATCATATAGAATAGTAGATGCTGTCATTATATAAATTAAATTAGGTGGATAATAACATCAGGGGCTGTAATACAATGCTACCTGATGCCAACTAAGTGGCCATTTTGAGATTTACAATGTTTTAAAATAACAATAAAGACAGTACATAACATTATTCTTGTTTATTTTTGTTCCTATGTGAGCGTAATGACTACATTAACTTTTTAACGCCCCTCCCCCATTCCTGTTTCATCCGGGCATTCTATAATCTATGAAACTGTATTTTTTTGATGTTTAGAGTTGGGCCAAACATCCCCCAGTTTGGTTTGCGCCAGAACTCTTGAACATCGCAAAAGTTCAGACCCAAACTGCAAACTCTATTCAAGTCTATGGGACCGAACTTGAAAAATCAAAAGAGCCCATTTTGAAAGCTTTTATGCAAGTAATTGGCCATAAAAAGGGTATGAGGGCCTAGGTACTGCTTTGGGGGACATGTATCAATTCATTTTTTTTCCTTTTGTATAGAACCTGCTGCAGCAAAACTGACATTTATAAAGAAGAAAAATTAAATTTAAATTGCTGACAATACAATATCATTGCCAGCAATACAAAAATGTTAAAGGCCTTTCGGGTTAGGTATGGATTTTAAGGGCAACCCCACTCCATTTAAAAAAAAAAAAACAGCGTGGGGTCCCCCCAAAACCAATACCAGACCCTTATCTGAGCATGCAGCCCCGCAGGTCAGGAAAGAGGGGAGACAATCAAGCAGCCTCCTCCTCCTGGACCATACCAGTCCACATGCCCTTACCATGCGGTGGCGCCGTTATCCCCCCACCCCAAAACATGCCTATTCCTTACAACCCTGGGCAGTGGTTGTGGGGGTCTGTGGGCAGGGGGCTTATTGGAATCTGGAAGCCCCCCCAAATCCTGGCCCCCTCCCTATGTGGATTGTACCCCTACTCATTCACAAAAAAACTGTCAAATATAGCTAAAGACTGGAGGCAGTTTTTGACAATTCCTTTGTTAAAAAAATAAGAAAACAATATGTAGATCCATCATCGATCATGATGCCCGCCACATTACCGACCCCGAGAAAAAAAACTCTCTGCACTCGACGAAGGCTAACCACCGAATGCCTGCTTCGCTGTTTGACAGTTCCCCTTAACTATTTATGGTAAGGGGCGAGGCCACCTGGTGACATCACCTGATGGCACCTGCCCATTGTGACATCACCGACTAAACATCCCACCGAGCGCCCTGCAAATTCGGGTGTTCGCTGAATGGGTGAGCAGGCGGTGTTTGAGACAAACTTTTGCTCAGCTAGAACTGTTCTCCCAACTCTAGTGATGTTCAAAGAAAATTGGTTGTATGTGGCATTGGGCTAAAGAATTTTAAAAAAAGTAACTTTCCTCTCCACTTCCTCTACCTCTACCTCTACCTTTCCTCTCCTCTCCCACCACTCCTCTACTCTTATTCCTTTTCCTCTCCCATCCTCTCTCCTCTCCTCTCCCTTTCCCTCCTCTCTTCTCAAGTGCTCTTTTTTTACCTTGAAAAGGCTGTGCCATTTTATTAAATAGCGACTGAACAATAACAACAAACAGTTCAACCACATGCTAATAGCCTAGCTATGGCAGCACAAGCAAATCAAACAACATATATTATATTAAAGTGGTTGTCAACTCGTGACAACCACTTTAACCTACAGGTAAGCCTATAATAAGGTTTACCTGTAGGTTCCCTGCATATCTCCTAAACCTGCACGGTTTAGGAGATATACAATGTACTAGCATTGCCAACCTCATTTCAGCACATGCACAGTGAAGAAACAGCCTCCGTGCCGTTTCTTCACTGAGATCGTGCTGTGACTGGCGGCTCCCACACGAATGCGCGGGAGTAATGTCACGCAACTCCGGCCAGTCACAGTGCCGGAGTTCGGGCCCCAGAAGGAAGAGGGGCTGAAGATGGATGCTGCCAGCACAGGGGACATCGCTAGACATCGCAGGCTTCGTTTGCAGGTAAGTAACACATAATGGGCTACTATGCGATGCATAGTAGCCCATTATGCTTCTACTTTGCAGGGTAATATAGAGGAAGTACTTCCTCTTTAAGCCAAAAATAAACCATGTAGCATAATAACATTACAAAAAATAGCACTGAAAGGTGAGGTAGATTATTGTTGAGGCTGGCAAGACATGTACACCTTTTCTAAACAGCATCAGAGCATCACCTGGTGAAGACCTGCACCAGCTCTGACTAACTTAAAAGATAAAGCATAAATAATAAATATAAAATGCTCTTGCAAAACAAATAACTCTATCAAGACTTGAACCTACAACCTCTGCTGTGTCTGGTAGCAGCTCTTCTTGCTGAGCCACCTGCAATGCTAGACAGCTTCCTGCCTATTTCATTAGACAACCTTTCCATGTGTCTTGTCTCTCTTGAACCTTGAACCCTTTGCTCCTCCTATGAACTAGGCCATGCCTTTGCGTTTCCTGTTTGCCAAATCACTGTGCTTTCTCCAGCCAATATTTTGTGCTTGTCACTCCTGCTGCCACCTGTATCTTTGCTACCACTTGTTACTGACCTTTGGCTTGCTCCTTGACTGTCCTTCTGCTTAATCCAAACCTGCAATCGCTTGTTACAGACCTTTGGCTTGTTTACTTACTATGTTTCTACTTGATCCCTACATGCTCAACTGCTTGCTCGCCTCCTGGTCGAGGGATCCTAAAGATTGTGACCTGATACTAGGGTTGCCACATCATCCCTTTAATCCAGGACACATATGAATTACCGTATATACTCGTGTATAAGTCGACCCATGTATAAGCCGACCCCCTACTTTTGCCCAAAAAATATGGGAAAACTTATTGACCCACATATAAGCCTAGGGTGGGAAATGCAGCAGCCAGAACACAGGGACAGGGAGCCAGAACACAGGGATTTTAGCCAGGACACAGGGATATTAGCCAGGACACAGGGAAATTAGCCAGGACACAGGGATATTAGCCAGGACACAGGGATTTTAGCCAGGACACAGAGACTGTAGCCAGAACACATAAGGGATGAGTAAGGTAGTTTCACATTAAACAGAGCTGTACTGCTTCTAAGAGCCGTTCTGTGCTTGTAACTGTGACTAATCACATTGGAATGTAGAGAATGCTGAGAGAGAGCTGCAGCTCTTCACTGAGATCAGGAGGTGGGCGGGACTGAACAGCTAACATCAGCTTGTCCCGCCCACCTGCCGACATCAAGCTGAAAATCTGACACCTCTCTCAGCATTCTCTACATTCCAATGTGATTAGTCACAGTTACAAAGCACAGAATGGCTCTTAGAAGCAGCACGGTTCTGTTTAATGTGAAACTACTGATCACCCACAGACACTGACTCGGGTATAAGCCGAGGGGGGTCTTTTTCAGCACAAAAAATGTGCTGAAAAACTTGGCTTATACCCGAGTATATACGGTACACAGGTTATGAGGCTAATTTAATGCAGATAAGGCACCAAGGGAGTTTAATTACCACCTTAATCAGCCAATATAATAATATGTGTCCTGGATTAAAGGGATGAGGTGGCAACCCTACCTGGTGCTAACATGCAGCAAAAACCATCTACATCCTCAGTAGCTCTGGGGAACACCAGTTAGTGTTTAGGCCCCAAACCTTGGGTGATCCCACGTCATCCATCAGGGTGACCTGCTTGTATACCTATCCGGCTAGTTGGTGGGAGCCTCTCTACTGCTTTAGCTACTAGTCTCCGAGACTGATACCTGATCATGACATTCTCATGGTTTATCTTATGAGGTCCCTTACTGTTTGGTGCCTATTTAGAAAAGAAAAAAAAACACTAACAATTATATTTAGATATTGTTACTGTTCCTTCATTGCAATCTCTTCTACCCTTCACTCACCCCACCTCTCATTCTTTGGGGTAGCATGGGGTATACTGTAAGTTCTATCAAATGTCTAAACTGACAAATAAAAACATTATTTGTGCACATTTTTATGATATTTACATTCTCTAATTGATAAAGAATAGAATGAAATGAGAAAATATCTAGAAGACCCTTTACTTATTTGTGCCGTTTTAATGCACATTAAATGCTAACATTTACTGTGTTAGTGGAGCCCATTCAAAATGAATGGACTGCTAACATACCCAAATGTGTGTAAAATTGCACATAACCCCATTTTTGTAATACAGCTGTACTTTACTGTACAAATGACATTTCCATGTTATGGTAAAGTATGCTTTACTGTGTACTGTGAATTACCACAGCGCACAGTAGTGCAAGGTACAATATTATACATACAGTATAATACGCTGTGGGGCCATTTATTTTAAATAGGACCCCAATGCACCTTCATTGTAGCATTGTAGAATACCACAACATAATGGCACTTTACAAAAAAAAGGTTCATGTTTGATTTTAGGAACGTCAAAATGCGTTGGCAGTCCATTGATTTGAATGGGTTACCTTAAGGCAACACATATTAACATGTAAAATCATGTGCACTAACACACATGTGTTAATTCCCTGCTATGAAGTCAATAGGCCCTAAAGACTGCAAAAAATGTGTACAATCCTAAAGTCTAATGTCTAAGATTCCAAAACCCAATATCTATCAGTTGAACATCTTACCTGCTGGTTATCAGAAGCCCATTGTATGAGACTCATGTTAATATTAAGAGTTTCCAAGTTCTCTTTGGTGCTATTGTATGTTCCCACCTTGACTTGTCTTATTTTACCATTTGGGTCGTTTTGCCAGTTTACAATATCGTAGACAGGAGGAGGATCTCCATGTTCATCAAAGAAAAAATCCCTTCCACTGTTCAGCTTCAATCGAACATTCTTCATGTAGTGAAGCACCTGCAGAAGATTTTTTTTTTTTTATTTCCTAAAATAGGCCTTTATTTTCATGCAACTTTAAAACATATTAAATACATTGTTAATGAGGAATCAAAAGTTGAGATGTTTTAATTGTTTTGTTACAATCATCTCTATATCTATTAGGCTCCATTCACACTTGTAGGACTCCAAAGTTTGGTGCAACTTCGATGCAACTTTGACACAACTTTGGATGGGTGTGACTTGGATATGACTTTGGCTTTGACCAGTGATAATGGACAACTGTTGCACACAAGTTGCATTGTATAACATTCAGGTATGACTTTCATGCAACTTCTGAGGGGTAACATTGAAGTCTATGGCCCTCAATTTGCATGAAAGTTGGACCAACATAGTGCATGAACTACTATGAGGTTGATGCAACTTTAAGTCACACATATATGAATGATTATCATTGGAAAACACGGGGAACGACTTGTCATGCAACTTGTCCTAAATTGCATGACAAGTCGCACAAGTATGAATGGAGCCTTAGTAGCTATAAAAGACTAAGGCCTTTGGATTTGGAATTGCAGGTGGCAATGGCACCGCAAACACGGTGAGATTCTGACACAATTGACGCAATTTGTAAGACTTGCATTTAAAAATTGCTCTAAGCTTGTCACCATTGCTGCCCTGCTGCTCCTGCTGCCCTCAATCAAATCCTGTGAGGAGGGAGGGGCCAAGCCATGCTGTGTGTGACAATAGATGCACAGCCTGGCTCAGGGGCGAGCCTGCAGGTTCACTATAGGAAGTGGCTATCTTTGGGGGCGCACCAAGAAGAGGAGGATTGGAAAGCATCAGTGGGGACCCCAGAAGAGGAGGATTTAAGGTGCTCTGTGCAACACCATTGCACAGAGCAGGTACATATAACATGCTTATTGTTTAAAAGAAAAAGAGGAAGCCTTTACAATCCCTTTAAAAAAATTGACAATTACATCCCCGGGGATATCACGCCCCTTTGTTTGCATTCCCCTGCAGGGACCAGCAACTGTCATTTTGGATGAGTAAGCAACATGATTGGACATGTTGGTAAGCGCGGGCATCATTCATTATGATTGGCATGGATCTTCATTGCTGGACAACATAACTGATGATGGATTTATGCGGGGTGCAACACTTTTATTTATTTTCAATAAAGAACACGTGAAAAGGTGTATGAGTGTATTTATTTATTGTTTGCTTTTTTGTATTATGTACCCCTTAGTCATTCACATGGGGAGGGACATCTGGGAAAGAAGCCCTTGTACTCATCAACATGCAGACAAAATGCTTGGCTTGGGTTTCCCCCAAAATCTATACCAGACCCAAAGGGTTTTTTTTTTTTTTTTTGGTGTGCCCCCTTTGTCATCTATACCAGACCTAAAGGGTCTGGCATAATTTCTGGATGGGGCCCTATGCTAATTTTTTGCTTTTACGCAATCACTGACCCTTTGTTTACATTCACCTGTCAGCCAGGAATCCCCAATTGACAGCTGAATGGACTGCTCATGGAGAACGCACTGGTTGTAGGACACTGGTGGTCATTGGCTTACTAATAACCAGTCTAGGCAAGAATCTGTCACATTTAGCAGCATTAGTGCTAAATGTATCACTTCTTGCTGCAGCAAAAAATTTGAATTGGCCAAAAACCTTTTTCATTTGGCTGTTTGCTGAACCTTCAAAGAAGCAAAATTCAGTCCAAATATGGCTTTGGACTGCATCAGAAACTCATCCCTAATACAAGACAGGACAAAGAAAGACCTGGAAGTTTTTGCGTAGGGGGGCAAAAAAAAAAACAACTAGCCTTTTCACTGTAGTTGGCTAGAAGGAACTGTATCATGGAAAGTATGCCATGGTGCAGCATTGATTGGTGGGCATGATGAAAGGTGAGTGTTCTCAAGTGAAGATTTATTGTGACTCTCCATCACATCTCTAAGTGCTGGCTTCCTGTGCAGCTTCTGGCATTTGGTTACCCTTAGGGATGAGTTAATCTCCACAAACCATATCCTTAATACTGAATCCTGAATCCTATTAAAGTCTATGGGAAATTAAGTTATCTATTTTTAGGCCCCCTCTTCTTGACAATGTCTTCCGGGCTGTTGAACTCCAGGTTTTCATTGCAGCAGCACCAGAAACGCAGGTAGGTGAATGGTCACAAACAACCACAATAGATAGGCAGATCCACAAATGTGCTAGATTCATTTCAAACTCAGGTCTAAACCAAACCCAAAACTTACCTTCAGTCACATGTCATATCAGAGTTACAAAGGAAGTCAGTATTGGAAAATTCCCTTCAGCTAGAGACTGTGATTGCAGATTAAAAGAGCTATTTAACACTAAAGATGGGCCAAACACCCCCTTCCCGGTTTGGTTTGCACCAGAACTCTCAAACATTACAAAAGTTCGGACCCGGACCCCATTAAAGTCTAAGGGACCCGAATTTGAAAAATTAAAGTCCCCATTTTGAAGGCTTATATGCAAGTTATTGGCCATAAAAAGGGTATGGGGACCTGGGTACTACCCTGGGGGACATGTATCAATGCAAACATTTTCTTTTAAAGATTGTTTTTACAGGAGCAGTTTTTTTAATGATGCTTAAAGTGAAACAATAAAAATGAAAAATTAGAAGGGGCGCATGCGCGGGGCGTCCGGAATGGAAGCTTGATTCCGGAGCTCCGTCTTCCCTCGGCCTTTCGGACCCCAAGCAGAGGAGCATCGGCCGGATCCTAAGCATCGGGACCACTCCACAGCACAAGGGTACGGCAGGACCACCCTTGAATCCGGCGGGCGCGGACCACGAACACATCGGTGCGGGTCCCGGACCCGGCCGACTACTCGAGGCCGCGGCTGCGGCCTACCAACTACCTTTCATCCCGCTGATCCACTACGGAACTGCCAGGTGAGGCGAATCAGCCTAAAGTTAGCCCCCTGAAGATCTGCTAACCCCACCAGAGTGGAAACACATAAAACCCCCACTGAGGGGAAGCCGCCATCCAGCACAGGCCACGCACTGGAGGCCGCGGCTCGGGCCTATGCGTCCCGCAAGTGAATTCTCAAGCAAGATTCCCCCCCATAATCTTTACTTTTGCAATCACCAGGAGTACCCCGAGTTATGATTGCTCTCACCTGGATAAGCCCCTGACCCTAAAGGCCTACAACCCACCTCTTCTTTCTCTTGGAAAGCCTATTAAATACAAGGACTAGTCCATCCTCATATCAGCCACAAGGGGAGCCCTAGGACAAGCCTGCTTTATTCTGCTAGTACCCTCACCCATGCCTGGGACTCATAATATTAAAAAAGAGGTTCATCGTCAGCTCCTTTTTGAAGATAAATCACTGGAGCTCACCACAATGACGTCCTCCTTCCCTGGCAAACCCCACGTCTCCCCATAACCTGAAGGATTACCTCTCGAACCGTCCCCCCTCAAGTCGTAAAGGAGGTACCAAGAGGGGTCTTCTCTAAGTCACCTCCGGCCCCTCCCATCTCCTAAACTACAACACTAGTCTCCCCCAGACCATGTTTCCAGGCTCCCGACAACCATAAGGCCCCCCAGTCGTTAACTTAGAAGTTAACAACAGGACACCGGAACCCGGTTCCTCCTGCAGTAACACCACTCGAGGTCACTAAATAGAAG
>BLSH010559732.1:331324-357191 GCA_018402905.1 Glandirana rugosa
ATACCACCTTAACCATACCTATCTTGTAAAGGTATAGTAAAGGTCCTCCTCCTGGGCTCCCGCTGCCGCACCAGAATCCCCAGCACAGGGGACTCTCACTCGACCTGGGTGCCGGTGGGGCTTGCCCTTGGTGACACCTGCACAACCCCCTATTCTTTCCACTACCTCTTTCCCTCTTTTCCACCCTTTACCCACTATCCCTACTACCTTTCTATACTCTGACACCGCAACTGTATGTCTATCTGTCTCGTGTAGTCTTTAAAGGTCTGCTCCTACCACCTGTTAGAGGATCGGAGCAAGGTTGAATAGGCCCCAGATTGCCTAATAATTCCGGGTAGGTCTCCGAGGGCCAGGTGTGACGAGAAGTGGCGGACCAGGACCACAGTATGTTCCCGTTCGGGGTGGCCGTGGGTCCAGCTCACTCTCAGGGGACACGACCCCTAAGACCACGCCGTCGCCCTCGGGTCCTCCTCCTGGAAATGATATGGAAATGTTCTATCCATACCAATTCCACCATATTATCTTTAATTAAGAGCTGGGTCCCTTAGCAGGGAACTCATCAATGACTCCACACTACAACACATGGTTAATTCGGCGACCTGGTTAAACAGGCTTGAAACCAAAATGACACTGATAGATTAAAGGAAGGGAGGCCTTCCCGACCGTGTTCCCTACCCAGCAGCCTCAAGCTATCATGATCGGGAAGGCTCAAATCTTTCTCCAAGATCCTCACAGCTAGAACAAGATCCCAGGTTTCAATTGTCGATTTACATGATTAGTTTATTTGTTTAAAAGGAGCTAGGTCTAATGATATATGATACGAGGGACTTGTTTGTTATGAGACCTTGAGACCTGTTTGTATCCTTAATATGTTTACTTTTGTTCTGAAAATTCAATAAAAACGATTGAAAATAAAAATGAAAAATTAATTTAAATACAGTGCCCGGGGGGTCCCCTTAGTCTGCCTGTAAAGTAGCACATCTGTAACATATATAGAACTTGCTGCACCAAAACTGACATTTCTAAAGAAACAAAAATGACATTTAAATTGCCGGAAATACAATACCATTCCCGGAAATACAAAAATGTAAAAAAGAAATGGCCCTTTGGGTCTGGTATGGATTTTAAGGGGAACCCCATGCAAAATGTAAAAAAAAAAGTCCCCCCATACTAGACCCTTACCCGAACATGCAGTCTGGCAGGTCAGGAAAGGGGGGCACCCCCCTCCTGAACCATACCAGCCCACATGCCCTCAACATGGGGGGGTCCTTTGGTGTGGGGTGGAGCTCTGCCCCAAAGCACCTTGTCCCCATGTTGATGGAGACAAGGGCCTCTTTCCAACAACTCTGGGCTGTGGTTGTGGGGGGAGTGAATGTGTGAATTAGTAAGGGGTACATTGTACCCCTACTCATTCACCAAAAAAGTGTCAATAAGGAAAAAAACACAAACACAGTTGACAATGCTTTTATAAAGAAAAAAAAAATTGTCCCCCAATGTAGATCCATCGTCTATCATGATGCCCACCATTACTGCCGGACCCGAGGAAGGCTGACCGCCGAATGCCTGCTCCGCCGGTTGACAGTTCTTAAATAGGTAAGGGGCAGGTCCACCTGGTGACATCGCATGGTGGCCCCGTTCTCCTTGTGACATCACCGACTCAGCATGCACGAGTCAGTATACTCGGGGCCACCAGTCCAACATATTTTATTAGTGCTTTCCAAGGGGGAAAATACATTCGTGTCCACCAGCACAGTTCTCCCAAAATCAGATATTGTGTTTAGTATTTATTTTTGTTAAATTATGTTACTAGAGCAGATCTTACTTGCCATGGCTTCACATTCCAAATGTCTGAGCAACTCCCATTTAAAAAAGGGCCTTTCCCATTTTGGCAAATATTCAAGTCATGCAAGGCTTTGGCAATTACATATACAGCACTGTAGAGGTTATAAAGAAGACGCAAGCTGGTAACATTATCCAAGCTTATCTGAAAATTTCCAATTATATCATTATCGGTGCAATCCCTTGCAGGCCTTTCCCGGGTGAAAGTTATATTTTGGTAATCTAGAAGAGTGCAGCCAGCATTTTCCTCCCAAATCATCAAATCCCACAATTCTTGTGATAACTTGGAGAATTGGATGTTTTCAATAAATTCATGGAAACCTGGTATATCTTCACTAAAATAAGCAAATCCCATTGTTCCAGTGAGATGTGTTAAGTATTTCTCAGAGGACAGCAAGGTTGAAGTTGCCCAACCTTCACTGGCCACCAAAGTCTTCTTGGACACATTGTAATGCAAAAGCTCCTCAAGCAGAAAAATTAGATCAACATCAGATGCAAATATAACTATAGCATTAGCTCTGGAATTACTAATAGTCTGGATGATGCGTGGAACGTTTTTGTCTGGGTGACTGTTTTTGATATACTCGATAAATGCCACACAAACTCCCAATTGGATTAGTTCTTGCCTCACCCCCTGGATCCCTGGGTAGCCATAGTCATTAGAATCAGCAACCATTCCTACATAGGTCCATCCAAAATGTAGCACCAAATGAGCTATTCCTTTAGACTGAAAGGCATCGCTGGGAGCAGTGCGGAGAGAGAACGGGAATAGAGTCCGGTCGCTGAGATAGGAACTGGTGGATACATGGCTGATCTGAAAAATAAAATATAAAACAAATATGTAGATTATTAAATAATGTAAAAAATGTATTTTGGAATTAAATATTACTAAGGATGAGCAAAATTCAGGGGTTTTAATTTCCCCCAAAATTTGGAGAAAATAGAGAGATTTCAAAGAACATTCCCCATGCCTGCAAGAAGGAATTTAGGTCAATGGTCAAGGTAAAATGAAGGTGACTTTTGCTGATTTTTAAGTGTCCAATGGGCTTTAAAGGATGCTGTTAGAAAAAAACTGTACTTCTGATGGACTTTGGCACCTATGCGCGCACCAGTGCGCGTGCGTTCGCGTGCACGCACCGGAAACGGCACCAGATGACACTATTTAAACCCCCAGCGCCCTGAAGCCAGTGCTGTCTGTTCTACAGCGTCTGAGTACCTGTGAGCCCCAGCTCTGTTCCTGTTTTCCTGCACCTGTGATCCTTCCTGTTCCCTGTTTGACCCGGCTTGATCTGACCTGCTGATATCTGCCTGCACCGACCCCCGGCTATCCACGACCACCCGATTGCTTGATCCTTCTGTACTTCTGCTGTCAGCCTGATTACGAACTTTGCTTGGACTTGACCATTCTCTTGCCTGACCCCTTTGTACCGCACAGCCAGCCAGTTGCCGACCCAGCCTGTACCACCACTCTTCTGATCTGCACGACCGCCTAAAATCTCGCATCACCATCAGTGACCATCAAGCCTTTGTGCCATCCTGCACTCTTGGACTTCCTGTCTGCTCTACCAGGGGTCCCTGAATCAGGTGCGCAAGAGTGGTTGTTCCCTGCATAAGCCAGACTCCACCACCAGGATCGTGACAGTAATGGACAGCCATGTCCGAGTCTGCACAGGGAGCACCCTCTGCTATGGACGAACTGTGTGTTTACTTGGCCGAGTTCACACAAGCAGGAAACCTGCAAGAACCTGCAAGAGGGCTACATCCAGCTGGAGGAACAAGTGCATGAGCTCTCAGCCCCCGCTGCACCTGGAGGGGGAGCTGCAGCGGCCCGTACCATTGTGGCCCTGCCATCAGAGCCTAAGGTCCCCCTTCCTGACAAGTTTGCGGGGGATCGAAGCAAATTTAGGGCGTTCCGCAGCTCCTGCGAGCTATACTTCGGCATGCAGCACCTTTTCCTTGGAAGTTACAAAGGTGGGGCTTGTAATCTCCCTGCTACAAGGTAAACCTCAGATCTTGGCTCATCGGCTCTGGGAACAGAGAGCACCTGAAGTTGCCACTCTGAGTGCGTTTTTTGATGCTATGGCCAGGCTGTACCAGGATCCCCAACTTGCAGCCACAGCAGAAGCCACCCTGCACGCCCTGCAACTAGGGTCGGCCACCGTGTTTACTAAGCTGGACCTCCGAGGGGCCTATAACTTGATCCGCATCCGAGAGGGTGACGAGTGGAAGGCAGCATTCCGGACTTGCTTTGGACATTACGAGTACCTCGTCATCCCCTTCGGACTCTGCAATGCCCCTGCCACATTCCAGCACCTGGTCAATGACATTTTCTGAGACTATCTGGATCTCTTTGTCATCATCTACCTTGACGACATCCTGATTTCCTCCTCTTCACTGGAAGAGCACCGCCAACACGTCTGCAGTGTCCTAAGCCGCTTCCGGCAACGCAGACTTTATGCCAAAGCTGAAAAGTGTGCTTTCAAGTGCTCCAGTATCCTTTTCCTTGGGCTGATCCTGTCCGTTAGTGGTGTTACAATGGACCTGCAGAAGGTCTCAGCTATATTGAAGTGGCCAGCACCCGTGGATAAAAAAGGGGTCCAACGCTTTGTAGGATTCTCCAATTTCTACAGAAGATTCATCAGGGGGTTTTCTAAAATCATTGCCCCCATTACCCAACTCACGAAGCAATGTCAGCGCTTCCACTGGTCTTCTGAGGTGCAAAACGCCCTCCAAGCCTTGAAAAAATGTTTTACTTCTGCGCCCATCCTCAAACACCCAGACGCAACTCTGCCCTACGTCCTGGAGGTAGACACCTCTGAGACTGCCGTTGAAGCTGTGCTTTCCCAGAGGCAAGGAGCTAAGGTGCTCCTCCACCCTGTAGCCTTCTTCTCCCGTAAACTTTCAGCCCCGGAGAAGAATTATGACGTGGGGGACAGGGAGTTGCTTGCCATCAAGGCCGCTCTTGAGGAATGGCGTTATCTGCTCGAGGGAGCCCAGCACCCTATCCCGATCTATACTGATCATAAAAATGTAAAATATCTCAGGACTGCCAAAAGACTTAAACCTCATCAGGCTCGCTGGGCACTGTTCTTTTCGAGGTTTCAATTTCACCTTATGTACAGGCCTGGGTCGAAGAACATTAAACCTGATGCCATATCCTGTATGTTTTCTGAACCCAGAACATCTGCTTCTTCTGACACCATCCTCCAGCCTAGGAATTTCTTGCTTGCCCAGGATGATCTACTTTATTAGATCCGGAGAACTTCTGCCTGCTCTTCTGTATTACCTAATCAAGGGCTGACTTGGAAAGATGGTCTCTGGTGGCACAATAACCACATTTTCGTGCCAAAGGAACTACGCCCCGCTATTCTGAAACTCTGTCACGATCACAAGTTAGCCGGGCACTTTGGCACACGGAAGACTACCGAAGACTACCGAAATTGTGCTTCGCTCTTTCTGGTGGCCATTACTTGGTGAAGATTGTCAGGCCTATGTTCGTTCTTGTTCTGTCTGTGCCAGGAACAAGACGGATAAAACCAAGTCCTGGGGGTTGTTGAAATCACTCCCCATACCTGAACGGCCATGGTCCAAGATATCTATGGACTTCGTAGTGGAATTGCCCCCAGCCAACAGGCACACCACAATCTTTGTAGTTGTGGACCGGCTTACCAAAATGGCGCATTTTCTCCCAATGAAGGGCACTCCTACTGCAAGAGAGACTGCGGAAATCTTCATTAAGGAAATTGTTCGGTTACATGGCATTCCTAACAATATAGTGTCTGATCGGGGAGTCCAATTTTTCACGCTTCTGGAGAGCCCTCTGTTCTGCTCTGGAGATTGACCTTTCATTCTCCTCGGCCTATCACCCGCAAACCAATGACCAAACCAAGAGAACAAATCAGACCCTGGAGCAGTAACTCCGCTGCTTTTCTTCCTATTCTCAGGACGACTGGTACACACTATTACCTTTGGCAGAATTTGCCTACAACAATTCTATTAATTCCGCAACAAAGCAATCACCATTCTGGTCCAACTATGGCTTCCACCCCACAGTGCTTCCTAGTTTGGCCAGTGAAACTGCGGTACCAGCGGTCCATGAGACCACTCAATTCTTCAGTTCCAATTGGAAACTGCTACAGCAAAGCCGTTTTCGATAAAAAGGAACGCAAGGAACTGAACCTTCAATCTGGCGACCAGGTCTAGCTATCCACAAAAAACTTTAGATTGTCATGCCCAAGCAGAAAGCTGGGTCCGCGATTTATTGGCCCCTTTCCTGTAAAGAGAAAGATAAACCAGGTCTCTTACGAACTGAAGCTTCCATCATCCTTGCGGATACATCCGGTGTTCCATGTGACCTTACTGAAGCTGGTGACCCCGGATCCCTTCCTAAGTAGAGCAAGTGCTCCCCCGCTCCTGTCCTGATTGATGGGGAAGAGGAATTCGAGGTCGAGTCAGTACTTGACTGCAGGAGGAGGGGCGGCAGGATCCAGTATCTTGTGAAGTGGAATTGATACAGTCCAGAGGAGAGCTCTTGGGAGCCCGAAGCCAACCTTCATGCAGATGAATGCATTCAAGCGTTCAGAGACAGCAACCCTGCCAAAGTGGCCAAGTTGGGCATCCAGAGGCTGCCCCTTGGGGGGGGGGGGGGCAATGTTAGGAAAAAACTGTACTTCTGATGCACTTTGGCGCCTATGCGCGCACCTGTGTACGTGCACGCCCCAGAAACGGCACCAGATGACACTATTTAAACCCCCAGCGCCCTGCAGCCAGTGCTGTCTGTTCTACAGCATCTGAGTACCTGTGAGCCCCAGCTCTGTTCCTGTTTTCCTGCACCTGTGATCCTTCCTGTTCCCTGTTTGACCCTGCTTGATCTGACCTGCTGATATCTGCCTACAACGACTCCCGGCTATCCACGACCACCCGATTGCTTGATCCTTCTGTACTTCTGCTGCCAGCCCGATTACGAACTTTGCTTGGACTTGACTATTCTCTTGCCTGACCCCTTTGTACCGCACAGCCAGCCAGTTGCCGACCCAGCCTGTACCACCACTCTTCTGATCTGCACGACCGCCTGAGATCTCACATCACCATCAGTGACCATCCAGCCCTCATGCCATCCTGCACTTTTGGACTTCCTGTCTGCTCTACCATGGGTCCCTGAATCAGGTGCACAAGAGTGTTTGTTCCCTGCATAAGCCAGACTCCACCACCAGGATCGTGACAGATACGCTCACTTTTTGGAACATGTTACATATTCCACCCCGATGTAAGGTGGAACATATAACATGGTCCAGTTCCTGCAGCCCTTCCCCCAATCCCCCCCCCCCAAGTGTGACAGCGGGCAGGGGTTCTGCTGACAATTCAAAAACAGCATGGCTATCCACATGGCCACATCATTCATTCACAGTTTCCTGTGAATGAATGAGCTACAAGTACCATCAACCACTGCGGCAACTGGCTTGTAGTTCTGAATGAGCTGTGAGGGCGCCAATGAACTCCCAAGTAGTTAACTTACAAGCCCTGCAGCTTTTAAACTGACAGCCCATGGAGGTATGGACTGAAAGCTACAGGGCACATCTGCAGAAGCCTGATATTGCACCCCTGATCCAGTGAGCACGAGTGCAATGCTTTTGGAGCAACTGCAGCAAAACATAATAAGGGCCGATTCACAATGCAGCGATGCGGGAACCCTGCGAATCCACTGCGGGTTCCCGCATCGTTTGTCTCCCGACCACAGTTCACACTGCACTATGCAAACTGTCGGGAGTGTCAGTACAAAGCTAATGACACCCCCAAATCAGTTTGCATATCACAGTGCGAACTGAAAACTCGCACAGGAATCGGATCGCATGGTGGTCTGACCCTGTGAAAAATATGGTCCTGTGCGAGTTTGCTCTGATTGCGATGCGAATTCAGCCATACAATCTCTACTGTTGAGTGCAGGGGGTATTGTTTTTGACACTGCTATGTGTTGTGGTGCTCTACATTGCCAAAAATAGTGTATGCATGGAGGCTTTTTTTTTTGGATGTGTTGCCAGTCCAACTGATTACAGGCTTACATGTAGCTTAAAGTGGTTGTCAAGAGTTGACAACCACTTTAAATGGTTCCGGACCGGCTCGCATACACATACTGCTGCAGAGTGGCGCTGTAGCGCGAATCGCCATCTATAAACGGTGGCATGCTCGTGAGCAGCTAGCGGGCAGAAGCACCGCACTCTGCAGCAGTGTGGTCACGGGTCCGGCAGACTTCATGTCCGCCGGCTGCTCGCGATTGCCTGGCAGAGAAGAAGAACGGGGAACCGCCGATGTAAACACAGCGGTTCCGCACTCTGTCAGATGGCATGTAAGAGATCTACTGATCCCTGTCACTGGGATCAGTTAGATCTCTTATGCCCATTGTAGCCCAGCCCCTCACAGTTAGAACACGCCTAGGGATCGCAGTTAACCCCTAGATCTCCCCCTGCAGGTTAACCCCTTCACTGCCAATGAATGACATTTACACAATAATCAGTGGATATTTAAATTTCTGCTGTATAAATGTCATTGGTCCCAAAAATGTGTCAAACATGTCCGACACGTCTGCTGCAATATCACAGTCCAGGTAAAAATCGCAGATCGCCGCCATTACTAGTAAAATAAAAAAAAATTTGTAAAAACACCATAAATTATTTCTCATGGTTTGTAAACGTGGCAACTTATGCGCAAACCAATCAATAAACACCAATCGCAATTTTTTTTACCACAAATATGAGGAAGAATATATATCGGCCAAACTGATGAATAAATGTGTTTTTTTATATATTTTTTTGGATATGTATTATAGCAAAAAGTAAAAAATATTGTTTTTTTTTTTCAAAATTGTCGCTCTTTTTCGGTGATCAGAAGTAGAGTTGAGCGAACACCTGGATGTTCGGGTTCAGTGGGTTTGGCCGAACTTCGCGAAACACGGCCCCGAACTTGACCCCGAACCCCATTGAAGACAATGGTGACCCAAACTTTTGGGCACAAAAATGGCTCTAAAAAAGGCCTGGAAAGGGCTAGAGGGCTGCAACAGGAAGCAAAATGGGGGTAAGAGTAGGACAAGTGCCCCTGCAAACAAATGTGGATAGGGAAATAACTTAAAATCACATTTAAAAAAATGGAGTAGGAGGTTGAGTAGGCCGTGACCGTGGCGGTGTAGGTGGAAGTGGCGGTGGAGGATGAGGAGGAGGTAGCCAACACTGTTTTTTGTTTGTTTTTTTTTTTTTCTAATTGGGGTAGCCCCCAAAATATTGAGACGTATTTTAAAAAAAGGATATGTTCACTTAAGTATACCAATGGCTGTGTGAGGCCGGTATAAATGGCTATTCTGCACAAGGTACAGACAAGTCTTGTGGGATCCATACCTGGTTCATTTTAATAAACGTTAGCTTGTCCACGTTGGCTGTGGACAGGCAGCTGCGCTTGTCTGTGATAACGCCCCCTGCCGTGCTAAACACACGTTCAGACAATACACTGGCTGCAGGGCAGGCCAGCACCTCCAAGGCATAAAGGGCAAGCTCAGGCCATGTGCCCAATTTGGAGACCCAGAAGTTGAATGGGGCAGACCCATCAGTCAGTACGTGTTGGCGTGTGCACACATACTGTTCCACCATTTTGCTGAAATGCTGCCTCCTGCTAAGACGTTACCTATCAGCTGGTGGTGCTTTTTGTTGTGGTGGGCTGCTGACAAAGCTTTGCCACATTTCGGCCATGCTAACCCTGCCTTCTGAGGTGCTGGCGGTGCCACAGCTGCGTTGGCGACCTCTTCCTCCTCTGCCTTCGTCTTGTGCTTCCACTGAGCCCACCAAATAAGGGACGTGGTCGTGGTGCTGTTGGTGCTGCTGATGTTGGTGAAGCTCCTGTTTCAAGGAGAGGACGTGGTCGATCTGTGGCAGCTACACGTACAAGTGAAACACCTTCCTCAGGTGCGAGTAGGCGACAAAACCTTCAACGTTATATGGTAGGCCCGAATGCTGCTCAACGAATGGTGAGGCTAGAACAAGTACAGGCGATAGTAGATTGGGTGGCAGACAATGCCTCCAGTTCCTTCACATTGTCTCCCACCCAGTCCCTTGCTGAAAGCTCAGAGTTGGCACCTGAACCCCATGGCCATCTGTCTTTCACCTCAGCTCCTTGTAAATCAGCCAAGCAGTCTGAGCCCCAAGTCATGCAGCAGTCTCTTATGCTTTTTGATGACTCTGCTGGTGTGCACTCCGTGGGCCATCCACATAGCCCTGCCCCAGAAGTGGAAGACATTGAATGCACCGATGCCCAACCACTTCTGTTTCAGGATGAGGACATGGAAACACCACTGCAGCACGTCTCTGATGGTGACGAAACCGCTGCGGATTTCTACAGTGTGTAGACTGACAAGGTACAGACAAGGTACAGACAAGTCTTGTGGGATCCATGCCTGGTTCATTTTAATAAAGTTTAGCTTGTCCAAGTTGGCTGAGGACAGGTGGCTGCACTCGATTTTATAACGCTAATCTGTCACTCACACCAGCAGCAAGATCCTCTCCCTACACTAGTATGAGATGATTTTATAATGGTAATCTGTCCCTCACACCAGCAACAGGAACCTCTCCCTATACCAGTATGAGATGATTTTATAACGCTAATCTGTCCCTCACACCTGCAGCAGGAGCCTCTCCCTATACAAGTATGAGATGATTTTATAACGGTAATCTGTCCCTCACACCAGCAGCAGGAACCTCTCCCTACACCAGTATGAAATGATTTGATAACTCTAATCTGTCCCTCACACCAGCAGAAGGAACCTCTCCCTACACCAGTATGAGATGATTTTATAACGGTAATCTGTCCCTCACACCAGCAGCAGGAACCTCTCCCTACACCAGTATGAGATGATTTTATAACGCTAATCTATCCCCCACATCAGCAGCAGGAACCTCTCCCTATACTAGTTTGAGATGATTTTATTACGGTAATCTGTCCCTCACACCAGCAGCAGGAACCTCTCCCTACACCAGTATGAGATGATTTTTTAATAGTAATCTGTCCCTCACACCAGCAGCAGGAACCTCTCCCTATACCAGTATGAGATGATTTTTTAATAGTAATCTGTCCCTCACACCAGCAGCAGGAACCTCTTCCTACACCAGTATGAGATGATTTTATAACGCTAATCTGTCCCTCACACCAAAAGCAGGAACCTCTCCCTATACTAGTAGGAGATGATTTTATAATGGTAATCTGTCCCTCACACCAGCAGCAGGAACCTCTCCCTATACTAGTATGAGATGATTTTATAACGATAATCTATCCCTCACACCAGGAGCAGGAACCTCTCCCTATAGTTACATAGTTAGTCAGGTTGAAAAAAGACACAAGTCCATCCAGTTCAACCAAAATACAAAATCCCTATACTACTATGAGATGATTTTATAACGCTAATCTGTCCCTCACAGTGGTGGCAGCATCCTCTCCCTACACTAGTCTGAGAGCATGTGACATGCAGTGCTACGTGACTTCAGCTCATATCGAGGCTGGGTCACATGATGCACTGGCCAATCACAGCCATGCCATTAGTAGGCATGGCTGTGATGGCTTCTAAGGGCAAACGAGTGAAACGCTTGTTGATTGGCTGCCCTGCAGCTATTCAAAAGGCACGAAAAAATACCTGAACCCGGACTTTTTCTCAAATGTCCGGATTTGGGACATGGACACCCTAAAGTCCGGTACGAACTTTACAGTTCGGGTTTGCTCAGCTCTAATCAGAAGTGACGCAGAGGGGATCAAATACCATCAAAGAAAGCTATATTTGTGGGAAAAAAGGGCTTCAATTTCCTTTGGGTACAACGTCGCACGATCGCGCAATTGTCAGTTAAAGCGGCGCAGTGCCGAATTGCAAAAAGTGCTCTGGTCATAATGTGGGAAATCCTTACGGTCCTTAACCACTTCAGCCCCGGAAGGATTTCCCATTGTAGGGCCAGAGCACTTTTTGCGATTTGGCACTGCGTCGCTTTAACTGACAATTGCACAGCCGTGCGACGTTGTACCCAAACTAAATTTGCGTCCTTTTTTTCCCACAAATAGAGCTTTCTTTTGGTGGTATTTGGTCACCACTAAGTCATTTCTGATCACCACTATAAACAAAAAAATAGCGTAAATTTTGCAAAAAAAACCAATATGTCTTACTTTTTGCTAAAATACAAATCCAAAAAAAATATATAAAAAACAAATTTATTCATCGGTTTTGGCTGATTTATATTCTTCCTCATATTTTTGGTAAAAAAAAATTGCAAATCGGCGTTTAAGTTGCGTTGAGTAATAGCGGCGATCTGCGATTTTTATCAGGACTTTGATATTGGGGCGGACATGTCGGACATTTTTGACACTTTTTTAGGACCAGTGACATTTATACAGCGATCAGAAATTGAAATATCCATTGATTACTGTATAAATGTCATTGGCAGTGAAGGGGTTAACCTGCAGGGGACAGGGAAGGGGTCAACTGTGTTCCCTAGGCGTGTTTTAACTGTGAGGGGGCTGCCAATTACGATTTTGCCATGAGTTCTACTTTAACGAGCTGAAGCTAAACAAAGGCTTATGTTTGTAACTTTACAATATAACACTGATAGAGACACATAGGAAGCCCTCAGTCATGAAAGTTTTATATGCTTTTCTTTTTACTGTGACCCAAAAGACAAAACGTAGGTGCCGCTCAGGTAGAGGGGTAAAGTCCAACTAGACCGCTGTGACTGAAGGCAGAGACAGGGAGCTCGCAGCAATGTCAAAGGAAAAGGTCCATAAGCTGCACATCATGCTGCAGACCCATGTGCATGAAGTGAGATGAATGGCAGCCTCAGCCTGGACTCCAGCAATGCCACTCCCTGAATGGGTTTCACTCCACTCCTTGGAGCTTAAAGCATACCAATGATTAAGCTCCAAGGAGCAGAGTGAAACACATTGGTGGCATGGCCTGGCTGGGATCTGGGTTGAGGCTTCCATTCATCTGACTTCATGCACACGGGTCTGCTTCATGACGTGCAGCTTATGGATCTTTTCCTTCGACATTATTCATTTTTACTGCCATCCATAACCGTAATGCTTAGTAACTATTCGTTGACAACAGGTAAGACTTTAGGGCTTTATAAGCCTTCTGCAGTTATCTCTGATATAAGGAAAGCAACATACCAATAAAACGCCAGTTTAAATCAGGAATTGATTGATACTTTTGTTACTCCTCAATACTTATTTTATACATACGTGTGGAATCTTGATAACCCTTAAAATGTGAGCCATCGATATAGAGAATGTAGATGTAGTATAGCCAATGATGGCAGTCAATGACTTCTTTTGGCACTGAAAGTTGGGTATGACTTTTTTGAGTCCAGTTATCATCCTTAAAGTACCCTCCAGCTCCTTCTGTAGCACCCGACAGGAGTCATATATCTGGAAGCCCAAGCTTACATTGGGGAGAAGCAAAGGGTTACTATTTATCTCTTCCATGGCAAATTTTATGGTCTGTAGCTGAAGATATTTTTCCAGAAGAATCCTGAAAGTAGGATGAAGATGGAAAATGATACTAAATATAAATGTTTTATAAGTATATAAGAAGTGAAAGACTGAATTACTGTAAGAAAATGAAACCATTGGGCTTTTTAATCAATTTAAGTTATTTTATTTCAATAAGGCAAATATACAGGCGGTCCCTGGGTTACAAACAAGACAGGGACTGTAGGTTTGTTCTTAAGTTGAATTTGTTTGTAAGTCGGAACAGGGACATTTTTTAAGTGTAGCTTCAGCCAGAAAAACTATTTTTAAGCTTTTTGGATAGCATGGGGAAGGGGTAACACCCCTGTAATGTTTGTTTTGCTGTCTATGTTTCTGTTCAGAAGATGTCACCTCACTTCCTGTCCCAATGATAATTGGATTTTGAAAATTTTGGGTTGTTGTGGAAACAAGGATTGGTGATAAAGCTTCTGTGGAGACATATTTTTCCCATAAAAACTCTTAAAGGAGTGAATTCCCTTCCTAGGGGGAGATTTCCTCTCACTTCCTGTTGTCTCCCTCCGTTTATAAGTCGGATGTTTGTAACTAGGGGACCGCCTGTAATGAAAAATGATGCATTGACAATGTGCCCATACCTCAACATTCTAACACACATTTTAAAAAACCCCTCTAAAGTTTGGCTGTTCTTAAGGTCAACTTAAAAAACATTTGGGGTTTGTTTCTTCAGAGAACATTTGGGGTTTTTCAAATGTTCAATTATGCAAATCCAGCTTTTTGCAATAAATTTTCCAGATCACTCTAAAAGTCATCTTTTTACCTTCACACAACCCTTTTTTATTTAAACCTTTTAACCAATATTTTAAATTTTAATACTACCTCTACTTAAAAGAAGGAGGGTTACATTTGCCCAGGGATTGGCTTGGACTTTGCACTTGTATACAAGTATATTAATATAAACCATATGACTCACAATAAGATAAATAATTAGAAAGGTAGGATATCGGCAGATGCTTCTTTTAAAGTGATATTAAAGTCTTGTTTTTTTTCATGAAAAATAACAAACATGTTATACTTGTAAGTGAGAGGAAGTGAGAGGAAATCCAAAAGGTTATGGTTGTCACTGGAACACTTGCTCTTGTGACAACTATGAGGGGGTTTCCCCTCACTTTCTGTTGTGTCTTCAGTAAAGGATACAAAAAAAGAAATCTCCCTGTTGGCACACAGACAGCATAAAATGACAGGGGGTCTGACTTCAAAATTTAAAGCAGAACTCCAGGCAGAACCTTTATTAGCTGGGAGTATTGGTGTTGTCTTACCTTAGGGCAAAGTGCTGTTTATTTCTCTCCCTGCTATATAATCTTTGAGAAATCCAGGGTGCATTAATTGAATCAAATCTAGAATCCCCCTGACATTAGTTTTGTAAGACCGGTGGCCGCTATGCTCTGTATCCCTGTGGCCACAAGTCTTGTCTCTGCCCCGCTGTGTTTCTTTATAGTAATTGCGCCCCTGCTCACTGTAGCGGGTGAAGGGTGGTCTGAGCTGCCCACTGTGGATAGCAAATACAACCTTCAGCTCCAACTCTGCCCTCTGCCCTCCCACCAGTTACAGAGAACTTAGGGAGAGGATCCGTAATTGCAAATATAGTTAGATCCTGGAGTTTAACTGGACTTTAAACACTCCTTTGATAAATACACATGTATTGAAATGAGCATGCAATAAGTAAGTGTGCATTAGGATATAAATGTTTATTTATATTAATAGAATGTCTTACTTCCTACAGATGACTTGACCCGGCCTTTGAGCAAAGGTTAATTGGGGAAATTCCTTCTCCACATGAAGGGATAATACTGCTCCAGCCATTATATCCCCATCCCAAGATATACCCATCTGATCTGAGGCATCCAAGGTGCATGCAGGTCCATTAGAAGACAATACCTGAATGATAAAATACTGGACGATGTGCCAGAGTGACTTGTAGAAAAGTGTAATACACCTTATAACATAAACATAAGATAAAAATATTTTTATCGTCTCATTACAGATCTCTTCAGGGGAACATGTTACAGTCTAGACCGACCTTTCTCAACCTTTTCAACACAGAGGAACCCTTGAAATAACTTTCTGGTCACAGAACCCCTGCTAAAAAATAATATATCTACAACGCATGATTCATTAGTGTGATGGGCAGTGGGAAGAATGCGCCTTACACTTAAGGGTCATTAGGAAGAATAACCTACTTAATGATAGATAAAAAAGATCAATGGTATCAATGGGAATTTATCTGAGAGGCAGAAATTGCTCATTGCTCAAGGAACCCCTAGCAACCCTTGGAGGAACCTTCGGATTCTATGTAACTCTGGTTGAGAAACCCTGGTCTAGGGTCACATTGCTGTTTCACTTGTAACAAATGTACCCAATTTTTGTTTTGCAATCAAAAAGGGTAATACATGACAAACGGTACCCATAGCTTTGTCACAAGTAAAAGCACCACAGGCACCGCCTGTTTTGAAGTTACATTTTTCTGACTAAAAGCTCAGATAGATCTGCACATAAAGAAAGGTTGGAGCAACTACTTTGATAAATGATTTATACTGTATGCACAAATTTTTGCTTGAGCTACTGAGGTATGTGAAGCACCACAATATTCCAAAAGAAATCTTTTTTATATCAATACGTGACATGAATGTTACAGATTGATAAACATATTGGAATAATGAGACACAAATAGAAGGGATTCCTCTAGGAGAGTAGGGAGCACAGTAGGTAGGGAGGATGGCCCTGTGTTGTGTATGGTTTAACCCTACCTGTATTCAGTTTTTAAGGGTGGGAAACAATAGGCAGGTTGACAAGTTCATGTACGGTAAGGAAGGGCAAACCGAGTTGGGACTTTTGCCACCTCCAGGTAGTTCCTTCAACATAGACCTCAGGGGGGGCAAGTTGGTCTCAGGCCCTTGTAGTTGCTTAGGGGTCTAAGCTGTATCAGGGGGCGTTTCCCTCTTTTTAGTCTAGCAGATCATTTTGAGGAAGAAGATGTTACAATTACAAAAAGAGGAGAGGGGAAGGACCTCTATTTGAAACTAGTCAACAAACATTTTCTTTATCATTTTTTCTAAGATAATCACATGATGTGGGAGATGGAACTTTTTACAAGATGCTGGATTGACTTTTTGAACAAGCCATGCAATGGAACGGTTATTTCTTTTGCAGGAAAGCAGTCAATTGCTTTTTCAATTGCATAAGGCTCATAGTTGCCCAAGTTAAGGTTTAAAGTGGTTGTCAACCTGTGACAACCACTTTAACCTACAGGTAAGCCTAGAATAAGGCTTACCTGTAGGTGCAATGCATATCTCCTAAACCTGCATGGTTCAGGAGATATGCAATGTTTTGCATGTGACTCCGTGCCGTTTCTCCAGTGACCCTGTGCCGTGACTGGCGGCTCACGCGTGCATGTGCGGGAGTGACGTCACACGACTCCAGCCAGTCACAGAGCCAGAGTCGTGGCCCCGAAAGGAAGAGGGCCAGAAGATGGACGCGGCCTGGAGTGGGGACATCGCTGGACGCCGCAGGCTTCGTTTCCAGGTAAGTGGCACATAATGGGCTACTATGCAATGCATAGTAGCCCATTATGCTTCTACTTTACAGGGGTATATTGAGGAAGTAAACCCAATCTGGGTTTACTTCCTCTTTAACCACTTCAGCCCCGGAAGGATTTCCCACATCAGGACCAGAGCACTTTTTGCGATTCGGCACTGGATTGCTTTAACTGGCAATTGCGTGGTCGTGCGATGTTGTACCCAAACAGAATTTGCATCCTTTTTTTCCCACAAATAGAGCTTTCTTTTGGTGGTATTTGATCTCCTCTGTGTCATTTCTGATCACCGCTATAAACAAAAAAAGAGCGACAATTTTGCAAAAAAAAAAAAATATATTTCTTATGTTTTGCTAAAATATAAATCCAAAAAAAATAAAAATAAATAAATGTATTCATCGGTTTTGGCCGATTTATATTCTTCCTTATATTTTTGGTAAAAAAAAATCGCAATCAGCGTTTATTGATTGGTTTGCGCAAAACTTGCCGCGTTTATAAACCATGAGAATTCATTTCTGGCGTTTTTACAATTTTTTTTTTACTGGTCATGGCGGCGATCTGCGATTTTTATCAGGACTTCGATATTGGGGGGACATGTCGGACATTTTTGACACTTTTTTGGGACCAATGACATTTATAGAGCGATCGGAAATGTAAATGTCCACTGATTACTGTATAAATGTCATTGGCAGTGAAGGGGTTAACCTGGTGGGGGGGGCTCTAGGGGTTAACTGTGTTCCCTGGGTGTGTTCTAGCTGTGAAGGGGCTGGGCTGTCAGGAGCATGACAGATCTAACTAACCCAGTGACAGGGATCAATAGAAATCTGTCATGCTGCCTGACAGTGTGGGGAACCGCTGTGTTTGCGGTGCCCCATTTTTCAGCTGTGGCCAGCAATCGCAGCTCGCCGGTTGACAACGGGTCCGCCTGAGCCACGGGCACACTGCTGCAGAGTGCGGCGGGCACGAGAGCTCACCGCCGGCGGAGCGCTTCCACCCGCTAGCCGCGCGTTTGCATGCCGCCGTTTATAGACGGCGATTTGCGAAACAGCGCCGATTTGCAGTAGTAAATGTATGCGAGCCGGTCAATGCAAGAAGATACTATACATAGTACAATATTATTTACTGATGTATTTTGATACATTGACTTAAAGCGGTTGTAAAGACAGAAGATTTTTTTTTTATCTTAACGCATTCTATGCATTAAGAAAAAAACCTTGTGTTTGCAGCAGCCCCCCTCCGTCCCCTACTTACCTGAGCCTCATCTAGATCCAGTGATGTTGCAGCAGTGTTTCAACTGCCCAGGACTCCCCACCTCATTGGCTGAGACAGCAGTGCAGCGCCATTGGCTCCCACTGCTGTCAATCAAAGTCAGTCAGCCAATGAGGAGAGAAAGGGGACAGGCCAGGCCAGGGGTCTGTGTCTGAATGGACACAGGGAGCTGTGGCCCGGCTCGGGTGCCCCCATAGTAAGCTGCTTGCTGTGGGGGCACTCAACAGGAGGGAGGGGCCAGGAGCACCGAAGAGGGACCCGAGAAGAGAAGGATCTGGGCTGCTCTGTGCGAAACCATTACAAAGGGCAGGTAAGTATTGCATGTTTGTTATTTTAAACTAAAAAGGCAAGACTTTAGTATCACTTTAAACTAAATGTTGTTTGAATATATGGGTTTAATAATCTTTGTATGTATTGTGAGCAGCTGTCATTTGATGGAAAGGGAAGGATGGTTTTGTATGGATGGCGGAAGTCCAATACGTAACTGTACTACATCAATTTCTGCTATGGACCTATTGATTGTTTCTTTTTCTATTTTTTTCTTTCTTATTGTGATATTTTCTTGCCAATATTTTTTTCTACTTTGACCAGTGTTAATTTAGATTTAGTATCCCTGTAGGTAGAAGATAAAATTGTATTCTATAATGTGTCCAGTTTACAATGACCCTAAAATGTTGGTTCTGGTGCTAAGCGTTGTAAAGTTATTTATCCACTTGCCGACCGCCAACCGCAGTTTGACGGCGACAAAGTGCTACGAGATCGCGCATTGTGAGCGCACGCACACCGCCAGAGGCGCGCCCGCACGCTCACTGTGTTAGAGGAGGGCCAGGAAGTGGGTGCGGCGGCTTCAATTGCCGCCGGCTACCCGCGATGCCCCCCCCCCCGGAGTGAAAGAACGGAGGTCCGTGTAAGTAAACACAGACCACCGTTCTGTGAGAGGGGGAAGGGCTGTGATCGCTTCCCTTCCCCTGCTAGGGCAGTCCCCCCACAGTTAGAACACGCCCAGGGAACATAGTTAACCCTTAGAGAGCCCCCTGCAGGTTAACCCCTTCACTGCCAATGGCATTTACACAGTAATCAGTGCATTTTTATAGCACTGATCGCTGTATAAATGCCAATGGTTCCAAAAAAGTGTCAAAATGGCCCGACATGTCCGCCGCAATATCGCGGTACCGCTAAAAATCGCAGATCGCCACCATTACTAATAAAAAATAAAAAAAAAATAAAAACCCCAAAAATGAATTCTCATCATCCGTAAACGCGACCACTTTTGCGCAAACCAATCAATAAACGCCGATTGTGATTTTTTTTATTGCAAATATGAGGAAGAATATAAATCGGCCAAAAACTGTGAAAAAAATGTTTTTTTGTATTTTTTTTTGGATTTGTATTTTATCAAAAAGTAAGAAATTTGGGGGTTTTTTTGCAAGATTGTCGCTCTTCTTTTGTTTATAGCGGCGATCAGAAATGACGCAGTGATGATCAAATACCACCAAAAGAAAGCTCTGTTTGTGGGAAAAAAAGGACGCACATTTCGTTTGGATACAACGTCGCACGACCGCGTAATTGTCAGTTAAAGCGACGCAGCGCCGAATCGCAAAAAGGGCTCTGGTCCTAAATTGGGATATCCTTCCGGGGCTGAAGTGGTTATAAAGGATTTATATTTATAAAGGGTTACTAATATTATTTTGAACATTTTTGTAAGGGTTCGTTCACACCTAGGCAATTTGTGATCCAATTTGTGTAGCCCCAAGTTGCCTCAAATCGCTTGACATCAGAAATCCCATTGAATTGGATGGGAGCTGTCTTAATATGCGCTACTCAAGTCGTTCCGACTTCAGGGCGACTTCTAGGAGATTTGAGCCCATAGAAGTCGATGAAAGTCGCTTCCAATTCGGATCACCGTCTATGAAGAAGCGACTTTACAGGAGAAAGAAAATAATTTCTTGAAGGCACCCCCCTCCAGTGTTAATTTTGGCAGCAAATTTCAATTTCGTCTTAGGACTAATGTGGCATTTTAGTTTTAGTCCCACATTAGTCTGCAATTATCTTAGTTTTAGTCGTATTTACTCGACTAAATCTCCAGTACATTTTAGTCAACTAAAATAATTTTATTTGACTAAAACTCATTTTAGTCGTCTAAAATCTAATGGGTGTAGTTAAACTGTAATGCATTATTTAAGCATTTCTCTACAATTTCCAAACTCATTATATACCGCTGGAGTGAAAAATCTAATATATTATTATTTATGGTATTGAGGTATGAATATGCACTACAGACCAATGTTAATTTTGATGACACATTTCAATATAGTCTTAGTCTTTTGACTAAAATGCCATTTTAGTTTTAGCCATATTTTAGTCATCTCATTTGTTTTAGTTTTACTTATATACTAGTCGACTAAAATGATATTAGGTTAGTCGACTAAAATATTTTAGTCGGTTTTAGTTGACGAAATTAACAATGCCCCCCTCCCTCTCTTCTCTGATTGGCCACAGGCAAAGTCGCCTGGCATCAGGTCGCGCTGTAAGTCGCCCAAAGTCACGCTGAAGTCACCTTGAAGTCGCGTTCAAATCGCCTAGCAAAGTCGCCTCTGAAGTCGGATCACCTAGGTATGAACGAGCCCTAACACTAAACTAAATAAATAACAAAAACAATGGAAAAAAATTTAAAATAGTAAGAAAAAAATCAGCAAAAAAATAATAAAGGGAAGATGAGGTAGCAAGGAATAAATTATGACTAATAAGGGTTAATAAGGGGTTATTAAGGGGTTGAATAGGGGAAAAAAATCTAAAAGCAATGATGGTAAGGTTGTTTTAAATGACATTATATGCAGATAAAAGATCATCCCCTACATCTGCATATTAAATAAACAGTAAATACAATGAAACAAGAATGTTATTGCATTGTATTTTTAAATTAAGCTTTTGAACACTGTTAATAAGTTTTTTTTTTTTTCTTTTACAACCTACTGTGATTCAGAGCGAGTTTTGGCTTTGATTTTTCAGCAATAGCGGCCTGGGAAGCTGCGGCAAGGGGAGTGGAAAATGATGTAAACCATATCCTCAAACAGCTGCATCAGATGACAGCTGGGAAGAAGTTAACCTAATTAATAAACTGTATTTGCAAAAAAAGACTTAAAAAAGGAATCTCCCGGTCTGGATGCTTAGTGTTTGGCCCACTTTTTTAGATTAGTGAGTTTTGGGGAGGCAAACCAGGGACCAGATTCTGGCGCCAGGGTGGAGCTGAGCCTCCCTAGCAGCAGCAGACTAGTTTGTGAATACTTCCCAATATTTTCATTCACAATATTTTGCCATTATTTAATTCAATTAAAAACAATGGAAGTGAGATGATATTTTGTACTATAAATGTGGTTTCTGCTATTACAATGTTATTTATTTATTTATTTATTTATTTTTAGAGATTGAGGAACACATGAGAAACTTTGAGATTATATCTTGGCTGCACATTGTGATGTTGAAAAGTTCTTAATAATATGACTCTGAAAATTAAAATCTTGCACACATACTGCACAGTAATTACATACCTCATTGTAATGTAGTGTAAGTTCACTTGCTCTGAATAACACAGACAGTTAACATGAATCCCTCAAATAAATATATATAGAGGATTTCCTCAGTCCCAGAAGAGCATTAAAGATGACAGTTAAATTGATACCTCGGGGAACATTAATAAAAGATGTCATTTATAGAATGAAGAGCATGTGTTATTTCTCTAATCAAGGTTCTAATTATCAGGTTTTTATTTTAAATTTATTTAAACGAAATAAGGTTTTGTTTTTTTTTAGAAAAACTTATATTTTTAAAGTAACATTTAAAAAAAAAAGATAAAAATAAAAAAATGTTTAAATATTATTGTCTTAAAAAAAATATTTAATCAATTTAAAATTGCTAGTACTCATTCTTAAACCTATGGCAACCCACACAGCCTCGTTCGGGTGCATGCCACTCTACTGAATGATTGCCGGCTTCCATAATCCCGGCTGCTGTTATGCACAAGTTGTTATTGCTGCTGGAGAGGAGCCTTTAGCCAAGTAGATTACATCTACATTAAAAAAAAAAATAATCAAACATAAGGTGTTCAAAGTCGTACAGTTCAATTCCTTATGAAAGTAGCCACAGACTGAGTAGAAAAGATGGCACCCTGTGAATATGCTGCAGAGAAAGATCCTTGCCCTCTGTGGTCTTTCTGCAGTGGCTTGACAAGCACCTTGGAAAGACTGACCTTCAGCTTTGCAATCAGCAAAGCTCATGATCCCTGCTAATTGGGGAGTTCTAAAGCCCAGTACACGGAGGCCGAATATCAGCCGGTATCGGCCAGTTCAATAGAAACTGGCTGACATTCAGCCCGTGTGTATGGCAGCCGGTCTAGCCGAAAGTAAGGTCTGCAGATTGGCATCCAATCAGCGTACTTAGCCAATGAAACCAGCGTGCTCAGGTGGGGGGGTCGTCGCCGGTCAGAACACAATAGCTCAGCGGGGCAGATCGCTCTACTAACATCGGATTGTTAGTACATGATCTCCTTCCGAGCTCTTCAGTTTTTTTTTTTCGTTTAGCCCGCTGGGTTGAATGAAAGAAATCGATAGTGTGTAGTAGGTTAACTCTGACTCAGGAGTATACTAATAGCAAAGCTCCATCTCCATAGCATGGTGGCAGGAAACATCCTTTTTAAGGTGATAGGAAAAGGTTAAGTGTTAGGAATATTGTAAGTGTTAAGGGTTAATTTTAACGTTTAGAATAGGTGTTAGGATTTAGCTGAGCATTACAGTTAAATGTTAGGCCTCATGCACACTCCTTATCGTGTTATCCTATGCGTACATGCACACATAGGCTGTTATCAACTGTTTTGGGCAGGGGCATTTTTGAGCTGTAAAAAAAACCCCAAGACTAGTGGGTTCTGAGAGGAGTTTTTTAGCTGTAAAAACGCTCAAACACTGAAAAACGCTCTAAAACGCCCAAAAACAAGGCTCACCAGCGTTTTTGGACGTTTTTGATCCACTGAAAAGAGAAAACTCTAAAAAATGCTAACGCTCAAAAATGCTAATGTAAAGACACTCAAAAACGCTACTGCTGTTTTTATAACATATTTTAAACGTTCTGTGTGCATGAGGCCTTA
Organism: Glandirana rugosa; assembly: GCA_018402905.1. Lineage (NCBI taxonomy): Eukaryota > Metazoa > Chordata > Amphibia > Anura > Ranidae > Glandirana > Glandirana rugosa. The sequence goes on from BLSH010559732.1 coordinate 354,658, forward strand.
AGGGTTAAGGGTTAGTGCTCAGGTAGATGGCTACGCACGCTTTAATTAACACGTGATTTTGGCACTAAGAACAATTATGGTGAAATCAAACTATTTTATAAGCTGCATATTCTGGTCAAAAAGGTTTGATAAACATTGTCAGAATTGCTTTTTCTGATCTTCCTTAAAAACAAAAATAAAAAGGCAGATAGCCATAATGCTAAGAACCACCTAGTGACTTATCAACAAACCAGATAATAGAAAGACCCCTTATTTCATTTTGTGTATATATATATATATATATATATATATATATATATATATTTCCTGCATTTGAGTGGGTTTCCACTAGTTAGGTTTTCTAACACAATCCAAAAACATGTAAAGGTAAGTGAAATGTTACTTTTTTGTACAAAACAATATAGATTCATAAATGATAGATAAATTGAAATGGTAGCAATTATATGCTCACATAAACCATCCTATGACCTAGGTGGGTTGCGCCTTTTGTATTTGTAGGTCACACTGGTACTTTTTGGGATGGAAACTTGGGGTACTGGGATGCCCACTTACTGACCATGCTCAGAAACAGATGCAAACCCATTTAACTCCTTTCACAAGTTCCTGGGCACACCCAAGGGAGAAATTCAGTTGCAGTGGGGTTGTGTTTCATTATAGGACCTTGGACCCCCCATGCTGTTCACCTGCATAACCAGACCTACCCTGGAAATCACTGTGATGGATGCTGTTTATGAGGAAAATCCAAAGTACCTAAATTCTGTATTGCTTCCTGAAGTGGCGACTCTCAGCTTGACTCTCTTTTTAAGACTCTTAAGCCTCGTACACACGGGACGACGATTGTACGTACGATCATCGCAAATCGTATGTTGCATAATGTAAATAGCATACTGACATGCACCCGACGGTCGTACATACAACTTGTGGCCGGCCGAACGTGATGACGCGAACGAGCTTATAAAGAGGAAGTAGCGTCACCCTTTGGGTTCCTTCATCTAATTTCGTGTTAGTTGAAGTGGACTTGGCGCATGCGTGTTTAGCACAATACAACTTGTTGTACCCAACTGCTCTACACACGATACAACGATCGTATGTGAGCTTGTTGGTACGACCAAGTTTTGTAGTCTGCACATACAACTCCCATGTACGACCATCGTATATTCAACTGTTGAAAGCGCGCCCACAAACGATCGATTCCGCATGCAACGGTCGTGAGTACGACGTGTTGAATGCGATCGTCGTCCCGTGTGTACGAGGCATTATAAAGACTATGCAGCCACATGTTACCCTGATCGAATCAGGAGACATTTCAGTGAAGAGTCCATATTTGTGCAGTTTTCACATGTTTATGCAGCTTTCATTTTCTGCAATGTAATGTCATGCTGGATCTATTTTACTTTGTTGCTTTTAAGTTTGCCCCCGTTTAGTAAGCCTAAAATTCAGCTGATTACATATTTGGATAAAAATTAGCTTGCTGTAAAATCAAGGGAAAAATGAAAAATGTCTGACCACATATACCGACCTCCAACCTTAAATCTAAAGTGATCCTATCAGCTATAGGTCACTCATTTACAATTATATGTATTTAAAATAAAAGGCAATATACTTACCTTTCCAGTGGCCTGTATGTTGTTGATCCTCAGCATGCATTCCACACAGGCATGTGTAATACATGTTTCCTTGCCACACACAGTAGCTCCTCCCACCGACTTGTACATTGGTACAGGATATATGAAGCAGCAGGGCCATGGCATATTTCCATGGGGGAACAGGTATAACCTACCTAATGGGTGATAAACAGTGAAGCATTTTAACACATGGGCCAACCAAACAGGCAAGTACAGGGTGGGCCATTTATATGGATAAACCTTAATAAAATGGGAATGGTTGGTGATATTAACTTCCTGTTTGTGGCACATTAGTATATGTGAGGGGGGAAACTTTTCAAGATGGGTGGTGACCATGGCGGCCATTTTGAAGTCGTCCATTTTGAATCCAACTTTTGTTTTTTCAATAGGAAGAGGGTCATGTGACACATCAAACTTATTGGGAATTTCACAAGAAAAACAATGGTGTGTTTGGTTTTAACGTAACTTTATTCTTTCATGAGTTATTTGCAAGTTTCTCTTTGTTTACAGCCATTGACATGTCGCTGAGGTTAACACGTGCGGAGCGGATAGAAATTGTGTAAAGATAGGCGAGGCGTGCACAATTGGAGTCGCTGTACAGTTACCGACATTTGTTTCTCTTTGAACGTTTATTGAGTACTTTCTTATTTCAATGCAATTTTGGTTTGTGTGGTAACAAAAAGAACACTTTAAGGGTTATTCAAACTACACAGTGTACTGGGAGAAGGATAACTTTTTTGTTTTCAACCTAAGTTTTACCTGCTGAAGTTTTACCGGCGGTACCAGTGGTGGGTAGAACTTTTCAAAGGGGGGAGTGTATATGATTACACGGTGTTTGTCCTTCAATTATAGTGGTTGGTAAGGGTAAAATAATTCCAAATAGGTATATTTACCGGGTGGGACATGAAC
>BLSH010559732.1:391739-413362 GCA_018402905.1 Glandirana rugosa
GAAGAAGAAGAAGAAGAAGAAAAAGAGAGGGAAGAGGACAGCGGAGAAGACCGGCAAAAGAGCAGAAGACGCCGCAGAGGAGAAGAAAAGACCCCTCAGAAGATGAAAGACCCCCGCAAAAGAGCCGAAGAAAAGAAGACACCGGAGAGGGGAGAAGACCACCGGAGCTGATTTAATAAAATATTTTAAAAAGCTGTGTGGTTTTTTTGTGTACATATTTCTTTCCAGGTAAATGGGTAGGGGTACGATGTACCCCATACTCATTTACATAGGGTGGGGGGCCGGCATCTGGGGGCCCCCTTGTTAAAGGGGGCTTCCAGATTCCGATGAGTCCCCGCCCGCAGACCCCGACAACCACCGGCCAGGGTTGTCGGGAAGAGGCCCTTGTCCTCATCAACATGGGGACAAGGTGCTTTGGGGTGGGGGGCGCAGAGCCCCCCCTGCCCCAAAGCACCCATACTCCCCATGTTGAGGGCACGCGGTCTGGTATGGTCCAGGAGGGAGGGGGCTGCTCGCTCGTGCCCACCCCCTTTCCTGGCCTGCTGGCTTGCGTGCTCGGATAAGGGTCTAGTATGGATTTTGGGGGGGACCCCACGCTGTTTTTTTTTGGCGTGGGGGTTCCCCTTAAAACCCGTACCAGGCCAAAGGGCCTGGTATGCTCCTGGAGGGGGACCCCATGCCAGTTTTTTTTTTAATTTGGCGTGGAGTTCCCTTTCAAGATCCCCAGAGCACAAAGTGCCTGGCATTGTCGGGATCAAAGTCGGATCCCTGTTCACAGACAAACGGTCCGACCTTGACCCCATGTAGGACCGTAAATCGCACAGCAGTGTAGGATCAAAGTAGGACCGTTTTTTGTCGGACTAGTGTGAACCCAGCCTAATGGTCAAAAAAAATCTGCAGCAATCTAAGAGTTAAGGGCAAAAAGGAGTAGGTTGGAGCTGATTAGTAAGGGGTTAAATAGGAAAACAAATATTTTTTTATTTTATTTTATTTATTCTACTTGTAAGGGCGCTTTAACTGATGCCATATGCTGATAAAAAGTCACCTATTGGAAAGGTGGGAAGCTGATCTGGGTCTACAGCTGACGGAAAAACAAAAGGACAGGATTGTTCTGTTTAACCTTAAGACCTCGATATGTGCAAAGCATCAGGAGGCGGGGTTTAAGGTGATGACCAGGTGGTACCTTACCCCAGTGAAAATACACAAGATGTACCCCCAATACCCAGAGACCTGTTGGAGGTGCGGAGAGGAGAGAGGCTTCCTACTCCACGTTTTCTGGTCGTGCAGGCTGATACAGCCATTCTGGACGGAAGTCCACCGGATCATCCAAAAATTCACGGAACGGGTGCTGCCGAGGGATCTGGCGTTGTTCCTACTTCTCCACCACGACATACCAACGCAGGCCTACCGGAGATCCATAGTACCGCTCTTGTTTACGGCAGCGAAGAGCTGTATCCCCCTCTTTTGGAAACAGACGTAACCACCAGGGCTTATGGTCTGGTTGAGGAAGGTTGCGGAGATTAACGCAATGGAGGACCTGGTGGCCACTGAGAGAGGCCTTCGGGAAAAGTTTACCAAGAAATGGTTCTACTGGCACGAGTTTGTCTTCTCCTTGGAGTACACCCAATTGATGACACCGTGATTGGAAGGTTCCCCCACTGTATGGGGAAGAGGACGTCGGTCCCGGGCGCGGGGGGGGGGGGGATGAGCAATTTTTGAGCAATTTTAGAGCAATCTTTGGCCCTTTATCTCCCCCCCTTTTTTCTTCATCTATGGGGACTCTATGCCGCCCCCCCTTTCCGATTCCTACCCTTTCTCTTGTACCCTCTCTTCCCTCCCCCCCTTCCTCGCTTCTGGCACCCCCTCCCCTTTCTCCCCCCCTTTTTTTTTTATTTTTCTTTCTGTCCCACCACTTTTTGTACTGCTGCACCTCTTTTTTGCAGTTGTTTTTGTTTTTTTGTTTTTTTTTTCCTTATTAATAAGCTAAAAGCCATGCAGGAGACGGAGACCTCCCTGAGCCGTACCTGACATTCATCAACATTCAGCCCTAAGTTTGGACAGTATTTCCCTGTTTGTCAGGAGAGGGGCACCTCATGTAATGTACTGTACCAGGTTTACTCTGTTATGGGTCTCTGTACATCCTGTATGTTTTCAATAAATAAAGAATTGTTAAAAAAAAAGTCACCTATTTAATCTATCAGTAGCACAAATAATGCTGTTATATATGTACATAACATAGCTATTGTGTTTCAGGGGTTGGGCCCCCTTCTTCAGAGCGAAAGAGTTTTGTGCAATTTTAGCAAATGTTTTTCGAGCAAAGTATTATTTGCACAGAAGTAACTGTAGCTGCAGCTGTGATATACAGCAAATTCCATCTATCATTTTGATAGCTACAATTTGCAGGTAATAGCAGTCAAGGATCAGGGTCTAGGAAATACATCCTGTTAACTTTCCAATTTTTAAGGCTTAAAAGGCTTATCTCCATCCAAGGTCCAGAACTTGTCAGAATAGTTATAATGCATAATCCTTCTAAAACTCAATAGTATTACAACTGTATGGATAAAACAAATCAGCATGCATCTTCTCTATCCCATCTCTAACTACGTTTGGCAACCTTAAACCCAGTAGGGCAAATATGGCATCAGCTTTATCCATGAGAAGGACATCCTACACTACAGTTTTTATCATAAAGGGTCGTTCTTACTTTTGGCAGATGACTGGTCCCGGTTTCTGATTGAATAACATATTTGGGTATTTGTTGCTTGTACGAATATTGAATACCACACCAATAATGACATCCCCTTCTTCAAATATCCCCATCATATCTTGTGTATTCAGGAAGCAACTGTGTCCAGTGGAATAGTAGTATGTTGGAGAGAGGTTATACAAAATAAAGTGCAAAAGGGCCTTCTGGAAAAGGGTCACCAGCCTGAAACACAAGAACATGGTAGTGTCAATTGCAGTCATTTTCAATTGTTTGATTCAAACAATCACATTGAATTTTCTTGTTCAAATTGTTTATTGATTTAACAAAGAATACATTGCAGAACAAGCATAAGGGAGACCATTGTGATGAATTAAGCATTTATTCGTTACAAAGAAGAACACAGTCATAGGAAAACAGTATAGATGATACACCACATTACATTAACATCAGACAAAATGCCTTTAAAGGTCTATGAGCTTAACCAGTACAATAATTTTGGCTGATCTTCAGTTGCCACAATGGTAGTACGTAGGTGTTAACCATCACTTTACTGTGTCCCATCTTGCACCATTAACTAGAAACCATTAGGATATATCATGAAAGGGTTACCATAAGGATAAAACCTTATTGGAAATTGAGTAGTACCAGCCCAAAAGCAAGGTATAGGCTCATCCATTGAGAGGATATTGGAAGAAAATAGGATTTTTTGACTTACCGTAAAATCCTTTTCTGAGTTAATTGACGGACGCAGCCTCTTAATCTTGGCATGTGGGTTATGCACCTTTTACTAGGAGTAGACTAGGCAGAACGTAGTTCAGACAAAAGCAAAGCTAGCCCCTCCTAGGGGGCAGTCCTCACTCAGCATAACCCCCCCGCCCTGCTAAGCACTTCAGTTCGTAACAAGCAGTACAAACTCAAAAACCACAGAGGAGTGGGTGCTGCGTCCGTCAATGAACTCAGAGAAAAGGATTTTATGGTAAGTCAAAAAATTCTATTTTCTCTTTAGTTCATTGACAGACGCAGCCTCTTAATCTTGACATGTGGGGATGTCCCAAAGCAGTGTCAAACAAAAGAGGGGTGGGTAACACAATAACAACTGTACCCAATGGAAAATTCTCCGGGAGGCGCCAGATGCATCTACACTGTCGCCTGCAAAACTTTGAGGCCAAAAGCAGCATCTGCCACCACAAATAGCGTGTCTGACCTCCTAAAGGAGGCCATGGCCATCAAATACACCCACAGAGCCCTAACCACATCCAAGGAATGCAAAGCAATCTCCCCAGGATGTGACAGGACACAAAGAAGGCAGGACAATGTCCTTCGGTAACCACCTTCGGTAGAAATGAAGGAGATGGGCGCAGCACCACCTTATACTTATGTAGGACCAAGTAGGGAGACCTACAAGACAAAGCTGCCAACTCAGACACCCACCTAGCAGATGTGATGGACACCAAGAAGGTCACCTTTTGCAAGAGCAGCTGCAAAAAAATGTTTCTGATCTTTTCGTATGGCGGCTTCTGCAGTACCGAGAGTACCAAGTTCAGATCCCACGGTGCCAGGGGTGACCGCACCTGAGGGGCCACATGATGTACCCCCTGTGCAAATGTACGAATCAAAGAGTGCGTCGCTAACGGACGCTGAAAAGGAATCGCCAGGGCAGATATCTGCCCTTTGAGTGTACTGAATGCCAGCTTGTGATCCAGACCTTGTTGAAGAAAGGCCAGCACCTGAGCCATCAAAAAGGAACGGGGGTTCCACCCCCCAGCCTCGCACCAAGCAATATAAGCCTTCCAGGTGCTGTGATATATCTTGCGTGAAGTGGACTTACGCGCCTTAAGCATGGTGGGGATCACTGACTCAGAGACACCCCTATCCCTCAATACCTGGGACTCAATAGCCAGGCAGTCAAAGCCAGCGAGGGTAAAGCAGGGTGCAGGATGGGTCCCTGCGACAGCAGATCTTCGCGTAGCAGGAGCCACCAGGGAACATTCATTACCATCTGCACCACGTTGGCGTACCAAGTACGCCGAGGCCGATCCGGTGCCACCAGGATAGCCGGGATTCCCTCCGCTTGTATCCTGCGCAACAGGTGCGGAAGAAGCTTGAGAGGAGGGAAGGCATAAAGAAGCCGGTACTGAGACCATGGAGGCACAAGGGCGTCCACGGCATCTGCCAACGGATTCCTTGTCCTGCACACAAAGGTCTGCACCTTGGGATTGAACCGGGACGCTAGTAGGTCCACGTCTGGCATGCCCCACCTTTGGCAAATCTGGCGGAACACTTCTGGGTGCAGTGACCACTCTCCCTGATCCAGAGTCTGGCGACTGAGGAAGTCCGCCTGCCAATTTTCGGCGCCCAGAATGTAAACGGCAGAAGCTCTGCCCACCTCAGAATGTGGGCCTCTTCCGAAGTTGCTGCCAAGCTCTTCGTTCCACACTGATGGTTCACATACGTCACCGCCGCGGCGTTGTCCGACTGAACCCGAACAGGTTGACCAGTGGGAGAGGCAGAGCCTGATCGCCCGCAGTTCCAGCACATTGATTAGAAGGCGGGACTCCTCCGATGACCATCGGCCCTGGGCAGACAACCGCCCCAGGACCCCTCCCCAGCCCGATAAGCTGGCTTCCGTTGTGACAATCGACCATTCAAGGGGAAGGAACGACTTCCCCAGACTCAACGCCGGGGCGATCCAACCTGATCACCTGATCCAGAGACAACGGAGACTTGTCCCACTGCAGCAGAATCGCCCGCTGCAGGAGCCGGGTGTGACTCTGGGCGTACGGTACCGCCTCGAAGGCCGACACCATAAGCCCCAACACCCGCCTGCAAAAACGTAAGGAAGACCACTGCCATGACAGCAGAGCTTGCACCGCTGCTTGCAGCGTCAGCAACTTGGCCGGAGGCAAGAATACCTTCACTTGCTCTGTGTCCAATATCAGGCCCAGAGATTCTAGGCAGCGTGACGGGATCAGCGTTGAATTCTGAAGGTTGATCAACCAGCCGAAGTCCGCAGGGAGTCTAGGGCGATAGCGACGTTGTCCTCCAGGGCAGGAACCGACTCCGCCATCAAGAGCAGATCGTCTAGATATGCCACCACAGCAATGCCCCTCTGCCTCAGCAGAGCCAGCACCGGAGCCAAAAGTTTGGGGAAGACCCGCGGAGCGGAGGCTAGGCCGAAAGGGAGAGCCACAAATTGGTTGTGGAGGTACCCCACCGCGAAACACAGGAAGCAATGATGCCGAACACAGCGTGAAGATACGCGTCCCTGGTGTCCAGAGAAGCAAGGAAATCCCCCTGGCGCAGCGCGGCCACGACAGAACGGACTGACTCCATTCTGAACTTCCGCACCTTCACAAAGTGATTGAGCTCCTTCAAGTCCAGAACAAGTCTGACTCCATCCTTTTTGGGCACCACAAAAAGGTTTTGAGTAAAACCCGTGGAACCGTTCCGCAGGAGGGACTGGAACAATCACCTCCTGCTCGGACAGAGCCTGGAGAGCCCCTAATAGGTCTTGCCGACGCCCCGGAGGGAGTCTCAGATTTGAGGGGAAGAACTTGTCCGGGGGCAGGGTACGGAACTCTATTTTCTACCCGGACGACACCACCTCTCGCACCCAAAGATCTGAGATTCGGGCAGACCACCAGACCGCGAACCCCAGAAGCCGACCCCCCACCCAAGCGGGGGCAAGGCAACCCATCATGCGGACGGGGGCTTCTTCTCCACCTTTTTTGGACTTGCGCTGCCAGGAACACTGTTGGTTCCCTGCGGCAGCCTTGCCGGACCGAGGGCCCTTGCCCGCTGCACTGGGCGCATGAAAAAAATGCTTCTGGGTAGGGAAAGAGGGACCCTGTTTTCGTCGGTGCTCCCGCCACTTGGATTCCGGAAGAAAAGTACTCTTCCCCCCCCTGTGAAATCCTTAATGATCTCATCCAGGGGAGCCCCAAAGAGACGACCGTCCTGAAACGACAGGTCCGTGAGGCCTTTCTTTGACACATGGTCACCCGACCAGCACCGCAGCCACAGCAGTCGCCTAATAATGACCGCAAAAATGGACAGTTTTGACAGCATTGGAGCTATGTCCAGGGCTGCATCACAGAGGTACCGGAGACCCTGCGCAAGCTGGTCAGCCAGCTGTACCGACTCGGGGGGAGCTTCAAGGTCCCCCAAATCCTTGTGCAACACTGTCGCCCACTCCGTGAGCAGCTGCGCCATGGCCGCCCCGCCACCAGGAACATAGCCTTGGACACCGCCTCCGTCCGCCTGTCGGCCGGATCTTTAAACGATGGAGATCCCTCCATCGGGATAGTGGTAGCCTTGTTCAGGCGGGCCACCAGCGGGTCTACCACAGGGGACGCCCATTTCTGTATCTCAAAAGGATAGCGCACAGAAAAGCCTTTAGGCAAGGCGAAGGAATTCTGAGGACGCTGCCATTCTTTGTAGACAAACTGGTCAACATGCTGCACATAAGGGAGCCCGAGCCGGCCTGTGGGACCCAAAGGCGTAAATCACCTCCTGCAACGCCCCAGCCTGCCCCAGTCGCAGCATCTCTCGGACAGCAGCAACCAGGGAGCCCACCAAAGCCCTTTCACGTTGTCAGGGATACCATATGCAGGTATCCAGCAGGGATGGCCAGATCAGTTGGCTGCACTTAAAGGAATCAGGACCAGATGTAAAGTGAAAATATGTATACATTTATTAGACAAATAATACACTTCCAACACCAAACACCAGCAAACATAAATGAGTAAGTAAAAGATGAAAACACACCATAAACCCAAAATAAACACCTAACTATCTGACTAACTAAATATAAGTGAAGAAAATACACACATATACAATAAGCAAATGGGAATACCAGATATGGGGAACAGGGAGTAAGTACTGGGAGCAGAAGGAGAGCAAGGGAGCAGGAAGCAGGTTCAGGAATCAGGTCTCTGGGTCTGGATTACAGATTGGGGATCAGAGCAGGTCAGGTTCAGGCATGGACATGGCTTGCAGGGAAAATACCGAAGCATTGGGACAGGGAGCAAGGCGGGCTTATATAGGCCCAGCAGACCCATCAGGTGCAGCTTAATGACCTGTATGCTCAATCTCCTGGGAGACACCCGCTGGTGGCCACCAGAACTATACCATTTGGTTTTCAAACGCTGCCACCAGCAGGTGACCCAAGCAAGGACACAGGTCCTGACACACGTGCTACTGTGGCCCCCTGTTCCTCCTCACCATCAGAAGGCTCCAGTTCCCCATCTGACAGTTCCACGGGGGTCCCTGTCACCACAGAGCCCCCTTCCGGCTCCGATTCCTCCCCTGAAGATGGAGAAGGGGGTGGACGCTTCCTTGCCACCCCCCTACCATGGACTGGTTCCACCCAGGCAAAAAATTCTTCCAGTATGGATGTCAATTTATCCAGTGGGACTACAGGTCTCAGCGCAGCCCGAGCCTCGGCGGAGAATTCTGGGTTGGAAACCCCCGGTTCAGCCACCATTGTGCCACACCCCAGTACACCTGCGAGGCCTACAGGCCGAACGCCCCCACAGTACCACCCCTCAAGCTGCACCTGCACAGCAGCCCGGAAATACTCAGGAGGACCCGCAACGCACCCACCACCAGCAACCCAGGGAGAAGCCAGCTATACTTGCTGAACGTCTACTCTCCTGCTGCTGCTGCTGCCAGTGAGTCCCCACCACATGTGCCGAGCGCGCTGACCAGGAAGAGAAAACGGCGCCAGGAAGCATGCTTTAGCCAGCCTGGAGATCAACCAAAAATGGCGACCGAACAGTCACTAGAGGCCAGACCAGCCGCAAAATGGCCGCGACTACAGCAAAATGGCAGCCGGCCCCAAAAAAATGCATGGCCAGCGGACCCAGGACAGCAGGTAGTGGAGGATGGGGAGGTGAGGGGGGAGGGAGGGGGACTTAACAGAGGCCACCTACACCCCACCGGGGGGACATCCACCTGCCCCCCCTCCGCACCCTGGAGGGGGGGAGGGGGAAAGCGTACTCACCCTTCCAGACGGGCGCAGCGGGTAGCCATCTGAGACAGACCTGCAGCCCCTACAGGTGGGGAGGGAGCTGCCAGCCATGCGACATGTCATCGTGAGCCTGCAGCCTGGTCACCCGCTGGCGGGACGTTTAACCTGCCGGCTGCCCCGCGCGGAACGGTTCCTGATGCGGCCGACCCCGCGTGCAGCTAAGGGACGGCTCGCATCCATCGGCCGTGCTGTGGAGACTTTCTGGATCTAGAATATTCAGCCTGTCACCCAGCCGTCTGCTTAATTGCATTCTTCATCAGATAGCTTGAGCAAAAACCAAAGAAATTGGGGAACCGCAGATCCCAGCAGGGAGCCAGGTCCTACTCCTTGCACTAGGCAGAAAAAACTGAAGTGCTTAGCAGGGCGGAGGGGTTATACTGAGTGAGGACTGCCCCCTGGGAGGGGCTAGCTTTGCTTTTGTCTGAACTACGTTCTGCCTAGTCTACTCCTAGTAAAAGGTGCATAACCCACATGTCAAGATTAAGAGGCTGCTCCGTCAATGAACAAAAGAGAAATGAGACAAGATCTGAGGAGGAAAGGAAGGCAATGGAAGGGAAGGGAAAGGAAGAAGAAGAACTTCCCCGAAGGTGGTGTGGCCCCCAGAAGGGTGGTAAGTATGACTCGTAGACTAGGTCAATCTACCAAGGCATAAGCACTGCCTCGTTGAATTCTGGCAGCAGGCAATGCTTTCTCCATGGTTGCCATATTTTATTGAACTTGCCCCATGTGATCTTTTTAAAGGGCTTTCATCTTTGCATGAGTCAGGGTGCTGTTAATTCCATGTTGAGTCGCAGACATAATTAATGAGGAAGACTTCCATGCTTTCATGCTTTAGTCTGTTTTGCGGCTGTCAATAATGGGTTTAGGAGTTTAAACTGTCTGCGCATCCAAAATAGCAGTATCAAATTGAATATCATTCAATATGATTCTAAACCCTAACTGAATGCCATTAATTTACTAAATTGTGCTGAAATTAATATTTACTTTTTAATTCTCTTTTAACCACTTCCTTACTGGGCACTTAAACCCCCCTCCTGCCCGGACCAATTTTCAGTTTTCAGTGCTGTTGCTCTTTGAATGACAATTGCGCGGTCGTGCGACGTTGTACCCAAACAAAATTTGTATCCTTTTTTTCCCACAAATAGAGCTTTCTTTTGGTGGTATTTGATCACCTCTGCGTCATTTCTGATCGCCGTTATAAACAAAAAAAGAGCGACAATTTTGAAAAAAAAAACAATATTTTTTACTTTTTGCTATAATAGATATCCAAAAATAAAAAATAAAAAAACAAATTTATTCATCAGTTTTGGCCAATATATATTCTTCTACATATTTTTGGTAAAAAAAAATCGCAATCGGAATTTATTGATTGGGTTGCGCAAAAGTTATCGCGCCTACAAACTATGGACATTGATTTATGGCGTTTTAATTATTATTTTTTTTTTTTTTTTACTGGTAATGGCGGCGATCTGTGATTTTTATCAGTACTGCGATATCGGGGCAGACATGTCGGACGTTTTTGACACTTTTTTGGGACCAATGACATTTATACAGCGATCAGAAATGTAAATATCCACTGATTACTATATATAAATGTCATTGGCATTGAAAGGGTTAACCTGCAGGGGGCAGTGAAGGGGTTAACTATGTTCCCTGGGCGTGTTCTAACTGTGGGGGGGGTGGGGTTGGCAGGGACATGACAGATCTAACTGATCCCATCTAACTGTGTTTACTTTGGCAGGTTCCCCGTTCCTCCTCTCTGTAAGGAGATCGCGGGTCTCCGGCGGACATCGGGTCCGCCCGACCCGCGGGCATGCTCAGCACGAGCGTGGAGTGCGCCCAGCATGAGCCAAATGGGAGGACGTCTATAGACCTCCTCCCAGCATTTTCCCGCGCTGTAGCCGTCATTCGGCTATGGCGCGGATGGGAGGAGGTTAACTTGGGTTTTCTGATGGTGACAACAATGGATCATTTTTGTGTAATATGCAATGACACAGGCACCTGTAGTCTCCTTCCTCATTCATGTAAGCCAATGAGTCGGGTGACATCAGTGGCTGCTTCGGTCATATGGCCCCATTTTCTTATATGGCCTGGAATCCCCAAACAAGTAGGCAAAGAGGTAGTGGTGAAGGAATGACATTGTTCCATAAATACAGGCAATAATATTGATCACATATGGCTATGGACATATTTGGGCAATGTATGTCACCACTATCTGCTTCCCTTATATTCTGATGACAGTTTGAGGAGTTGTCATTCCGTGCGTGCCTATTGATGCATTTGGGTCATTGTGTTTTCTTTTTTTTTCATTCATTGTGATTGATATGACATACTTGACAAATTATTTACATAATGGGCCTTTTTTTAAAATAAAGGACTTGTCAAAAACATTTTTTTTTTACTGTTTACTTTTGTGGATACCCTTTTATTTTAAAGTGGGCTTCCAGATTCCAATAAGCCCTGCCCACAGACCCTCACAACCACTGAGCCAGGGTTGTGGGGAAGAGGCCATTGGCCTCATCAACATGGAGACAAAGTGTTTTGCCAGGGGGTCACCACAGACTAGCTACCCCCCCATGTTGAAGGCATGTGGACTGGTAGGGTTCAGAGGGAGCACACACTCACCCATGCTGGCTGACCAGCCAGGACGCATGCTCAGATTAAGGGTCTGGTATGGATTTTCGGAGTGATCACCATGCCATTTTATTTTGTCTTTGTTGCTGTAGTAGGTTGTGTACATTGCACAGATGCATCACTTCACAAGCAGATTTGGGGCATACACGAGGCAGTTTATTTAAAGGAATTTAGCATTTTTATTGTTTCACTTTAAGCACTGTTAAAATTGTTGTTGCCAGCGGCATTGATTTTTTAAAAATAGTTTTGCATTAGTATGTGTCCTCCATGTCAGTGTCCAGCTGCCCATTCCATTTTCTTGACAATCCCTAGCCTCATAGCCTAGAAAACGATTATTGTTGATTTTACAGAATCGGCTCCCATTGATATCAGGGAGTTTTGGATTCAGTATCTGAACTAATCTAATGCTTTCTGAATCCTGTTCCAACCAAACCTAGGTAGGTTTGGCTTACCCCTATTCACTAGATCAGGGATAGACAATCTTTCTGATGTGGAGATCTACCTGAACAACATAAACAATATCAAAGATCACCGGGGTTCGGCGTCCGTATTTTTTTTTAAGAGATTAACCGGTTCCACACTGCCTACCATCTATTTACAGCGGCAGTGTGGACGCTGGGCGCAAATCGGCGTTAAAAAAGCGTCAATCTGCAAGTGGCCGACTATCCCCTCCATCCACGGCCCAGAAAGTCTCCACACGCTACGGATCGCCTACAGCATCCAACATGGGGAGAAGAAGGAAAGAACCGCCACCGCACCCGAGCAAAATGACTGGCTTCTTCCCCTCACGGACTCAGCCGACTAGGCAAGATGGTGCCCGGCCGGAGGCCGCAACCAATGATGCAGGCATCATCTCCGACGCGCAACACAGGCAGATGGGGCTGGCAGCACAGCTCCCTACAAGCCCTCGTTCATCTGCGGCCTCCACACCGACCACCCGCAGCCCAGCTAAATCCAGGCAGTGTACGGTATCGCCGGACTGAGGCCTACCTCATGGAGGTAAGCGCAGCTAGGCCGCATAAGGGAACAGTGAGGAGCGCGTCCCCTGACCCGTTCACCAACTATCCCACAACAGGGCAGCCATTATCTGACGTCCTCCTAAAAGACATGTTGGCCACTCTGAAATCCTCTATATAGAGAGACATATTAAGCTCCCTGCAACAATGCCAATCTGACATTAGTGACTTGGGTAACAGGGTGGATTATGTGGAGCAGTACATGGGAGACCAGACTGCATCCCACAACACACTAGTGAATGCTTATAATGCACAATGAGAAGAAATTGAATGGATAAAAAACAAATTATCTGATTTAGAGGACAGATCAAGGAGGAACAACCTCAAGCTGAGGGGGGGTCCCCGAAACTGTTCAACCGCCCTAACTCCTGCAACACGCACAAAACCTCTTCACGGCTCTGGTACCCTCCTTGACCCCTCTGGAGATCACTATCGACAGGATCCACAGAATTCCTAAACCCTCCTTCATCCCAGATGAGGCACCCAGAGATGTGGTTCTCAGACTACATTTTTATAAAGCCAAAGAACTCATATTAGCTGCATCCCGCAACCCAGACAACCACCCGGCCCAATTCGCCTCCACTCTCATACTGCCCGATCTCTCTAGGCACACCCTGCAACGCAGACGCAACCTGGCCACTATAACTAAGGCACTTCGTAACCATCAGATCATACACAAATGGAGGCACCCTGCACAACTCCTCATAACTCATCAAGGCTCCACCAACACAATAACCTCACTAGAGGAGGGTCTCACACTTCTTCGCCAGTGGGGTATAATCCTTGACAACAACCCTCCTCGACTGCTACAACCCACTGCAACTCCCGTGCCCCAAGACTGGCAACTGGTGTCTCACAAGAAGCAGTCCAAGAAAAATAAAGATCCCCGAAAAAGTCCTGCTAACTCGCCTTACGTCAACTCAACATCTCCTGGCATCGGATAAACATGCTAAATGTTTTCCTACCCCTCTCAAGACATCGCATGTAAAAATGCGACCTCCTCTCCCTATGAGACTCGCATGCGAGCTCAATTGTTTTACCTACTAGTTATGTTGTTTGTTACGCCCCTTTCTGTTCTTTTTCCCTATGGTACACCATTGCATCTTAGAGGACTCTACAGTTCACTCCATGGCAAGGCTCATTTTCCGGAACCACTGAGACCGAACTCATCTCTGGAATCGACAGCCCTCAGGAACTCTCCAAGAGCCGAAGGATTTAACCAACCCACACCCATCCCAGAAGTTAGTGCCTTCCACTACTGCCACACAAACCTTACACCAGTTAATGACTCTTAAGTGCATCTCGTTAAATGTCAAAGGGTTGAACCATCCAGCTAAGAGACATTCTATGTGGAAACAAGCCCTCCTACTCCAAGCGGATGTCTTATGCATCCAGGAAACACACTTCCAGTCCTCCCAAGTTCCTAAATATACCCACAAAATCTTCCCGCACGCGTTCCTCTCTTGTGCCCAACAAAAGAACAGAGGAGTTCTGGTGGCCATTCGTAACTCCGTAGTATTTCAGTTGAAAGAATCATTTGCTGACCCAGAAGGCCGATTCATAATCCTGACATGTGACATCAACTCCAACCCTTACACTCTGGCCACAATCTACGCCCCAAACAAGAATCAACTCCGTTTCCTGAGCAAAGTTCTGAAAAAAATCACCACAATGAGACATGGCAGCCTCATAATCTGCGGGGACTTCAATGCGACCCCGGAACCGCACATGGACACGACATCTAAGTCTGTTGATCGCAAACCTCAACTGTCCACCCTTCTTCACAGAGAATAGCTCTATGATGTCTGGAGGTGCCAGCACTCATGTGAAAGGGACTACTCTTACTTCTCCCCCAGACACGATACATATTCGAGAATTGATCTATTTCTCACGGACCAGTGGATCCTACAGAAAGTGTCGTCCTCTACCATCCAGGACATACTATGGTCAGACCACGCGGCCATCACGCTGTCAATAGAAACCTCACAAACTCCATCTGGCGTTGCAACACCTCCTTACTCCAAAACCCCCATACTTACCAAATTCTTGCCCAACAATTGTCTGATTTTTTTAAGACCAATGAAGGCTCTGTGAATGACCCGTACACCCTGTGGCAGGCCCATAAGGCTGTCATTAGAGGAGTCTTCATACAACAGGGGGCCAGGGCGAAGAGAGGCCATGACTCACGGCTCAAACAATTGACCACAGATATACACAAACTGGAAACAGCTAACAAATCAAGGTTTAGCCCTAGGACCACGGAGAATATCCGGGGCCTTAGGGAAGAACTTAGAATACTACTACTAAAACAACATGAGGGCCACTTACGAAGATTGAGACTCTCCTATTACTCCGCTGCTAACAGAGCAGGAAAACTCCTAGCACGTAGAATTAATACCAAAATCTCACACCTGATCCATCCAACCCTTAACCAGAAAATTATAAACCCCCAAGCTATAGCGGATCACTTTGCTGATTTTTATAGCTCCCTCTACAATCTCAAAGATGACAGAGATAACCCCCAACCCACCAACACATTCATTCTATCCTTCCTTGAGCAAATAAAACTCCCCACCCTCTCACAGTCTCATTTAGACCAATTAAATGCCCCCTTTGACCTTCAGGAACCGAGCAGAGCTGTGGCCAATCTTCCCCTAGGTAAATCCCCTGGCCCGGATGGTCTAACCAACGATTATTATAAATCATTCAGCCAAACCCTGTCTCCCCACTTACTCCAGGTTTTCAACAAAGCAACTCAGGCATCCCAATTTTCTGAGGAAATGTTCAAAGCATATGTGGTGACGATTCCCAAGCCAGGGAAAGACCCCACCATCCCGGCCAATTTTAGGCCCATTTGTTTACTCAACACCGATGTTAAACCTTTTGCCAAACTTCTTGCCCACCGACTAGCTACAATCCTTCCACTCCTGTTGAGCAGAGACCAGATGGGGTTTGTGAGGAGAAGACAACCCTCAGACGCAACTAGATGCGTCCTCAATGTTATACAACAAGCCAACTCTGCTCGAACGCCTTCTCTCCTCTTATCCATAGACGCAGAGAAGGCGTTCGACAGAGTCAACTGGCAGTATATGATGCATGCTCTTAAAAAATTTGGGTTTCAGGGACCCATTCTACAAGCTATCCTTGCTCTTTACTCCAGGCCCTCAGCCCAGGTGCTCACTTCTGGCATACTATCAAAAACATTTACCATCTCCAATGGTACACGTCAAGGATGCCCCCTTTCGCCCACAATTTTTAACCTTATCATAGAACCCTTGGGAGAATTTGCTCAGACCCTCTCATCTCTGGGCTCACAATTGGCCACTCCATAAACCTTTTTGCAGACGACATCATCCTCATTCTTACCAACCCCCTCTCTTCTCTCCCACGTGCTCACCAAATTCTTTTGGACTTCTCACATACCTCATACTAAGCCACAACTCCAACATTTACTACAATGTGGCCTCTCATGGACTGGTAGATCTGCAGCCCTCAAAATGGTAATCCTCTTCCCCCAAATTCTCTATATCTTTAGAACACTCCCCCTCTCTATTCCGCATCTCTACCTAGACAAAATATCCTCCTTACTAACCTACTTCATATGGAATAAGAGAAAACCCAGATGCCCACTAAAAACGCTTCTTAAACACAAATCAGCTAGAGGTATGGGGAATATACACGTTAAAGATTATTACTGGGCAACAAAATTAGCACAACTCAAAAATTGGTTCAGCAATGCTGACCACCCCATATGGGTCGATATAGAAAGAACTCTCTCCCCTACACATGACCTAGTCTTCCTCCTAATTAGAGACTCCTGGACACCTTGGAATTTATCTAAACTACCGCATATCTTAGCAGATTCCATCCCGGAGACACCTCCTGAAAATCAAACAGGACCCCATTCAAATACACCCCCCCCCCCTCAAAACACAGACCCTTACATCCATGATCCCTTTCCTGAACACAAACAACTTGACAACTCAAGGCCTGGACACAATCCAACACTTTTATAAGGGTCAAATTATTAAACCATGGGAATCTCTCCAACGGGAATATGACCTTCACCCGAACGCCCAATACAACTATATGCGCATCAGGCACTTTCTCACAAAACATCCCCTACCCAACATCCAAATCCCTCAGAAAGCATGGGACTTCCTCAATTCCTCCAACCCTCGCCCTAGCGGTACAGCCCTCTTCTATAATATGCAGCAGGACAAACTCACCTTCAGGAAAGACGCCCATATAATTAAGTGGGAAGAAGATCTAGCTGAGACATACACGCACCGTGAATGGCAAACAGCCATCCTCTCTACCCATAAATTCTCCCACTGTGCTGCTCATTGGGAGCTTATGCTAAAAATTATGTTACGTTGGTACTACACACCGGCCAGAATATCTTCCTTTGCCCCAGACAATTCCCCCATGTGCTGGCGCAACTGTGGAAAGGTGGGGAACCTCCTCCACATCCTATGGGACTGCCCTACTCTCACCCCCTTCTGGGTACAAGTATTTACTCTCATCTCATCACGACGCATAACACCCCCCTAAACAAGGGCCTAGCTATACTAAACCTAAACATAGAAAAAATACCTCCCCCCTATAGACCCTCTACCATTCACATACTACTTGCAGCTAGAACCACAATTGTTAGGCTATGGAAGTCACCAATTGCTCCCTCCATTCATTAAGTAATCCACCTAACCAGTCAAAACTACGCGTTTGAATGCATGCTTGCAGTAAACGCTCTGAAACTAGAAAAATTTGACACCCTCTGGTTGCCATGGTCCACGCTCCATCCCTCTGATTGAAGTTGATATAAAAGTTTGATATAATGTGCACTCTGAACCCCTCGTATCAATGTCCACCCATATCTCATATATCTCATCTTGCCTGTTAAATACCTGTTAAATACCTGTTACAATGCCTTGTTATCGACTTCCCATCACCCTCCTATGTACCATGCAAAGTGTACCCTCCCCTCCCCTTTCCCCCTCCCCCCCCTTCTTTTTTCTTTATGCTTCATATGGTTTTGTCTTGTATCCTGACTAAAATCAATAAAGACAATTATACAAAAAAAAAAAATTTCTTTATATTTTTTTTTTTGGATTTGTATTTTAACAAAAAGTAAGAAATTTGGGTTTTTTTGCAAAATGGTCGCTCTTCTTTTGTTTATAGCGGTGATCAGAAACAGGACTTGAATGGCCGCCTAATCCCTGCTCTCCGGTCTCCAGAGGACTCTCTGTCCATTAGCAGGAGCCTTCCCCACAAGCCGACATGGTGAAGCAGATAGGAAATGCATCCCCACCACGATCTCGCTCCCCCAGGGAGTCCGGATCGCAGCTCAGCCGCAGTATACTGGAGCTTTTCCGGTCCCAGCCACACAAGGCCCTGGCTTCAATCCGGGCCTACGCGCACGCATCCCGCTCCTCCAGCCTAAGTCCACCAGGCAGGCGCCAGGCACAGCCCGCTCTAGAGGCAGAACACCCACTCAGCATCCGAGACCTGCGCTCCGTCGCTGAAAATATAAAAGCCACACTAGTAACAGCAATTACTGACCTCAGGAGAGACATTTAATCCATGGCCCTGAGAATGGATGAAATTGAGGACAAGACGACGCACCATGAGACAGCCATACAGCACCTCCAGACCTCCTCCACAGCTCAGAATACGCAGCTCAGAGACCTAGACAGGTACATGGAGGACTTAGATAACCGCGGACGAAGACATAACTTGCAGGTAAGAGGCCTCCCTGAATCAGTCAATCAACACCAGGTGGTCCCCTTTCTCTCGTTGGACGCAGAGAAAGCGTTTGACAGACTGGCCTGGGACTACCTAGGAGCGGTATTAAGACACTTGGTAATCCAAGATCGCATGTACAACTCAATAATGGCCCTATATACGACACCAAATGCTAGAGTCTGGGTCAATGGCCATCTGCCGGGCGCCTTCTCCATAGCCAACTGGACGCGACAGGGATGCCCCCTCTCCCCTATCCTCTTTATCCTAACACTAGAGCCACTCCTGTGGTGCCTTAGGAACAACAGAGATGTAAAAGGTATAAACATCGCACACCGTACCTATAAATTGGCAGCATTTGCCAATGATATCCTGATGTTCTTAACTGACCCCCACATATCAATCCCGAACTTACTGAAAGACTTTGAACTATTTCACCACATCTCCCACTCAAAATTAATTTCGCCAAATCCCACGCTCTCAACATTTCCCTCCCTCTCGAAATGGTGGCATGCTGTAAAGCTGACTTCCCTTTCCAATGGCAGAATGAGGCAATTAGATACCTAGGGATCTCTCTTACATGCAACCCCTCAGACCTTTTTAAGAAGAATTTCCTACCCATCCTGAAATCGATCTCAGCTGATCTCAAAGACTGGAATAAACTCCAGTTCTCCTGGTTTGGCCATGCAGCTATCTTAAAAATGAATATCCTACCCCGTGCCCTGTATATCTTGCAAACTGTTCCCATAAATCTCCCCATCCTTTTTCCAATCATACAGAAGACTTTTAAACAGAATTACTATGGAATCACAAGCGCCCAAGAATAGCCTATGACCACCTGACGAAACCAAAGGCAAAGGAATTGGCCTCCCGGAACTTGAAAAATATTACTGGGCATGCCATCTTTCTAGAATCATCGACTGGGCGGTGCACAGTCACTGCAAAGACTGGGTACAACTTGAAAAATCACTGACTCCCCTCCCACTACAGTCGATACCCTGGATACCACCTCAACATATTCCAGCAGCACTGAAAGATCCCCACTCATCTACCCGACGCTCCGATCTTTCAGAGAGGCTTGCAAAATGACTCGTCTTTCCTCGGTACCCAGCCCGCTAACTCCTATAAGACTTAACCCAGCTTTTCCCCCTGGTATGTCTCAACTATTCCTCAGAGACCAATGGCTATATGCCAAAATGCGAGCACATAATTTTTTTAAAGACGGCACCTTTTTAGACCGGCTGGCCCTGAGACTTGACTTGACCAATGACGTCATCCCTTTTTGGACCTACCTTCAAATTCGCCATTGTATACAGGACATGGACCGTGACTCACCATTTTCTAGAACAATGACCCCATACGAACACCTATACCCCCAATCAACTCCCCAACAACACCTAATTTCCACCACCTACTCTATGCTCTTCTCAGACATCTCGCCAAAATTGAATACTGCCTGTGCAGCCTGCAAAAACGATATACAGTTAGAGCTGTCAGATGACCAATGGGAACGCATATTTTTGATTGCACACAAAGGCTCTCTAAACGTATCCATCCAAGAAAACAACTATAACATCTTGACTCGCTGGTACCGGACTCCTACGCTCCTAGCTAAGATAAACCTAGTAATACCCAACAAATGTTGGAGGTGTGCCAGGGAGCCAGGCATGCTGCTGCACATTCTATGGGATTGCCCACTAGTTCAGCCATTCTGGAGGGAGGTTCGGGAGCTAACGCCACAAATCTCTACATACCCCCTAGCGCACACATTCTTTCAACTCCTCTTCCATCACTCTGACATCCCGGCACACCAGTACCGTAAAACTCTTACCTTATCGCTACTCAATTCTGCCAAACTATGCATCCCTTGACACTGGGGTTCCATCCACCCGCCGACCATCTCTGAATGGTTCCAACAAATTAACAAAATTGCCGAAATGGAGGAACTTGTACTCATAGTCCATGATTCACCAGCCAAATATTCCAAGACATGGGCCTGCTGGAAGCGATTCAAAACTACAGCCAAATATAGGGCATTGATGAGACACCTGTAACTGGCACTTGAATAGCATATTCCCACCAGGCAAGATTCCATGTCATGATCAACCTCTCCCCCCCCCCTAATACGAGACACGGACCTCTCACCCCTACCCAAGGGACGAGTATGAGAGGACCGGTCTCATCTACTTCTGATAACAATCTCCTTCTACAATAAATACCGTAGGCGCATGACCAACATAATTCTACCCTTCTAACAAACTAAATCTGACTGAGGACTGGCGGACACTGAGGAGGAAACAAACCCTCCTCTAACCCCCTTCTCCTAGAGCACCACCCTACCCTACCCTCCCCCCTCCAATATACATCACCCTCTCTGCCTCGCCCCCCCCCCTCCTGTACTTACATACTCTTCATGGCTCTATTTCTACCTACACTAGCTCTACTCTACGGCGTGCGGCTGGTGGGAAGCCCAGATTGGCGACCTGACCGGTGGCAAGACGACTTTTTTCAGACTTCATGTCCATAATAATCATACAACCGGCTAACTGATCATTTAAACACAGGACCTCCACTTCATGAACCCCTTATTTACACAAATTGCTATGTCAGCACTAATACAGGTTACTGCTCATGTTAGCTTTGTCACCTATAAGACCTACAAAAGCTGTGTGACTTTACTATATGCCTATGTTGCCCATATAGTACAATGTTATTCTCACCTGTAAGGACTTCTCACTGATTGTATGACATTTCCATAAAGCTGATGCCATCTTTCAATAAAAAATTTTGGTAGAAAAAAAAAACATGTAATAAAACAAAGGTCACTATAAAAATATAAAATTAGCCTATCTTAAAAGTGGACAGTGTCAATAGGGCAGTGAATGGCGTTAGTCATGGAAGTGGTTTGTGTCAGTAGTTATTATTTTTATTAACTTATTTTTTAATTAATTTGTGCAACTTTTTAAAATTCAATTTTACAATAATATTTTTTAGGAGCCCTGTTGGGGGCCTTTGATGAAGTCTAAACAGATCCCTGATGTCTCACTTTTAAGACCAAGAAAGGAACTGAGGACAGATTCCCCAGTTCCTTTTTCTGCAGGCTCAATTGCAAGTGGCTGGGGATTCGGCTTTTACTATCACTACCCATATACTGGTGCTCTAAGGCTGTTGCCTATGCAGCCCTATGCTTGCACTGGCGCTGGCCCTGGCCACAGTAGTATCCTCTGGCCCCCCCACACAGCACTGACCTCTGCCCCCTTTGACATTACACCCTTCCCCCACAGTAGTGTCTCCTGGCCCTCTGCCCCTTCCCATAGCAGTGTCCTCTGTCCCCTTCATATAACCCCTCTCGCCACAGTAGTGTCTTCAGGCCCTCTGCCTCTTTCCCCTCACCCCCCACCTCAGTGCCCTCTGGGTTGTCCCGAGGATTTTTTATAATAACATTTTAACTTAAAATTTTTCAACGTGTTTAATTAATTTTTTATTCAATTAT
>BLSH010559732.1:439042-460172 GCA_018402905.1 Glandirana rugosa
AGACTCACCTCGACTGTGCCGTGACTCTGGGAACGGTTGTAAGAGTCTCTATAAATAAAAAATATCCGGTGTTTCATCCGACAATTTCACCTCTACGTAGATTAGCTAGTGGTTTGAATGAATAAAACCTTTCTTTTCCTTTAAACCCTCCGCTCCTATCTGTTAGGTCGTCATCGTAGGTCGGTGGACGAACATGACAAAATTACCTGAGGTAATCTCAACTCGCTTGTGGACCTTCAAGCCCAAGACGACCAGGCAGGCTTGAAGCCCTGTTTCAGGCCCAGGCCCAGGCCTGCCTTGGGCTTGCTAGCGTGCCTGTTGCTTGGGGTAACTTTTGTCCGTGCGATCGTTCGGGTTCCGTCCGGACCCGGACCCGGACTTTGTCCCGAAGTTCGGACGGACCAGCAGAACCCGAACTTCCAGGTGTTCGCTCAACTCTAATGGAGTCCATTAAAACAGTACAAGCAGGTGGCTGGATGCTACTGCTGGATTGTCTATCCTCGCCTCCCAAATTTCCTTTTCTTTCCAAAATAAGTAAGTTTGGTGATCGATTAGATGCATCTCCACTTTAACAGCCTACTTTGTGGCCTATAAAAAATAAATATCTCTGAGAATGTTGGCAAGGGTCTCAGTGCCGTGTCAGCTCCACTCAGAGAACAGGGTCTCCGGGTTTGTCACTACCTGGACATCATTCTTCTTCTATCCAGGGGACTGGAACAATTGCTGTTGCACCAAGAGGTCCTCATGCATACCCTTCAGGCATATGGCTGGGTTATCAACTTTAAAAAAAAAAAAAAATAGGGGAAAGAGAAGCTGACTTTCTCCAACCCAACAGTTAGTGTAGTTGGGGGTGCTCTGCTAGTTCCTGCATTTTGCTTACATCAGAGAAAGCAGTGACAGTCAGGAAGAGAATTCTAAGGACAGCTACCTTCACTTGTTTGATGGCTTCTCAGTGCCTCAGTCTTCTGGGCTCAACGTCTTCATGCATACCGATGATTCCATGGGCGCCTGCGCAAGTTTCAACTAGGATTCTTAGCGCAAGGGAGGAAACAGGATCGAGCACAGTTGAGAACAGTGTCACTCAGTATGAGTAGCGGTCCACGGTAATGGGAAGACCTTGAGGTAGTCACGGCCCTTTTGAGCCATTACACTGGATCACTGTTATGAATCATGTCGGAAGACAGCCTGGGAGGCACACTGTGAGGGACTGTCGGTCAAGGCAAATGGATATTTCCAGCCAAGGAGGGTAGTCTCGAAAGCGCTGGAAGGTCAAACAGCCTTTTTAGCCTTGCTACAAACAATCAAGGGAAGACCAGTCTCCTTGCAGTTGAGCAACAGGGCAGCAGTTGCCTATATTCAGCTCCAGGAACTCTCCCTATCAGCAGTATGCTATTGAGAGAGGTGAAACCCATAACGTCTGGGACAGAAATCACTAGCAAATTCAGGAAGCAGTTTACCTCCTAGCAGACTTTTGAACACATAGGCAGACTGACTATCATGCAAGCTTCCCAGAGCACAACAAGTGGGTCTATGTCCCAGGTCTTTTCTGAGCTGGTCCATAGGTGGGGCCTACCACAGACAGACCATTTCACTACCGATAGCAATCACAAATGTTGGGTATGTCTGGCCTTGTTTCCGCACCCCAAGGCGCAGGGGGCATACGCTCTGGTCTCTCCTTGGGTCTACAATCTAGCCTATATATTTTCCCCCCAACATCTCTCGTAATGAGATTCCTCTAGCGTCTGTCAAGGGAGTACATGGTTGTCATAGCTAATCCTCCATATTGGCCATGCAGCCCTTGGTTTTCCTTGGTCATTCACTTCAGAATACAGAAGACAATTCCCCTATGTATATATGCAGACCGGGACTGCAAGCAGGGTGCTAATAAAGGAGGCGGGGGGAACTCTGGTTGCTCCAGAGCAATCTCTACTTTGAGTGCTAGAAGGCACTGTACTTACAACATCTATGCCTAAATCTGGAGCAAGTTTGCGTTATCTCGGTAGGGTGAGACATTGATCCTACTGCCCCCAGCTGTTCTATACTTCCTCTAGGCCAGGTTGGGCATGAATAGCCTATCCTCACTGAGCTGACAAGTGTCAGCTATATTGGCAATAACAAATTTAAATGGGCCAAGAATCCTTCAGTCTGCACGACTTTTGAAGGCAGTCATAAGGATTCAGTCACAAACGGAAAGGAGTCTTCCCAGTGGGATCGATTGGTGTAGTTTTTGGTTTGGGCCATTACCTACAAGACAGTATCTATTGCAAAAAATTTAGGCAGAAGTTTGTCTGAGATTCAAGCTCTTGGGGCTTCAAAAAAAAAAAAAAAAGTTTTCTTTACAAACGGCGTAGAGTTCTGTCTTGTAGGTAATCTTGTATCAAAGGTAGCAATAGCCCTCTATTTAACAGACATCTGGAAATTGCCTAAATTTCCAGAACATCACACAGGAAAGTCACACGACCTGGACATTTTCAGAAAGAAGCACCTGTCCACAATTGCTCCTTTCAAATCATCTAATAAGCCTTTTCTTATTCCAGGTGGAAATCATCAAGGAAAAGAGGTTACTGCCTGGACTCTAACAGGCTTGGTGGTGCATACAGGGCGAGGGGGCGTAAGCCTCCATCAGTGGCGGTGCACTTTACCAGAGTGGTTGCAGTCTCATAGACAGCCCATTTGGGAGCATCTATGGTATTCATCTGTAGAAGTGTCATGGTCATCGCAGTATACCTATTTAAACTTTACGGAGTAGACAAAGGTGCCTTGTCATCAGTGGACTTTGTAGGAAGGACTATTCAGTCCACTGTCCCATCCTAATTAGAATATTGGTTTGGTAAGTAGAACCCACCCTGTCAGCTAGTTATTTATCACTAGTATGCTGCCATGTTGGCGTCAGGATACGGAAAATTGTATCAAATACTTACTGTAATTTTCCTTTCCTGATGCCAAACCATGTCAGCATACGGGGCCACCCTGTGCGTTTCGGTATGTAGCTTGTTACATAGACTGGGGGGCTAACTATGCCTTTTTTATGCTATGCACTGGTCCTGAGGGAGTGGTCAAGAGGCGGAGCTCTATCACTAGTATGCTGCCATGGTTTGGCGTCAGGAAAGGAAAATTATGGTAAGTATTTGATACAATTTTCATTTTTTTGGGGTTTTTTTTTGGTTTCAAGCTTCCTTTAAAAAAAGGAAGGTTGGGATGTAAGGGTGGCATTTTCAGGTTTTATTTTCTATTTATGGGTTTATTTATTTTTATTTTACCTTGATAGGGCTTTTTAAAAAAATATTTGGGGTGATCACAGACAGAGTGGAGCATTCACATGTTACTATCTGTTTTTGGAGCTGCTTTTTGTTTGCAGGAATAGTGTGCATATAAACTATTATATCACTCATATTCACCACACTCTCCTACCCCATAGTTAAAGCTTATCGCTAGTTTCACTAGTTTCCTAGTAAAAAAATTAATTAAAAAAAAAAAAAAATACCATAGTTTGTAGACCCTATAACTTTTGCCAATCAATATAAACTTATTGGGATTTTTTTTACCAAAAATTATGTAGAACAATACATATAAGCCTAAACTGATGAAGAAATGTGATGTTTAAAATGTTTTAATTGGATATGTTTTAGAGCAGAAAGTAAAAAATATAGCTTTTTTTCCACATTTTTGGGTGCTCATTAACCATTTCAGCCCTGGAAGGATTTCCCACGTTAGGACCAGAGCACTTTTTACAATTTGGCACTGCGTCGCTTTAACTGACAATTGCGTGGTCGTGTGACGTACCTAAACAAAATTTGCGTAATTTTTTTCTCACAAATAGAGATTTCTTTTGGTGGTATTTGATTACCACTTCATCATTTCTGATCACCGCTATAAACAAAGAAAGAGTGCCAATTTTTAAAAAAAAATAATATTTCTTACTTTTTGCTAAAATACAAATCCAAAAAAATATAAAAAACAAATTAATTCATCGGTTTTGGCTGATTTATAATCTTCCTCATATTTTTGGTAAAAAAAAAAACGCAATCGGCGTTTATTGATTGGTTTGCACAAAAGTTGTCGTGTTTACAAACCATGAGAATTAAGTTCTGGCGTTTTTACAATTTTTTATTTTTTACTGGTAATGACGGCGATCTGCGATTTTTATCGGGACTGCGATATTGGGGCGGACGATCGCTTAGTGCATGTCAATACGCGAGATACGACAGCCAACATACGATTTGGGCCGTTCGGTCGTACGACCGTCGTATCGTGTGCAGGAGGCTTAACACTATTATACTGTCTGAGGCCTCCTAAACCTTGTAGTAAAACACCTGACTGTAGTCTTTATACTCTAAAACCTCATACACACGATGTGAATTTCAGATGACAGAAGGTCAATTTTTTCTTGGATGCTTGTCGAAAATGAAGAGCGTACTAATGACACGAAAAATTTCGTACGACCGAATTCAACGTCAGAAGTGACGTAATGTGTTGAATAGCTTTGTATGCATTTTTTAATTTCTGAGCATGCGTAGTCTTGATTGTACGATTTTTTTCTGTACTAATGATAGGAAAATGAGGTGTCTGCACATCCAGCTTTTGTGGTCCGAAAAAAAGAAAATCGGCTGTCGAAAGGGGCGTACTAACGGTAAGAATTTCAGACGATCGGCTGTCGTACGAAAATTCCCATCCGAAATTCGCATCTTGTGTACGGGGCTTAAGTTTGAATGAGAGCAGTGGTCAGGCTCTCCAGTATGCTGCCAGAACAGAGTGGCTTCATATAGTTCTAAAGCACTTTTAATGCCTAAAAATATGATTTACTATTTATGCAGGCTGATTGTAAGAAGTAATAAAAAAAAAAACACCAGCAATACTGTATGATAGCCCTGACTTCAAAAAATCATTGCAAAGTAACATGCAAATACTTATCACTACATACCTCATTGTGATATCTATTAGATGAAGATCTAATCGGATGGACATCACAAATCAATCTTTCTCTTGAATATATATACATATTGATGTACAGTATTCCCAACTAATATATATATAGAAGTATACCATAGGGATCATTTTCTTTAATCGCCTTAGTAGTTTATGGCAGATGTGCTAATTAATGGATGGAATGGCTTAATTCTAGTAAACCACTGCTGGACAAATCCAGTGGGCTTTCTGTTCCTAGAGAATTGATTCATTCTTCCCAATTATCTGCAACAACGCACCTGATTTCAGCCTAAGGATGATGTATCATGTGGATCATTGTCATAGCTGCCTGCAGCACATCTGTGTTGGAAATATATATTAAATATGTTGTAGAATGTATAAAAAAATTGAGATTACTCATAGTCCTAATGATAATTTATTTATATATAAAGGACTTCAATTTTATTTGGGTACAACAACGCACGACCGCGCAATTGTCAGTTAAAGAAATGCAGTGCCATATCGCAAAAAACGAGCTGCTCATTAAGGGGGGTGAAATCTTCCGGAGCTGAAGTGGTTAAAGGATTTGTGGATTTTTTAATGTTACCCTTAAAGCTGCATGAAAAGAAACTCTTCCTGCTATGCGATATTGGTTTTTTTTTTTGCATTAGTACATGTTCCCAATGGCAGTACCCAGCTTCCCATGCCCTTTTACTGTACCGTACTTTCTGGAGTATAAGACTACTTTTTATACTAAAAAACATCCCCCAAAAATCGGGGGTCGTCTTATACGCCGGGTACTGTAGCTTCGGCTATATACAGAACGTCCATATAAAATGTTTAGCCCCCTGGATGTGTGATACTGTAGCTTCGGCTACTTACAGAACGTTCCTCTGCTGTAGCACTGCATGTACCGCACTGAGCCAATCACGGCAAGCGGTGTATTCTATTATGCATACAAAGCCTGCTCGGATTGGCAAAGGTTGTATAAGCCCGCCTCCCTGACTCAGGCAATCCGAGCAGGCTTTGTATGCATTAATAGAATGCACCACTTGTCGTGATTGGCTTAGTGCGGTACATGCAGTGCTACAGCAGAGGAACGTTCTGTAAGTAGCCGAAGATACAGTATCACACATCCAGGGGACTAAAACATTTAATATGGATGTTCTGTATGTAGGCGAAGCTACAGTACTGTATTAGGTCACATCCAGTGGGCTGATGTTATTAAATGGTGTTGCCTCGGAAGGGGGGGTAGTCTTATACAGCGAGTCGCCTTATATGCCGGAAAATACGGTAGTTTGCCTACAAATCCTAAAAATGGGCAAAATTTACCCAAAAAAAAAATTACCTCCTATAGACATCATCGGGATTCACATTTAAATTTGGGTTCGCCGAACTTTGCACAAGATTCACCAACCCTATCTACACTATATTACCAAAAGCATTAGGACACCTGCCTTTACACGCACATAAACTTTAATGGCATCCCAGTCTTAGTCTGTAGGGTTCAATATTGAGTTGGTCCACCCTTTGCAGCTATAACAGCTTCAACTCTTCTGGGAAGGCTGTTCACAAGGTTTAGGAGTGTCTATGGGAATGTTTGACCATCCTTCCAGAAGAGCATTTGTGAGGTCAGGCACTGATGTTACATGAGAAGTCCTGGCTCACAGTCTCAGCTCTAATTCATCCCAAAGGCGTTCTATCAGGTTGAGGTCAGGACTGTGTAGGTCAGTCAAGTTCCTCCACCCCAAACTCGCCCATCCATGTCTTTATGGACCTTGCTTTGTACACTGGTCATGTTGGAACAGGAAGGGACCATCCCCAAACTGTTCCCACAAAGATGGGAGCATGAAATTGTCCAAAATGTCTTGGTATGCTGACTCCTTAAGAATTCCCTTCACTGAAACTAAGAGGCCCCATTAACATACCAAGAAATGTAGGACAATTTCATTCTCCCAACTTTGTGGGAACAGTTTGGATGAGGGAGTTTGAGTTGGAGGAACGTGACTGGCCTGCACAGAGTCCTAACCTCAACCTGCTAGAACACCTATAGTGTGAATTAGAGCAGAGACTGTGAGCCAGGCCTCCTCATCCAACATCAGTGCCTGACCTCACAAATGCACTTCTGGAAGAATGGTCAAACATTCCCATAGACACTCCTAAACCTTGTGGACAGCCTTCCCAGAAGAGTTGAATCTGTTATAGCTGCAAAGGGTGGGCCAACTCAATATTGAACCCTACAGACTAAAGGCAGGTGTCCTAATACTTTTGGTAATATAGTGTATCTACTCCTTCACAATTTATATATCTATAAATTATTTATTATGACTATGAGTAATCTCTAATTTTTGATACATTCTACAATATATTTACTATATATTTCCAACACAGATGTGCTGCAGGCAGCTATGACAATGATCTACATGATACATCTTCCTTAAGCTGAAATCAGGTATTACTTTTGGTAATATAGTGTAGATAGGGCTGGGGAATCTTTTTCAAAGTTCAGCGAACCCAAATTTAAAGGTGAATCCCGATGATGTCTATAGGAGGCAATTTTTTGGCAAAATTTTGCCCATTTTTAATATTTGTAGGCAATCTACTGTAAAAGGGCATGGGAATCTGGGTACTGCCGTTGGGAACATGTACTAACGCAAAAAAAAAAACAATATCGTATAGCAGGAAGAGTTTCTTTTCATGCAGCTTTAAGGGCAACATTAAAAATCCACATATCCTTTAACCACTTCAGCTCCGGAAGATTTTACCCCCCCCCCCTTAATGACCAGGGTCATTTTTTGCGATACAGCACTGCGTTTCTTTAACGGACGCAAAGTTGTACCCAAATAAAATTGATGTCCTTTTTTTCCACAAAAAGAGCTTCCTTTTGGTGGTATTTGATCACCTCTGTGGTTTTTATTTTTTCCGCTATAAACAAAAAAATGCCACAATTTTGAATAAAAAAACAATATTTTTTACTTTCTGCTATAAAACATTCTTGAGAAAAAAATGTAAAAAATCAAATTTCTTCATCAGTTTATGGCAATTCTGTTACATATTTTTGGTAAAAAAAAATTCCAATAGGCATATACTGATTGGTTTGTGCAAAAATTATAGGGTCTACAAAATAGGGGATAGATTTAGGGACTTTTTATTTATTCTATTATTTTTTACTGGTAATGGTGATGATCAGCAATTTTTAGTGTGACATTGTGGCGTACAAATCTGACACTTAGTGATACTTTTTGGGGACCAGTGACACCAATACAGCGATCAGAGCTAAAAAAAAATGCACTGAATAATGTATAAATGACAGTGGCAGGGAAGGGGTTAACACCTGGGACAATCAAGGGGTTAAATGTGTCCTAGGGAGGTGCTTTCTAACTGTGGGGGGAGTGTCACACTGGAGAAAAAGAGAGATTGTGTTTCAGCTTAGCTAAAACACGAGATCTCTCTGTTTCTCCCTGAAAGATCAACCATTTGCCTTGTTTACATAGGCAGGCGGTTGATCTGTCTCTGCAGAGTGCGACCGGCGGACCCGCTGATTGGCTCCTGCTGTGTCCGATCACAGTGGAGCGGTGCTCCAGTGGGGCACACGTGCCCCCTAAGCTGCATGCACAAAACCGCGTACCTGTATGTGGTTTTGCGCAGCAGGGCCACCCTGCCGCAGCATATGTGCGGTGGGCAGTCCGGACCTGCTTAAATACCATGCATGGGGGATGCACTGAAGATTTAGTGTTATGGAACAGTGCAGTGTCATCAACAGCATACACTATCAAATTCTTGACAGTCTCAATTTACTGTCTGGTGGTGTTAACCCGCTGTCCTCCCTCTGACAGATCCATGGCACTGCTGGGATTCCATTACAAAACACCCACTACAGACTGCTCATAGTAAACTACAGGAGGGGGTGGAGACAAGGTCAGTCACCTTGCACAAGAGAGAGAGCAGCAGTGACCTGTCTGTATTAATGGAGGAGGCGGGGACAAGACCAGTCATCCTGCACAAGGAGAGAGAGCAGCAGTGACCGGTCTGTATTAATGGAGGAGGCGGGGACAAGACCAGTCACCCTGCACAAGGAGAGAGAGCAGCAGTGACTGGTCTGTATTAATGGAGGAGGCAGGGACAAGACCAGTCACCCTGCACAAGGAGAGAGAGCAGCAGTGACCGGTCTGTATTACAGGAGGGGGTGGAGACAAGACCAGTCACCCTGCACAAGGAGAGAGAGCAGCAGTGACTGGTCTGTATTACAGGAGGGGGCGGAGACAAGACCAGTCACCCTGCACAAGGAGAGAGAGCAGCAGTGACCGGTCTGTATTACAGGAGGGGGCGGAGACAAGACCAGTCACCCTGCACAAGAGAGAGAGCAGCAGTGACCGGTCTGTATTACAGGAGGGGGCGGAGACAAGACCAGTCACCCTGCACAAGGAGAGAGAGCAGCAGTGATCGGTCTGTATTACAGGAGGGGGTGGAAGCAAGACCAGTCACCCTGCACAAGGAGAGAGAGCAACAGTGACCGGTCTGTATTACAGGAGGGGGTGGAGACAAGACCAGGCACCCTGCACAGGGAGAGAGAGTAGCAGTGACCGGTCTTTTTTTACAGGAAGCTCCTACAAGGATGCAAAGTTGCACACTGGATTACTGCACAGATCTAGAAGAAATAAACAAAACACCAGTGGAGGCCCGCTCATTAGGGACGCAGGGGCATCGTCCCCAATAAATCCATGCACCTGGCTCCTAATTTCCATGCAGGGCACCGGACGCATGGATTTCAATGGGGTTTTCACAGTCCCTGTCCACAGCAGCGGCCGGTGAGTAAAGAACAAATGCCTGACACTGGGGACTCAGAGGCAGACTTTCCTCAAACACTTGCTGACTTTCCTCCCACTAACCAACCTACACGAGGAGGGGAGGCATGTTTGTTTGCCGCCTCCCCAAAACATGGAGCACCAGCCACCACTGCAAAGCACACCAAAATTACAATAAAATTGCACATCCCTTTAACAATATTTACTTATCCTGAAGTTCAGGTTTCCAGAATGTTTCACTGGAAATACCTAAAAACGTAATTATTTGGTGCAGTGTCCATGTGTGCAACCTACAGAAGGTTTTATTGTTTCATCTAACCCTGAGCACGGGGCTGTTCTGATCGAATAAAGTTTCAGAAGTTTCAGCTCCTTCCCACGTCTACATGTTCCTACTGGACTATAACTAGGGTAGCCTGTTTCATTGTCCATCAGGAATGAGTAAGCGAAGGGAGAGGTTGGGCAAAGTGCCGAAGATTTTCCTGATCAAAACAACCTGATGTTTTCACATAGGAGGGCAAGCTTCAAAAGTGTGTGCAGGTGCTTCTAGGTGCTTTCACTTCATACCTCCCAGCGAGGCAGTTTAAAAAAAGATAGATCCAGACTTGATCAATTATAATCCTTAGTAATTAGTTATAATATTATATTATAATATAATATAACCACTTCAAGACTGCAATACCTATATATATATATATATATATATATATACACATTGCCGCTTTGAAATGGTTTACTGGGGTTATGGCTGAAGCTATCATAGCTGGAGCTGGAACACTTTTCACAAACACCGCTACTCGCCGGTGTTTCTGGTGCTTACTGTTGTCACTGGCGCGCCTGAGAAACAATCCAACAGTGCAGCCGGTTGGTCACAGAGGCGATAAAAGACCAGATCATCTTTGATTCGTCTCTATGACCTTGGAGGACCAGAGCAACGTAATGACGTCACTTCCGGTTTCTGGCGGAAGAGAACTATTTTTTTTTTTAAAAACGAGATCAAAACCTTTTTTTTTGATCTTTTGCTTTTAAGGATAAAGGAGAGATTTGGGGTCTTTTTGATCTCTCCATAAAGAGGACCTGTTATCCTTATTTCTATTACACGGGAATTGTCTTGTAATAGGAATACAAAGTGATAAAAAAAGAAAATGAAAGGGATAGTGTAAAAAAAAAATTTAAAAAAGTAAAATATATAAGAAACAAAAAGCGCCCTCATCCCCACGCGCATTTGTAAGTCACGCTCGCATATGTAAACTGTGTTTTCACCACACATGTGAGGTATCGCCGTGAAAGTTAGAGCAACAGAAATAATTCTAGCACTAGACCTCCTCTGTAACTGTAAACCGGCAACTTGTAAAAATGTTTAAATCGTCGCCTATTATATTGTTGCCATTGCATGAGCACATATTTAAAGCATGACATTTCAGGTATCTATATTTACTGAATGTAACATCATGTTTCATATTTTACAAAAAAAATTGGGTTATACATTGTGTTTTGTTTTTTTTTTATTATTCATTAAAGTGTATTTTTTCCAAAAAAAATGCATTTGAAAAACCACTGCGCAAATACCTTGTGGCATAAAAAATTGCAATAATTGCCATTTTATTCCCTAGGGTCTCTGCTAAAAAAATATAGAATGTTTGTGGGTTATAAGTAATACTGATTTAAACTTGTAAACAAAAAGTACCAGAAAAGGCCTAGTTTTCAATAATAAAGCTTGGAAAGAAATGGATAGATAGATAGATAGATAGATAGATAGATAGATAGATAGATAGATAGATAGATAGATAGATAGATAGATAGATAAACCATGTTGCTGATTTTTTTTTTATTTATCTGACAATAAATTAATTTTAACACTGATATTTTGTGATTTTTTTAAACACATTTACAATGAAGCTGACCAGCACATTGTTATGAACTGAATCAAATGGACATAAGGCAAAATTGCTTTGTTCTTGGGTTGGGGTTGTATTGAGCAATGCAGCCAAATGCTGTTGGTATAAATATATAATTATTTAGACCCTTGCTGCTTTCCATATTTGTCTTTAGCTGAATGAGCAACTGTACTGTAATGTTTAATATCTTATCCAAGATAAACATTTTAATCTGTTGTTCATGGCAATCCATCTGCACACCCATCTGGCACTCACAGTAAAAAAAAACAATAATATGGTATAAAAAAAGAATTTTTAAAAAGGATTGCACAAATAAATTATTTTTCAGGGTACCAGAAAAATACAACACCTTCACCAACAACCAATAGACATAATTTGGCATTCATATTATTTAATTGTTGTTAGTTTTTTCCTATAAGATGTTTTCGTGAGTTCAAACTTGGACGGAACAAAATTATGTAACATTTTGGGACAAACATAAAGCAGAGCATGGCCCAACTGGAGGACAGGATGGCAAAGATCTCCATGGCTAAGGTATATTTGCCACTGGTGCTGAGCGATGCTGGGATATATGAGGTCCAGACACTGAGGAAGGCAAGCATGCTGAAGGTTATAAATTTGGTCTCATTGAAGCTTGCTGGGAGTTGTCTAGACAAGAAGGCAACCACAAAGCTGGCCAGAGCAAGTAGACTTAGATACCCAATAGTGCACCAAAAGGCAGTGAGTGATCCTTCATTACATTCAGCAATGAGAACTTCAGCTTTGGTATTTAGATTATAAACTGGGAAAGGAGGTGAGAAAGATAGCCAAACAACACCTATCACCAACTGAAAAAAGGTTCCCAAGCCTATCACTGTGTAGGAAAATTCAGGGGTGGCCCACTTCTTGATATCACTGTTAGGCTTTGTGGCCTTAAAGGCAGTCATGACCATAAGCGTTTTGGCCAGGATACACGAGACACAAAAAGCAA
Organism: Glandirana rugosa; assembly: GCA_018402905.1. Lineage (NCBI taxonomy): Eukaryota > Metazoa > Chordata > Amphibia > Anura > Ranidae > Glandirana > Glandirana rugosa. The sequence goes on from BLSH010559732.1 coordinate 451,618, forward strand.
AAACCAATCCAAAGGTCACTTGGCGTAGGAGACATTTTATCCAGGTGGGGTAACCAATAAAGGCCAGTGAAGTAAGAAAACAGAGTGACATGGAGATCAGGAGAAGGCAACTAACAGTGTAATTGTTGGCTCGGACTATGGGAGTTGTTTTGTGATGAACCAATATTCCAAGAATAGCGATGGGGATCATGGAGGAGGTAATGCCTGTGGACAATAAAATGACTCCCAAAGTCTCATCATAAGAGAGGTACTCAGTGAACTTTGGTATGCATCTGTCTTTCTGTTGACTTGGCCACTGATCCCATGGACACTTGAAACACTCAGCAAAATCTGAAAGAGATGGCAAATATAATTATTGGAATAAAATGTCTCATTTGTGTGGATGGAGGAATCTGTTAGTTTTTTTTTTCATCCCACTGGCTGAAAAAAATAAAAATGAACTAACCATCTATGGCTAGCTTTAGGTCAGAAGTTTTAGTGTGAATATGTGGTAAATCCCCTCTAGCAGCTCACATGTTTTATACTTGAGCTAGATATTTCTCCACTTCTATCGTATACTGCAAGGCAGCAACCAGAATGGGCCTGTAGCTCTCCCCAAACTGTTTCAGGTCACCCCATATTGCCCTTATATGTCTCGAATGCTACAAGCAAGTATGGTGTTTTGCAAAGTAGAACAAGAACTGGCCAGAAAGGGTTCACTTTAAGGCAGTAGGCCAACTTAAAAATGTATTTGCAAATATGCTCACAGTATGCAATAGTGTGTATATATATATATATATATATATATATATATATATATATATATATATATATATATACCGTATACAAGGAGAGAGTTAATTCAGAATTTTAAAAATAGTATATTTACCCCTATAGGTGCATTATCCAACTAAAACTCAAAGTCACTACTCAACTAAGTAACAAAAATGTAATATACTGCCTTTGGATTTGGTGACTGCACGTGTTTTTTTTAGCAGCTTTTTTCCCCCTTTGTTTTCAGTAGGAGATCACACCAGTAATGTGTTTTCTGTCCCAGGGTAACAATGCTCACTTGTTGTACTGTATCGTTGGAGGAGCAGTGTTTTCATCCAGGGACAGGAAGTGTCTTTTTAGGAATACATAACACCTATCCCTCTTAGTATAGCCAAATAACACAAGATGTTATCAGCTGCAAAGATTTCTGTTAAGGGAATCCCAATGCATATATCTAATATGCTGGACACAAACTGGGCCTCTTCTCCATAGCAAGGGGCACTCGGCAACGGTGTCCACTCTCACCCTTGCTCTTTGCCTTGGCCATAGAGCCTCTGGCTCTCTTAATCAGAGCTAATCCTTATATAAAAGGCATTGAATTAGGGAGCACCCAACACAAGCTCTGCCTTTGTGCAGACAATGTCTTGTTATTTAAGACATCCCCACTTATTTCAGCTCCTAATCTCCTAAATGTATTGGACCAATTTGGCCAAGTCTCGGGTCTCGAGGTTAATGCCTATAAGTCGACGGCGCTCAACATCCCCTTAATTTCTGTCCAACAACAACTCCAGGAGGTACTACCCTTTTATTGGGCCACATAACACATCCCTTTCTTAGGCATCAAGTTGACCTCTGAGCCTACCAACTTATATTCTGCAAATTACCCCCCGCATGCTTTCTCCCCTTACCTGTGCCATTACATGTAATTATCAGGTAACATAAACCTGTGCATAGCTATAGTAATGTTTGTATAGTTGGTTGTTACACTGCCATCTTGTGGTTGTTTTTTGATATTGCACCTTTCCATTCTGTTTTCTAAGTGTGTACCTCCCATCCTCTGTTAGTGAATTTCCTCTTCCTGGTTCACTCTGTTATGTAACATCCTCCTCCTGTGTGCTCTCTCTGTCTCATGAGGAAAGAATATGGCCACACGCTTGTAGGCCTCACAGAATCTACTCGCATCCTAGGACACATTAGCATGTTTTGACCTGCAGTTACCATCTTTCAACCATCTTCCACATTTGTTGAATGCTGTACCTGCTATTTCCAATGAATAAACGCTTATGGAAGAATTGGTGATTGGTGAGTCGAACTATCTGATAAAGACTGTCCGCGGTGATTATATCTGCTTATACAGGCCAGGTATAGAGGTCTCAGCAAGGGATAAGTCACTATTACAACAGTTGGAATTAGGATATTACCTCTCTCATGACCATCTGGTTTACCATACCCCTGTCCTGGCTAGGCCATATCACTGTCATTAAAATGTCCATTTTACCCAAAATCCTATATCTCCTTCGCACCCACCCGATTCAGGTTCCTGCCCCCTTTCTCTGCATTCTACAATGTAGAATCTCTAACTTTGTCTGGACCAAATTGAAACCTTGCATTCCCAAGGTGACTCTCTACACTCCAAAACTCCGGGGTGGCCTTGGACTGCCCAACCTGTGGGCCTAACTTTATGCAGTGCAGTTGGTCCAACTCCCCAAATACCATGCCACCCAGGAAGTTCCCTTATGGGTAGCCCAGGAATCTATTGACTCCTATTGGTGGCCAACCTCTTATGGCTTGCCTCATCCTACCTCTGTGCCATCATCGACCCGATAACACGCCATTTTCTATCCATATGGGACAGACTTAAAACACGTTTTGGACTCCAATCCAGCCATAATCCCATGCTCTCTTTCCTACATAACTGGCATGGACACCTCCATCCTCTTTCCCAGCATGGTCCACTGCGGGCCTGCTCTGAGCCCACAAATTTATCTCAGTGGGTAAAATGATCCTATTCTGCTCCTTACGCGAGACATATGACATTCTTTCAGCGGGGCTCTTCTGTTATATCCAAATTAAACACTTCCTCTCCCCACTGATTCCCTCTGACTTCTCTGCCCCCCAACTATCCTTTTTTGAGCGCATCTGGAAATCTAATACCCATAGGGGAGGCCTTACTTCTGATCTATATAAGCACTTATTGGAGCCCGCAAACTCTTGTGCCCCCTCTTATATTGCCAAATGGGAGAGGGACCTCAATTGCAACTTGGACCCCGCTGACTGGATCCATATCTGGATCACAATAGGTGTGTCCCGTATGCTTTCCAAACTTTTTGACATTTCCATGACGCCAGTCTCCTGCAAATAAATAAACAGTTTGAACAAGATTTCTGTTAAGGGATCACCCCCTGAATGAGGTAATATCCACTTGCCACCCAGCTACAGTACATATACTGCAGAAGGTTGGCTCTATGGTGCGTAACTAAGTACCTATACGTCATTTCATGCAATAGCCAGCAGGTGCACGTGCCTCGGGGGTGTGCGCACATGCTGATTGGCCAGAGGGGGAGCTGATCTGTGGGTCCGGCAGACGCAATGTCTGCCGGCCACCTGCGATCGCTCCCCAGAGAGGTAGAACGGTGGTCTGCCGATGTAAAGAAGGCAGACTGCCGTTCTGTCAGAGATGAACATAGTGATCTTGTGTTCCTGCTAATCAAAAACACGGATATCTGTGTTCATCCAGTGAGTCTATTGCACCCACAGTAAGAAAGCATCCCCTAGGGACACACTTAACCCTTTGACTGCCCCTGGTGTTAATCCCGTCCCTGCCAGTGTCATTAGTCCAGTAACAGTGCATATTTTTAGCACTGATTACTGATCGCCGCCATTACTAGTAAAAATAAATTAAAAATACAAATGCCATAAAAATTCCCATTATTTGTAGACAAAATAACTTTATGGACAAACCAATCAATACACGCTTATTAGGATTTTTTTTACCAAAAATATGTAGAATACATATTGGCCTAAATTGATGAAGAAATTAGATTTTTTACATTTTTTATTGGATATGCCTTATAGCAGAAAGTAAAAAATATTTAAAAAAAAAAATAAATTGTCTATCTTTTTTTGTTTCTAGCGGGAAAAAAACGAAGAGGTGATCAAATACCACCGAAAGAAAGCTCTATTTGTGGGGGAAAAAAGACATCAATTTTGTTTGGGCACAACATTGCACGACCGCGCAATTGTCAGTTAACCACTTCAGCCCCGGAAGGATTTCACACTTTAGGACCAGAGCCCTTTTTGCGATTCGGCGCTGCGTCGCTTTAACTGACAATTGTGCGGTCGTGCGACGTTGTACCCAAACAAAATTTGCGTCCTTTTTTTCCCACAAACAGAGCTTTCTTTTGGTGGTATTTGATCATCGCTGCGTCATTTCTGATCGCCGCTATAAACAAAAGAAGAGCGACAATTTTGCAAAAAAACCCAAATTTCTTACTTTTTGCTAAAATACAAATCCAAAAAAAAAATACAAAAAAAACATTTTTTTTCACCGTTTTTGGCCGATTTATATTCTTCCTCATATTTGCGATAAAAAAAACGCAATCGGCGTTTATTGATTGGTTTGTGCAAAAGTGGCCGCGTTTACGGATGATGAGAATTCATTTTTGGGGTTTTTATTTATTTTTTATTTTTTATTAGTAATGGCGGCGATCTGTGATTTTTAGCGGTACTGCGATATTGGGGCGGACATGTCGGGCCATTTCGACACTTTTTTGGGACCATTGGCATTTATACAGCGATCAGTGCTATAAAAATGCACTGATTACTGTGTAAATGCCATTGGCAGTGAAGGGGTTAACCTGCAGGGGGCGCTCTAAGGGTTAACAGTGTTCCCTGGGCGTGTTCTAACTGTGGGGGGACTGTCCTAGCAGGGGAAGGGGAGCGATCACAGCTTCCATGTAGAGGAAGGCTGTGATCACAGCCCTTCCCCCTCTCACAGAATGGAGGTCCGTGTTTACATACACGGACCTCCGTTCTTTCACTCCGGGGGGGCATCGCGGGTAGCCGGCAGCAATCGAAGCCGCTGCACCCGCTCCCTGGCCCTCCCCAAACACAGTGGGCACGCGGGCGCGCCTCCGGCGGCGCGCGCTCACAGTGCGTGATCTCGCAGCCGCTGTCAGATGACGGCGATTTGCGATATCGCACCACTTTGTCGCCGTCAACCTGCGGTTGGCGGTCGGCAAGTGGTTAAAGTAACACAGTGCCATATCGCAAAAAATGGCCTGGTCATTAAGGGGGTAAAACCTTCCGTGGCTGAAGTGGATATAATTGCATACAATATTTGTTGTTTACCTAATTAATTATAAATACAAAATACATTTTTTGATCATAAGCTGTCATGAGCAGGGACCTCCTAACCCTCTTGTATTAAAGTGTACTGTACAGTAACTGTATTGTCTCTCTTTATTTTGCAAAGTGCCACAAAGACTGTTGGTGCCAAATAAATCCTGTATATTATTACTTTTAAGAGTGCATATAGTAAATACAATGTATTAGTCAATTACTCCATCTTTGAACTGCAGCTAAAGCCCTGTACACACGATCAGAATATCGTACAAAAAATACAGCTTTCGAAGTGATCGTACGATAATCAGATCGTTAGTGCACAGCTGTCTTCCGAGGTTTCCGGAAGGGACAAACATGAACATTTTTCTCGTACAATACCAGATCATACGATTTTCTTTTAATCTACAAATACATTACATCACTTCCGAATTTTTATTCTGTTGTGCGAGGATTTTCGTACTTTGGTATCCTATTCGTTTTCGATATGGAGACTGGCATCCAAAAAAAAAAATCATCCGATAATCTCATCCTGTGTACTTGGCTTTACTCACCACTTTGATTGGTGATCTCTCCCAATGGACAGGGAATGCACTGGAAGCAGCAGTGGGGTTTTCCAATGATTGCTGCTTTTCTGAAGCCTGGAGGACAACTCTCACTACAGACAGATGTGGGAACCTATGAAACAATATATTTGTATATGTTATATAGAAATAAACTCATAACACATAAGTATGGAACTATGCATACAGTCAGTATTTATATACAGTTGTGCTCATAAGTTTACATTTCCTTGTAGAATTTATGATTTCTTTGCCATTTTTCAGAGAATATGAATGAGAACACAAAAACATTTCTTTCACTCATAGTTAGTGTTTGGCTGAAGCCATTTATTATCAATCAACTGTGTTTACTCTTTTAAAATCATAATGACAACAGAAACTTCCTAAATGACTCTGATCAAAAGTTTACATACCCCAGTTCTTAATACCGTGTATTGCCGCCTTTAACAGCAATGACAGCTTGAAGTCTTTTGTGGTATTTGTGGATGAGGCTCTTTATCTTCTCAGATGGTAAAGCTGCCCATTGCTCTTGGCAAAAAGCCTCCAGTTCCTGGAAATTCTTGGGCTGTCTTGCATGAACTGCGTGTTTGAGATCTCCCCAGAGTGGCTCAATTATATTGAGGTCAGGAGACTGAGATGGCCACTCCAGAACCTTCACTTTATTCTGCTGTAGCCAATGACAGGTCAACTTGGCCTTGTGTTTTGGATCATTGTCATGTTGGAATGTCCAAGTACGTCCCATGCACAGCTTCCTGGCTGATGAATGCAAATGTTCCTCCAGTATTTTTTGATAACATACTACATTCATCTTGCCATCAATTTTGGCCAAATTTCCTGTGCCTTTGTAGCTCACACATCCCTAAAACATCAGTGATCCACCTCTGTGTTTCACAGGCCTTGTTGACTCCTCTCCAAATGTAAAGTTTTTGGTTGTGGCCAAAAAGCTAAATTTTGGTCTCATCACTCCAAATGACTTTGTGTCAGGTTTGAGGCTTGTCTCTGTGCTGTTTGGCATATTGTAAGCGGATACTTTGTGGCATTTGCGTAGTAATGGCTTTCTTCTGGTGACTCAACCATGCAGCCCATCTTTCTTCATGTGCCTCATTATTGTGCATCTTGAAGCAACCACACCGCATATTTCAAGAGAGTCCTGTATTTCACCTGAAGTTATTTGTGGGCTTTTCCTTGCATCCCGAACAATTTTCCTGGCAGTTGTGGCTGAAATTTTAGTTGGTCTACCTGACCGTGGTTTCGTTTCAACAGAACCTCTCATTTTCCACTTCTTGATTAGAGTTTGAACACTGCTGATTGGCATTCTCAATTCCTTGGATATCATTTTATATCCCTTTCCTGTTTTATACAGTTCAACTACCTTTTCCTGCAGATCCTTTGACAATTCTTTTGCTTTCCCCATGACTCAGAATCCAGAAACGTCAGTGCAGCACTGGATGAAAGATGCAAGGGTCTGTCAGGAGTCCAGAAACTCATTGACCTTTTATACACAGACACTAATTACAAGCAAACAGATCACAGGTGAGGACGGTTACCTTCAAAGCCATTCAAACCCCGTTGTGTCAACTTGTGTGCATGTTATCAGGCCAAAATCACCAGGGTATTTAAACTTTTGATCAGGTCATTTGGGTAGTTTCTGTTGTCATTATGATTTAAAAAGAGTAAACACAGTTGATTGATAATAAATGGCTTCAGCCAAACACTAACCATGAGTGAAAGAAATGTTTTTATGTTATCATTCATATTCTCTGAAAAATGGCCTAGAAATCATACATTTTGCTAAGGCATGTAAACGTATGAGTACAACTGTAGCTGTCTACTCGACTTTTTTATGAATGTTTGCTTTTTGCTATTCTTTTTTTCTGTTGCCATTTGCTAGATGTTTTTCAACTGTTTACAATACATGATTAGTACAACATTATAAGGGCCCATTCACACAGGGGCAATCTGACATCGGCGCTAGGCAATTGCAGCATGACTTTGGTGCGACTTCAGGAGACTTACAACACGACTTATGCCAGGTGACTTTGCCTGTGGCCAATCAGAGAAGGGAGAGAGGAGTTGCCCTAGATAAATTCTATTATTTTAACTGTAAAGTCCCTTACATGTAGATGGGGGATCTGACTTAGAGGTGACTTCCATTGACTTCTATGGGCTCAAGTTGGATAGAGGTTGCCTTGAGGTCATGCTGGAACCTTTTGTAAAGTCAGAATGACTTCAGTAGCGTACATTAAGATGGCTCCACTTCATTTCAATGGGATTTGAGATGTCAAGTGGCTTGGGGTGACTTGAGATGACTCAAGTCGGAGTGCAAGTCGCCCCTGTGTGAACGGGCCCTTAGGGATGTGTTTATAAATGTATTCACAAACCTTACACCACAATACACACATTTTTACCATTTAATGGGGTTGTAAAGGCAGAAGGTTTTTCATCAAGTCCCACCCTAAAATAGAACTTCCGCTGATCGGATCCCCCCCCCCCCCCCCTCCAGTGCCACATTTGGCACCTTTTAGGGAGGGGGAGGCGATACCTGTCAAAACCAATTATTCTCTCCCATTTTCGGGGAAAGATCGCTGCACAATTGCTGCGATCTACGCAATGTCCGCCCGCTCCCTGCTGCTTTCTAGGAGACACAGGTCCCAGAAGACAGCAGGGACAATTGGGAAAGTGCAGCGCGACTCACGCATGCACAGTAGGAAACAGGCTCTGAAGCCGCAAGGTTTCACTTCTTGTTTCCCTTAGGTAGAATGTTAGTGATTGCACACGGAGCCGAGGCACGGTTCGGCTTCGGGTGCCAACATTGCGGGATCCCTGGACAGGTAAGTGTCCTTATATTAAAAGTCAGCAACTATGGTATTTGTAGTTGCTGACTTTGAATTTTTTTTT
>BLSH010559732.1:467339-518321 GCA_018402905.1 Glandirana rugosa
CTTGCCGGCCTACGATTAATGTACGTGGACTTGCAAGAAGACGCGAGCATGTTAGCACATCACGTCAGTCATACGATCTATGTTGTCAGTTGTATGCTAAACTCTGCTAGCATGCATGCTAACAGCAGGGCACACATGCTCCGAATTATGAAGATTCGTCCAGAGACTCTGTATCGTCAAGTAAACCCTATCTAATCTAAATGTAAAAATAACCTTAAAGGAAAGTTTAAACCGATTTCATTGACAATCACTTTTCTTCCTTATGTTTAATCACAACTCGCTTGGGCCTGACATTGCAAGCCCAGGCATGGCTTGAAAGCCCGCAGGCACCGTGCCTGGGCCTGTAAAGTTTTTAGCAAGCCCAAGCCAGGCCCCAAGACGATAAAATGAGGTGCACAACTCTTCGACGTCCCGGGAGTAAAATAGCAGAACCCCGGACCGAACCCGAACGATTTTTGAAATGTCCGGGTCCGTGCCACGGACGCCCGAAAGTTCGGTACGGACCCGAACGTTACAGTCCGGGTTCGCTCAACACTAATTTGTATTCCTTCTTTTCACTAACAGTTACTTTAGCCAAATTTGAAAGGAAATTCCAATAAAAATGTAAATCTAATCTATCCCAAATGAACTGCTATGTCTCAGAGACCTGCTTAGAAGTATTAAGCCTCGTACACACGGGACGACAATCGTACGTACGATCGTCTCAAATCGTATGTTGACTGTTGTATCTAGCATACTGACTGCACTACACGATTGTACGAGCGCAGAAGAACGTTCAGGTGCATGTAATTAGCATCCGGCCGTTCCTGACTTCTGAGCATGCGTGTTTTGCACAATACAACTTGTTGTACCAACTGCTCTGTACACACAATACAACGGTCGTATGAGCGCTTGTTGGTACGACCAAGTTTTCTAGTCTGCTCATACAACTCCCTTGTACGACCGTCGTATGTTCAGCTGTTCAAATCGCGCATACGAACGATCGATTACATATACGACGGTCGTAAGTATGACCTGTTGTATACAACCGTTGAACCATGTGTACGAGGCTTTACTGACTTCAGCTATTTTACCTATAATTTCCTTTAAATTATTTTCTAAATTTGACTCTTCAATTTAGTGAATAGATTATATTCAGTGATAACAAATAGTCAGAAAGAATGAAAATACAAAAAACAAAATGATCTGAATGTAAACAATTTGTTAAACTCGTAGGTTGAATCGTTTTTCATTCTTTCGGATTTTTATATTTTCGGATTTTCGTTCTTTCGGGTTTTCGTTCTTTCAGACAGTTTGTTTTCATATGCAGAGTCTTTCGTTCAAAGAAAAAAAATTGCACATATTCGTTTAGCTGCATGTCTGTCAGCAGGGTAAGAGCATATGAGACATTGCTGCCTCTGCCTGCTAGTCTCAAGAGGTTTGGTAAGGGCTCTACTGCGATATTTAACTGTTCTCTTTGCTGGAGAAAAAGATGTACCTGAGAACCAGAAGCAAAAGGATTTCCTTGCTTCATCCTTTTGCCATTGGTGCTTCCTCCATCTCTCCATAGCTATTTGATCTTTACCCCGACAGTGATCAGATCATCAGGAGGCTCTTCACAAAGTGCTGACTACAGATGACTATATCAATGTCAAGGCTGGATCTGCCTATGGTTTTGGCTACATATTGACCAATCTTGAGCAGATGTTATATGTTATACATATCACTGAGATTTAGCACGTGTGCTCATCTTTTTTACCAGAAATGTAGCACTTTTCCTGTTCAACATTTTTCCCAATATCCATGATTTTGGATGATCCTGATGGACGAAAGAGTTGGCTTTTTTGACTGTTGTTCACATGCTATAATTAAACAATGCTTTAGCCGACTTCCATGGCACCAGCCTTTCTTCCTTTTTTGCATTTTCCCAGTATACCCATTAGCTGTTTGGTAATTTATGAATGAGGTGGTAAGCAGCACTACAAGTTACGGAAATGGCATACGCAGGATAGCCTATTCTTGTCCTAAAGAGGAATTTATTCTAATTTTTTTCAGTTTTTAAAAAAGTGGAAAGGATTAGAACCTCTGACTGTTTCCTTGTTAGGACAATTTTCACTCACTTGGTACCATTTCCAAAGTTTCTAATTCCTTACAATTAAAACAATATATATATATATTTATAGCTGTCTGTTGAGACATTGCCTAACTTCCTGCCTTGTAACTGAACAGGAAAAGAGGGGAAATTTTCCTAATACGAGGGAAAACTGACACAGGGGATGCCTCTCACATTCTTTTACCTTTTGACTGCCTCTTGCCCATCTCAAAGCGCTTGTACTAATTCTGAGTGCTGTTGTGTCATATTGTCCAACCAAGATGTGGCTTATTGAACCCGCAGAGGTCAGCTGCCAATTTACAACATCATACATGGGAGAAGGGTCTCCATTGTCATTGAAAAACATTTCATGCCCACTGCTTAATTTCACTCGAACGTTCTTCATATAATGTAGGATCTGTGCAAATAAAGAAAGTTCCAATTAAAAACTGTTCCATTAAAGATAGCAAGTATTGCAAAAGACAGGCACGTGGCATTTAAGATGGTTTGGAACCCATAGATCAAAAAGTTACCAATTTAATATTGGAGAGAGTGGCCCTGTCTTTCTGTCTCTATTCTCTAACTCTCTTTCTTGTTCTTTATTTTCTTCTTAGCCCCGAAATCCTATTCAAATGGTCTTCTTCAAATTCTCAGGTATTATAGTTGTGACCCAAGAACCAGATGTCAGAAGGTCCGGAATTATCCATCCAACCGGGGAGATGGCACGATGACAGGGACCACCCGCTGATGATGTCACACGTTTCAAGGTGATCCTGCTTTTTCTGGTTGATGAGGGATCCCTTAGAAATGTGTACCCTACTGTGAATTATCCACGAGCTTCATTGCGGTGTCTCATCAGTTGGCCAGATGAGACCTACAAACCTACTGAGAGTGGCACCCAGTGCCTTCTTCACCGCTCAGGCTGTGTCACTGGTGGCCAACTCTTGTGAGTGCAACTTTTAACATTTAATAAACCAACTACTACACTATGGTGGCTTTTGCACCTTCTCTTTTTCCCCTTGTGTCCACCCAATGCAAATGAATACAATAACATTTCTCCCTTATAGACCAGTCCTGATTAAAGTGATTAGAGTTGAGCGAACCCGAACTATAAAATCCGGGTCCGTACCGAACTTTGGGATGTCCGTGACCCAGACCCAAATCTGGACATTTGAAAAAAAGTTTGGGTTCTGGGTTCGGGTATTTGATCACGCATGTTGAAAATGGTTTGCCCTTAGAAGCCATCACAGCCATGCCTACTAATGGCTAGAGTCACTTAGTGCCGCATGTCACATGCTCTCTGGGTAGTGTAGGGAGAGGATGCTGCCGGTGCTGTGAGGGACAGATTGCAGATAGATAGATAGGTAGAGATTACTACTACTACTGCTTTTAGGGGACAGATTGCAGATCTCATCCTGCATTACAGAACAATCTGACTGTAGATAGTAGAGGTAGAGTCTACTACTTAGAGGGACAGACTATTGTTCTAAAATCATCGCCTACTCCTATAGGGTCAGGTTCCTGCTGTTGCTGTAAGGGATTATTGTTCTAAAATCATTTTACTTCCTTTTGCAGCCCTCTAGCACTTTTCAGGACTTTTTTACAGTCATTTTTGTGCCGAAAAGTTTGGGTCCCCATTGACTTCAATGGGGTTCGGGGTAAAGTTCGGGTCAAGTTCGGTACCGAACCCGGACTTTTTCTCAAAGTTCGGTCAAACCCACCGAACCCGAACATCCAGATGTTCGCTCAACTCTAAAAGTGATACATCACACTGAACAGACATGAAATATAATGCCTGCTCTACAGGAGAAACGTGTATAACCTTAATATTATTATAATTTACAATTATTATTTCACATATCTGATGTAATGTAACATTGTAATATGTTCTGTTCATAATTAGACATTATCAACACCAATAATTGTAACTGTTCAGCAAGATGTTAAATGTTATCCAAAAAAATATTTAAATATTATGAGGAGAGGAGTTCAGAGCAACTTCCTTTATCCTCTTCTCCAAAATACAGGCAGAGATCAAAAGAAGTTATCAGTCCCCTAGATTTCTGGCAGGATCAGCAGTTTTTCTTTTTTTTCACTTGTGATATTGATAAAGCAAAACACTTGCAATAGTATATTTAACAGATCAAAATTGAACAAAAAGAGAAGCTCATTGTTAAGGTTTACTTTACATACACTTTAAAGTGATTTTAGCGGCTCATTTTTTTTTTTTCTATTAAAATAACAAACATGTTATACTTACCAGCTCTGTGTAGTTGGTTTTGCACAGGGCAGCCTGGATCCTCCTCTTCTCAGGTACCTGGCTGGAGCTCCTGACCCCCTCCCTCCTGTTAAGTGCCAGCTTGATATGTGGGCACCCGAGCCAAGCTGCAGCTCTATGTATCCATTCAGACATGGAGCCATGTCTAGGCCCCACCCCCTCTCTCTCTCCTCATTGGCTAACTGAGGATGATTGACAGCAGCAGAAGCCAATGGTGCCTCTGCTGTGTCTCAATCAATCAGGAGGGAGAGTCCCGGACAGCCAAGACAATCATAGACATAGAGATGGGGCTCATTTAAGTATTAGGGGGGCTGAGTAATCCCGCAAGTAATTGGGATCCCCCACTCTGCACAACCAGGCACACAAACCCTCCCAGACTCTCCAGAGTCAGGGAACAGTCTGTGACTTCGCTTTTGTTATCTTATTGAGGGGTAATAACTTGGATAGGGATTGGAGATTATGGGATGCCCACTTGACTTGAGAACAACTTCAGGGATAACTCTTCCCATATACACTGCCATATAAAGTCTCCATATACAGCTCCAATTCTTCCTCCAGCACTCACTTGCTTGAAGAACCTAGTTGGGATACTTTGAAGATCTGACAAAGAACTCAGTCTGATTTAAAAGCAACAGTCCTTTGTAGGCAGGCACATATGGCCCCTTAGTTGTGCAGCAAAAGTTCAGTGTCCAGCTTTCATCCTCCCGTGGCTACTGGTCCCAGCACCATTTCCCCAGGCACCACCAACCTACCTGGCCACAGCTGCTTCTCTCACTAGCCCTCCCGGCCAGCCTCTCCACACAGTCCTCCCAGACTGTCACCTACCAGACCACCCGGCTGACTCTCAGGAGATTTCCCAGACGTGCTGACCTGCTCCCGCCATCCTCTCACCTTTCTCCCGTGCATCCAGGAAGGGTTTCGTCCTTGTGTCTTGGCAGATCCTTCTGCCCCAGGCCCAAGGTGACTCCCCCAGACTAGGGGGCACCCGCAAGGACCCCCAACAGCATCTTTAGCACTCCACCTCCATGCTCCCCCAACTGCCCCTGCTGGCATGACTCACACCTATTTATGAGGTGAGCTGCCCCATGCCAGCCCTTTTTGCTGGGGATTGACCAAGGCCCTCATAAATATTCCAAACAGCCCCACCTAGCTTCCACCCTCTACATCTAGATCATTCTCAAATGTTCCAGAAAACAGGGGGAGGCACCAGAAGAGCTGTTAGGATAAGTCATCCAGCCTACCACAAGGAACCCTTACCTAGATTCACAGCTCAAGCATAGCCCTGAGCCAAAGAATATATTTTCCTACAATAACAACAACCTATTTACATCTATCACACTAGAGGGTGCTACAATGAATAGACTTTTTGTGATCAGAAATCATTGATGCCTAGATGCCCAGGTTAAAATTTAGCAGTGTCAGCATGTGTCGGTAAAGGAGAATTACACCGTGTCTGTGCCCCACAAACCAAAAATGCTTTTTAATCATTTTGACTGTTCTAAGCACACCCACCCATCCCTCCATGTCGTAATGCTTTATTTTTCTGTGAAAACACACCCTAACATTTCTGGTTGTGGCAATCTTGAGTAAGGGCAAATGATTCATGTAGCATTTACTTCTTGGCATCCATCTGCCATTAGCTCAGATATGCAAGTAAAAGAAGAGGACGCCAACCCTGTGTGATGGGGAAGAATATTACTAGATGGTGTAGAATTAAAAAAAAAAAGAAAAAAAAACCTTTTAAGAAAATATACAGAAATTGGTAAAAAAAAACTATTCTAGGTTAGGGCAGGAGGGTGTACTTAGGTGAGAAAGCCCCTCCTCCCCTTCTGAAGACTCCTGGGATGTATGACATAATTTGCCTAGGCCTGGAAACTAGGAAGTAACAGAAAAAATTTAAAAAATAAAGGCTGAAACTAGTAAATATGATATACTTTCCTATCGTTTTACTAATGCTAGCAGCCTAACGATTTAAAATAGTCAATATTGATGCAGAGAGTGAAGTTCCACTTTAACAATAACTCCATAACACATTTAAAAGCCTTTTTTATATTCAGGAAATAAGAAGTTTAATTTGTTTTTTTGCTGTAATAAACCCCACACTGTTCTTTTTTTATTATAGGCTGACAAATGCACATAAATGAAAAAAATAGTATTATTTTTTTTTTAATACGGCAATGCAATCTGACAATTATAATATTAAATAGTTTAACACAGCCACCTTTAGGCCATAGTGGCATCTGTGATGCTGTCTGCAGGCTAAATGCCATTAAGTGTTGTTAAGGAAGCCTCCAACCTGCATGTAATAACTATGTTATAACTGACTTAGTGATCACATGATCAGGAGCCACTCTTATTGCTCCCAAATAGTCAGTAGGGACCAAAGCTATCAGTATCAACTGGGATTAAGAGCTACAAGCTATGAAAAGTATTGACTGGTGGCTTTCAAAGGTAGAATGTTTGTTAACATTTCGTATGGGGCACAGTGCTCAGGAAAGTGGATATATAGACTATATGTGGGTTTAAAATAAACTTTCTCAGTAAACATTTTATATGCTATTTTACTCCTTCATATCATAATTGTCATCATTAGCCACCCTCAGCATTAGTGTGCTTTTTACCTGCCATGGTTTAAAATTCCAGACATCTGAGCAGCTTCTGTTAATAAAAGGACCATTTCCTGGGGTACAGACACTTAGTTCATGCAAAGCCTTGGCTACCACATAAACAGCACTGTAAAGGTTATAAACAATTCTTAAACTAGATATCCGTTTTAAATAAATCTGAAAACTTTCCACTTTATCGTCCCCTGTGCAGTTTCTTGAGGGTCTTTCATGAGGGAATGAAACATTTTCAAAGTTGAGAAAGGTACAACAGGCACTTTCTTCCCAAAACATCCAATTCCAAGGCCGTTCTGGAGTTTCTGAGGCATTGACATGGTCAAAGTACTGTGTAAGTCCAGGGATATTTCCACTGTAGAAGGCAAAACCAATGGTTCCAGCAAGGAGCTTGGAATATTTTTCTGATGTTAACAATGATGATGTTGACCATGCTTCACTGGCCACCCACGTCTTCTCAGTTATGTTTTCTTTCAAAAGTTCATCCAGTAGTGTAAAGAAATTGACATCGGTGGAGAAAACAACTATAGCTTGGGCAGTTGATTCTTTAATGACCTGAACTATTTGAGGAATGTTTTGATTGGGTTGATGAAGCTGAATGTACACTGTAAACTCAACACAGGCTCCAGATTTCAGAATTTCTTGCTTAATGACCTGAATGCCTTGTTGTCCATAGTCATTGGCCACAGCCACCAAGCCAACCAATGTCCAGCCAAAATTTAACACCAATTTGGCCAGTCCTTTAGATTGAAATGCATCACTTGGCACAGTCCTGAAGAAGGATGCAAACTGTGTTCTGTCACTCAGTATGGAACTGGTGGAGAAGTGACTTATCTGTGGAATAGAATTATCAAATAAATAAAAATATCTATTGTTTCAAAAACAAACACGTAAGCATGCTAAATCAATTGATTCCTTGTTACGCTGTTGTATCATAAAACAGCTAAACCTATAGGCTTATGGCTATATAAAAAGGTAATGAGTGAAATAGGCTCTATCTTCAGACTATATATCTCAGACTATACCTTAATTTGTGGAAATTGTGTTCAAATATTGTGTATTTAACCACTTGACCACTGGGCACTTACCCCCTTAACAACCAGACAAATTTGCAGCTTTCAGTGCTCTCACATTTTGAATGACAATTACTCAGTCATGCAACACTGTACCCATATGAAATGTCTGTCCCTTTTTCACACAAATAGAGCTTTCATTTGGTGGTATTTAATCACCACTGGGTTTTTTATTTTTTGTGCTATAAATAAAAAAAGACTGCAAATTTTGTAAAAAAAAATGCATTTTTCTTAATCTCTGTTATAAAATGTTGCAAATTAGTAATTTTTCTTCATATATTTTGGCCAAAATGTATACTGCTACATATCTTTGGTAAAAATAACCCACATCAGTGTACTGTATATTATTTGGTCTTTGTGAAAATGATAGAGTCTACAAGCTATGGTGTCAATCATTGAAAATTGATCACACCTGATGTGCTAACGGCCTATCTCATTTCTTGAGACACTAACAAGCCAGGAGAGTATAAACACCCCCCAAATTACCCCTTTTTGGAAAGTAGACATTCCAAAGTATTTAGTAAGAGGCATGGTGAGTTTTTTAAAATTGTAATTTTTTTCCCACAATTCTTTGCAAAAAGAATTTTCTTTTTTTTCACAAAATTGTCATATTAACAGGATATTTCTCACACACATCATATGCATACCACAAATTACACCCCAAAATATATTGTACTACTCCTCCTAAGTATGGCGATACCACATGTATGAGACTTTTGCACAGCCTGGCCACATACAGAGGCCCAACATGCAGGGAGCACCGTCAGGCGTTCTAGGGACATAAATTACACATATAATTTCCTGACTACCTCTTGCACTTTTGAAGCGCCCAAAAAATGACCCCATTTTGGTAAGTAAACACCCCAATTTATAATCTATGAGGAATAATGTGTCTTTTGAAAGTGTCATTTTTTCCACATGTGGAAAGAAAATGAAAACCCTTTTTTTTACACAAAGTTGTCCATTTATACAATATTTCTAACACACAGCATGTACATAGCAAAAATTACACCCCAAAATATATTCTGCTACTTTTCCTGAGTATGGCGATACCACATATGTGACACTTTTCCACAGCCTGGCCACATACAGAGGCCCAACATGCAGGAAGCACCATCAAGTGTTCTAGGGGCATACATTTCAAATCTAATTTGACTACGTATTACACTATTGTGAGGCACTGTAGTGGAACGACTGGGCCATGTAGTGGCACGGATGGGCAGTGTAGTGGCACTGAGGATGACTGCGCATGGATGGGGATGACTGAGCACGGATGCGGATGACTGAGCACAGATGGGATGACTGAGCATGGATGAGGATGACTGAGCATGGATGAGGATGACTGAGCATGGATGGGGATGACTGAGCATGGATGGGGATGGATGAGCATGGATGGAGATGGCTGAGCACGGATGGGGATGACTGAGCACGGATGGGGATGGATAAGCACAGATGGGGATGGATGAGCATGGATGGGAATGACTGAGCATGGATGGGGATGACTGAGCATGGATGGGAATGACTGAGCACAGATGGGATGACTAAGCACAGATGGGATGACTGAGCACGGATGGGGATGACTGAGCACGGATGGATGGGTGAGCAGGAATGGATGGGTGAGCACTGATGGGGATGGCTGAGCATGGATGGGGATGTCTGATCACGGATGGATGAACATGGATGGATGGCTGTGCACAGATTGATGGGTGAGCATGACTGGGTGGGTGAGCATGGATGGATGGATGGGTGAGTGCAGCCTGGCACATAGCAGCGCTGTGGGCACTACAGATTCTGCCCACAGCGCTGTTTCATCCGATCTCTCCCCCTCTCTTCTCACACTGCACCAATCGGTGCGGAGAGGGGAGAGAAAAGCCGGATATCCACAGGCTTGTTTACATCTGGTCAAATGACGGAGCGATCACATGGTAAAGGGCCACTGCAAGCGGCCATTTACCGCAATCTGTGATGCGCCGGGTCTCCCGGGCCCAGCTGTCATGGATGATCCCAGGTGCACACCCCATGAGTCCCTCTGGAGCACGATTCTGGGAGGACGTCATTGTATGCCCTCCCAGAATATTGAGCCCACCTTGCGGCCGTCTTTTTACAATGGGGCGGTCGGCAAGTGGTTAAAATTCGAATTCCCCTGGACTAAAAATGATACTGTAAAGTATGGTCATGAAACTTTAAACTTTGTAATAAGGAATGAATACTTTAGTGTCTCAAGCAATATAGAAGTGAGAGTAAATGGCTGAGGGATTGGAGACATCAACTGCCATAACTGCCATTGAATTTTTGCACATTTAATGTCACTAGTGGCGGGTATGGGTTTTCCTGCCTTGTGGAATCTATATAGGGCCCATTTCAACCAAGAAGCTTTAAAACTTTACTAAATAAAATGTAATGGTTTTTCATTTCCATTTCCTTGCCAGCACACTTATCAGCTAGTCAGTATGTAGACAGGTGCAGTCTACTTTCTCTAATGCAGATAGCGTTCACCTCAGGAGCACTGTGGTTGAAAAGGAAGTCAAGAGGAACAGGGTTCTTCTATGGTTTCCTGGGTCTCTGGGGAAGCTATCCTATTGGATGCCCCCCCCAGGTGACTCCAATAGTCATATTGGGTTAGGCAGAGCCTATTTAAGGCCCTGGCTCCCAGGTCTGGTGTGCTTTCCACAAATTGGTAGAGTAGGGTCAGGTACCCCACCTGACCCTAGCTCTAGGGAAAGGTTACTGGCGAGGAGGGAAAGAGTAGGGTCACAACTCTTCTGTGCACCTTCCTGACTGGGCACAAAATGGCCCCTCTCAACAGACACTGTCAGTCTGGCTGGAATCTACTCCTTTCACGTTGCTGGGACCCAGAAGTGTACCCGGCTGCGTAGCCTGAAAACCAGATTTATTGTAGCTGTTGCTGAACTATTTCAATGCAAGTTCTGCCCTGCACCTGTCTGTGTAATGGGGGACCTAGGGGAGCATTATAACCCTTGGACAGGAAGTGTGTTACTAGCATTGTGCAAATAAAGAAAAATAAATCTAAATAAAAAAGAGAAAATGAATGCAGTTAACAAAGCTAAGACCTAATAAGGTGCAATATATTACATTTTTGTTCTTGAGTTTAGATAAAAAGTGCATGATTTTAGGAGAAGATACATCCCTATTGCCACTGGAACATTAATCAGCTTAGGCGACTGGGTAATCAATACTCTGGACCACACAAGATGGTGCATGGGAGCATTCCTCCCTAAGAGCAGGTAATTCAAAAGTTCTAAGAGCCAAAACACAATCTTAATCCAATCATTATTTGATTGTGGCATATCAGAATAAAAAGTAGACATCCATCCTGATGCATTTTTACCAATCCTTGCCTTAATCTTACTAAGGCAGAGGCCACTTTTGGCCAAAAGTCGTCAGTGGATATTTAACTTTTAATCTGTTATGCTACAAGAAAGTAAGGATCAGATTGAGACTCTTGAGGCTTTTTCCAACTGCTGAAATCCCTATTAACAGGGAATCACTCCAATGATGAAGCACTGAAATCTATCTCAAGATGTTTTATAAATGATTGACAAAAAAAAGAGTACAATAGCCATAAATGTGAGATCACAATAAAATAATAATAGCTCATAAATGTGCACTGTAAAGGAAGTAAGCACTCTAGAGCAGAGCTGCTGAAATATCTTACTTGTGGATACCTGCTTAGCCCAAGAATGTGAGCCATGAGGATGGAGAATGTAGAGGTGGAGTGTCCGATGATAGCCGCCAACTTCTCTTTTTTCTGGCATTGAAAGTTGGGAATAGCTCGGCTCTGCCCTGTCAGCATCCATAGAGTGCCCTCCAGTTCCCTCTGAAGGGTGGAACAGGAATCATAGACATGGAAGCCCAATGTGATGTTTGGAAGGATCTCCGAGTTGTTGTTTATCTCCATGGTGGCAAATTTTACAACTTGTATCTGAAGGTAAGTCTCTGGGGATAATCTGTAGGGGTAAATATGAGACTAGTAGTTTCTTTAAGGTTAAACCCTGTCAGTTTATTTAGAAACCGTGGTTGTTAACACTTTTCCTTACAACTCTTAGATGATTAGCTTCCACGAGAGGGCTGAGAGCTGCTAGAAATTAAGAACTGGCTCTGCAATTTGCTGTTCTGAGACAGACAATGAGTGTTGAGAGGCAATATGGGAACCATCCCCTCAATCTAGGGTCTTTGTAAATTCACAAGAAAATGTAAATTGTGAAAAAAAATGGTTTTAATTTTTTTCAATCAATGCAAATAGTGGAAATACCCCTTAACCACTTGCTGACCGCCCGATAGCAGTTTTACTGCTACAGGACGGTAGCTCTGCGCAGAATAACATGCACATATACGCGATCCTGCATTTCCCCCTGCAGGGGCAGGCCACTTCTGCTGTGAATGTTTACAGCAGAAACCGATCTGCGGGTGCCGGGCACTCAATGTCCACCAGCAGCTGCCGATCATCGGTAAACAACACAGAAAGAGGGATCTGCCTATGTAAATAAGGTAGATCGTCATTCTTACAAGGAGGAAGGGATGGATTCTGTGTTCCTGCAAAGCAGGGACTAGAATCCATCTCTTTTCCTAGTAAAAGCAGCACACACAGTACACAAAAACACGGGCTAGGCACACAATGGCACAATAGGCAATGCTTTTTTAAATTTTTTTATTGGATATGTTCTATAGCAGAATGTCAAGAATATATATATTTTTTTTCAAAAGTGTCGGTCTTTTTTTGAGTAGAGCGCAAAAAATAAAAACCGCAGTTGTGATCAAATACCACCAAAAGAAAGCTCTATTTTTGGGAAGAAATTACATAAATTTTATTTGGGTACAGCGTCGCAGTGCCATATTACAAAAAATGGCCTGGTTGTAAAGGGAGGTAAATCTTTCGGAGGTCAAGTGATTAAAGCCCAAATACCCTTTAGGTCTCATGCACAAAGGATGTTTTTGGGCATTTTTACAGCTGCTGTTTTTGGCTCCAGACGTTTTTTGTTCTACAGTCATTATCTCCCCATCATGTTATCCTATGTGTCCATGCACATATAGGCTGTTAGCAACTGTTTTGGGCTGGGATGTTTTTGAGCTGTAAATAAAGACCAGAGGGTTCTGAGAGACGTCTTACAGCTGTAAAAAAGTTCTAATGCTCAAAAACGGCCACAGACGTGACTCACCGGCCTTTTTGGACATTTTTGATCCATTAGAGGAAAAAAATGCTCAAAAAACGCTACTGCTAAAAAATGCTCAAATGCGCTGGTACAATAACGCTGAAAAAAGCTGAAAAACTCACTACAAAGCTATTGACGTTTTTAGAACGCTTTTTTAATGTCCTGTGTGCATGAGGCCTTAAAGACACACAGAGGCTTTGGCTGAAGCGGGAGCAAATGGCTGTATCTGAGCCAATGAGGAAGAAGCGAGCCTCAGCTCTCGTACACACTGCTGGATTGAGATCGGGCTCAGGTAGGCATTTAGTGGGGGGCTGTGGGGGAAGTTGCATGCAGAAGGTTTTTAGCTTTAATGCAGAGACTGCAGTAAGGTAAAAAAAAAAAAAACCTTCTGCCTTTAAAACCACTTGAATGTTCAATTTAAATCACATAAACACATTGCAGGTACATTAAAGGTCGAAGGAAAGAAAGTATAACCATAAAATGATCTGGGGACACAAAACCATTAATAACAATGGGCACAATTGTAACCTTTATGAAGCAATTTAAAAGCATTTCATTTGTACAAAAAATCTAAAGCATTGGTAAACTGAGGCCTCAAAATGTAAAAAAAATATAAAAATATATTATTTTATAAATAAACCCTCCAAAATACTCAGCCTGGCATTACTCAAATGTGCCCCAAAACTAATTTATAGCTGACCTGAAACTCCAATATACACAAATAGTATTGTAATGTCAATAGGAGAATAGACCCCTGTGATCACTATCATTATTGGTGCATGGTAGACATAAAGATGAATCATTGCAGATTAAGGTCCAGCTTGGGTTTGGTCCAAACCCAGATGGAAACTGTGAGAGTCAGCCAATCAGAGTTATCCAGGGCATCTCCACCCCACAGCCCCACATGCATAAAAGGGCGGGGATGCTCATGACAACATCAACCAAATATGGCCACATGGCCAATGTCAAGAACGTTGACCTAATATGGACATTGGAAGCTCTCATAAAGCAAAATACATTCATTTACCTTGAGCTTTTTTCATTGCTAGATAAAAGTTGCACTAACGTGATAACATTTTAATCAGCAGACTCTGTGTTTTGCAGTAAATACAGTATATGTTGGTAGACAAATTATATAAATCCTGTGTTGGGATTAACTACAGGTAAATGCATTTTTTCTATCCTTTTTTGTACTAAATAATGTGTAGGACTGAGCAATTGCAAACATTAACAAAAAAAAAATGGGACTCAATAGTCTTTAGGGAGAAAAGGCCCGAAGACTCAAGTGGTGAAAATTCAGTTGGGCTTCAAGGTGACTTTAGCTGTAAGTTAGTATAATATAGTAATTCAGATCTGTGTAGTAAAAGACTGTTGAACAACACAAAACACAATATAATTAGAATCAACAGACAAATCTTACTTTCTACATACAACTTGCTTGGGTTTCTCATTAAACAACAGTTTAGGGTAAATTTTCCCCATATGTAGGGGTAAAACTGCCCCAAATAACACATCTCCACCCATTGAAATGCCTGTAAGTTCAGGAGTTTCTAGTGTGCAGCAATGTCCATTGGAGTATGACGCTGGGACAAGGTAATGAAGGACCAGATGCCACAAGATCTGGTGGATGAAGGTCACCAACCTGGAACTAGAGAAATAAGAGATTGTTATTGCTCCTTGTTTATTAATATATATATAAGCTGTCCATGCAGTGATTTCCTGCATTAAAGTCCCATCACACTTACCTTCTCTGCAACCCTGAACCCAAAGCTAACCATACACTGATCAAAATTCGACTCAAAAGGGATAGGCCGAGTTTTGATCAGTGTGTGGTTGTCCCTGATTGAGAGAAGTGGAGTGTTTGGATGATGTCTGTTGAAGGGACATAGTGGAAAAATTTGTTGATTGGTGGCTGCAACCACTGACTAGCGATGGGTCCCACTGTCAGCATACAATGTCCTGGTGGGGGGAGGGTGTTGGGTAGGGTTCCTCCATCCACCTTGTTTTTTGTAAGGCTGGAGGAATCAGTTTTTATTGTTTTTTTAGCCCACTGGCTGAGCAGAAAATAAATAAATAAAAACTGTCTATGGTCAGCTTAAGGCAGAACTATAGAAAGCTAAAAGTTACTGCTCCTCCTCCAGTGCCGCCATCTTCTTCCACGTGCCAGTCTTCCACTGCCTTCCAAAAATGCAGATTTTAACATGTGTGCAAAAATTTTTTTTTAAATGTTCTAGAGGGGAACTAGCTAAGACCCAATTGTCCCTGAAGATCACAGTATGTAGAGGTACTATGGGTGAATCACCAGTTGTAACCTCCAACCCATATTCCTCCACCAGTATAGAGCTAGAGAGGTGCATTTATTATGCCGGAAGAGGTCTCCATATCATATGAGATTCCTCTTATATATATGTGTGTGCCTCTCCTAAGGTCCCATCCATAGATTGTTGAAAGGCATTATGGGAAAAAATCCTGCAATTTGAAAATTCACAAAGCAATGTAAAATTGTGAAAAGACCCTGTTTTTAAATGTTTTCAATATTATGTACATGCAATAAAATACAATTGTATGATTTTAAGTATTGGATCTCAGATATACAGTATTGTATATTTAGCACCTTAAAATTCCCACCCTCTTTAAGAGATTAATATTGGATATGACTACTTAAGGATGTGATGCCTTGTTCATCCCGCACATCACAAAACGAGGGCCTACTTGGGGGGTATTATAAACTCTCTGTGCATTTCTCTACACTAAAAAACTGAATTTTAATGGCCAGCTCTGGCTCATTGACATAGCATTCAACACATGGATCTTACCTCATTGTACGTAACTCCTGGGTGCATGTTACAGCCGTGACATCTCATATATATGACTGTACATCTTCTACCGGTGGCAATTCAGACCTACCGGGATGTGTTATCAGCAAGTCTATGTTACCACCGGGACCGCCTGTCACTGGTCTCTGTACAGAAAATGCCACAAAAGACAATTCCCTCTGTGCAGTTAATGACAGAAAATGAGAAACAAGGAGACATTTATCTAACTGTATCTCAAGAGTGAAATTAATGATGCAAGAGGGACCTAAAGGGAAAAGGTCAACACTGATTTGCCAACGTTTACCTGAAACTAATTTTGAAGGAATTATTGTATTCCGAATTTACCCATTCAAATACTGTAATTGTATGGTCATATTAATTACACAGAGGTGTGACCTGTCCATATGTAGCTGCATGTCAGACACTGCTGCTGCAAGAAAATCAGTCGCAGTGGAATTACTTTGTAAAAGACATTGGCCTTATTAGTGGGTGTCTCTAATTGCCGACAAGATGCAGATCACAGCTGCCAACAGATGTCCATCATTTTGACACGGGTTTACAATGATTAAGCCTCAGCGTTCAGCTAACCAAACAGTCAATTGCTCTAAAAGTCCCTTAGCTGCTGGAAGAAATGCCACCCAGACTAATAAAACCGGCGCTTATACAGGTAGGTGTGCACAGCCCATTGCAATAGGGTGTGCGCCCCAAAACTCAAACACATGCGTTTTTTTTTCTTATTTTATTTTTTCTTATTTTTTACAATTATTAGGAGCCCTGTTGGGGACTTTGTTGAAATATCAGGGGTCAAAACAGATCCTTGATGTCTCACATTTGAGACAGAGAAAGAGAGTGACGACAGAGATTCCCCGGTGCCTTTTTCCTGCAGCCTCAGCTGCACTGCACAGTGAATGAATGGGAAGTGCTCTGTGCTGAGCGGCTTCCTGTTCATACACAAACTGAAGTGTAGTAAGTTCAGTGTGGTAAGTGTAGCTTCAGTTACAAATGAACACAGTGAGTGATTGGTACTGATCACTCACTCTGTTCATTCAGAAAAACCTGTAAATGACATATTTGCTGGATCCTTCCCCCGCTCTCCATTCTGAAACATCTCACACAGCTGTCAGTAGGAAAGGAGGTAAGCAGGCAGAAGGCGGGGGACACGGGGGGGGGGGGGGTCCGGGCAGCAGGGACAATCTGCACCCTCACAGGGTGATCAGGGTGTGCACCTGGCACACCCCTTGCGCATGCCTATACTTATACAATCAATTAGCACATCTGATGCTTGCAGATGTATACAGATACTTATGACAATTTTAAACTCTCATTGGACTGTGTGACCTGTCATGTATAAGGGTAAAATAAGAGCTCAAACAGCTGCATGGTGTCACTTACTGATGCATTTCATCACCTGACTTTCTCAACAGAAAGTCAGATGAAGAAGCGCGTCAGTAAGTGACATCACAAGTGCTTGATCTGCTGTCTTGCTTTCTGGTCTTTTTATTCATTCCAATACATGTGAACATTTTGGTATGGAATAAAAGGATTTTTCTTTAACCACTTCCAGACCACCTGCCGTCATTATACGGCGGTATTTTGCTGTTGAATACCGTTGCTATGGTAGCAGATAGCTACCATAACCCCAGTATTTTTTTGAGCGGCGGGCGGTCCTCTTTCAGATAAAAGTGGTCTCTCTTTTTTTTTTTTTTGCATTGAAGTGTAAATAGGAGATCTGAGGTCTTTTTGACGCCAGATCTCATATTTAAGAGGTCCTTCCATGCTTTTTTCTATTACAATGAATGTTTACATTCCTTGTAATAGGAAAAAAGTGATCAAAAAAATGTTGTGTAAAAATATAAATTAAAATAAATAACAAAAAAAAAAAATTAAAGTGCCCCGTTCCGCATCTGTAAATCTAAACCTAAAAAGTGAGGTATCGCTGCGATCATTAGAGCGAGAGCAATCATTTTATCACTAGTTTGTTGCCATTCCACGAGCGGGCGCAATTTTGAAGCATGACATGTTGGGTATCAGTTTACTCGGCATAACATTATCTTTCACAATATGGAAAAAATTGGGATAACTTTACTGTTAAAAAGGTATTTATTGTTAAAAAAAAATGGTCTTAATAGAATGGCCATTTTTGATCAATGATGTCGGCCAGCATCCCCAGGTTTTTTTCTCTTTTAACGTTCTGCTGCCAGCAAGGGAATCCCGTGAGGCTGAGAATGCACTATTGGTGGCTAGGATGCGGGCAGCCAACAGTGTCCTAGCAAGCAACAAGGGAGCAGATGTACAACCCTGAGCAGGGAGTTGTCAAATATGGAGCTGGGAGTATTACCACCTTTAAAACCACTTCCTGCCCGGCCTATAGTAAAATGACGTCCTGGTTAAATCTCAATGATGCCTTCAGGCATTATTGACATATTGATTTTTTCAGCCTGCGATTCCCTTCACCGTAAGAACAATCATATCAGCTGTCCAGCTCACCTGTGCGATCGGTGAGCTGGAGAAGGGATCCGCCAGTGGTGGAAGTAAGCTGTAGAGTTTTCCGAGGGACAGATGGTTCCCGGCAATTTATATGACTGTCGGAGGCCCGGGCACGACGTTATAACATTACGTCCGGGCAGACAAAAGTAAACAAAGTCGGGTACCCGGCTAGAAAGCATCAGTTCGTTCATTTTTTTTTTTGTTTGGATGCTGTCCAGCTTGGAGGAGAGATGTGGGATCTTATAGACCCCACATCTCTCCATAAAGAGGACCTGTCACACAGTATTACACGGGATGTTTATATTCCTTGTAATAGGAATAAAAGTGATTAAGAATATTTTTTTAACCACTTCAGCCCCGGAAGGATTTCCAGCTTTAGGACCGGAGCCCTTTTTGCGATTCGGCGCTGCGTCGCTTTAACTGACAATTGCGCGGTCGTGCGACGTTGTACCCAAACGAAATTTGCGTCCTTTTTTTCCCACAAATAGAGCTTTCCTTTGGTGGTATTTGATCACCTCTGCGTCATTTCTGATCGCCGCTATAAACAAAAGAAGAGCAACAATTTTGCAAAAAAACCCAAATTTCTTACTTTTTCCTAAAATACAAATCAAAAAAAAAATATAAAAAAACATTTTTTTTCACCGTTTTTGGCCGATTTATATTCTTCCTCATATTTGTGATAAAAAAAAATCGCAATCGGCGTTTATTGATTGGTTTGCGCAAAAGTGGTCGCGTTTACGGATGATGAGAATTCATTTTTGGGGTTTTTAATTTTTTAAAATGTTTTACTAATAATGGCGGCGATCTGCGATTTTTTGCGGTACTGCGATATTTCAGCAGACATGTCGGACCATTTTGACACTTTTTTGGGACCATTGGCATTTATACAGCGATCAGTGCTATAAAAATGCACTGATTACTGTGTAAATGCCATTGGCAGTGAAGGGGTTAACCTGCAGGGGGCGCTCTAAGGGTTAACTATGTTCCGTGGGCGTGTTCTAACTGTATGGGGGCTTGCCTAGCTGGGGAAGGGAAGTGGTCACAGCCTTCACGTAAAAGAAGGCTGTGATCACAGCCTTCACGTAATGGAAGGCTGTGATCACAGCCCTTCCCCCTCACACAGAGCGGAGGTCCGTGTTTACATACACGGACCTCCGCTCACTCGCTCCGGGGGGGCCATCGTGGGTAGCCGGAGGCAATCGAAGCCGCCGCACCCGCTCCCTGGCCCCCCCTGGACACAGTGAGCGCGCGGGCGTGCCTCCGGCGGCGCGCGCGCTCACTAAACCCGTTCCTGCAGCCGCCGTCGCATGACGGCGATTTGAGGGAACGAGCCACTTTGCCGCCGTCAGATGCCGATCGGCGGTCGGCAAGTGGTTAAAGGGAAAGTGTAAAAAAATAAATAAATAAATAAACACTAAAACAATAAAAAAAATTAAAGCGCCCCCCGTCCCCCCGTGCTGGCATGCAGACGTGAACTCAAACAAAAGTTGCGCACACATCTGTAAACTACATTCAAACCACACATGTGAGGTATCACCATGAGCGTTAGAGCAAGAGCAATAATTCTAGCCCTAGACCTCCTCTGTAACTCTGAACAGGTAACCCGTAAAAAATGTTAAAGTGTCGCCTATGGAGATTTTTAAGTACCGAAGTTTGGTGCCATTCCACGAGTGTGTGCAATTTTAAAGTGTGACATGTGAGGTATCTATTTACTCTGCGTAACATCATCTATCACATTATATAAAAAATTGGGCTAACTTTACTCTTTTGGTTTTTTTTTATTCATGAAAGTGCTTTATTCCAAAAAGAAATGCGTTTGAAAAATTGCAGCGCAAATACCATGTGATATAAAAAGTTGCAATTACCGGAATTTTATTCCCAAGGGCCTCTGCTAAATATATATATATGATATTTGGGGGTTCATAAAAAAATTATGAATTGTACATGTAGGAGAGGAGTGCTGGAATTCGCGCAGTATTGAAGTGGTTACATTTATGACTTCCCCCATCAACCAGTGGTTCACCTCGGTGGGCGGGTTGCCAGTCTAAAGTTCACAGCAAACCCTGTGTCATCACAAACTCAAACCTAATCCTTTATGAACACCGAACTCGCGGAGGAGATTTGGACATTCATATCATATCGTTGCAAGCATTGAGTTTATATTTTGGAGCCTGTACACTGCTATGGCTGAAGTGTTTTATGTGTTTTTAGTGTTTATTGCGCTTGACCTGGAATTTTATAGATAGGCAACTCCTATCCTCATATTGATTAGTGGTTCCAAATTAATAATAACTACTGCAGTAGGGAACAGACACAAAAGATACACTCAGCAGCTTTCCAATTAACTGTTTTGCTTTATTATGATGCAATTGGAGGTTTTTATACACATGATTACGTAGGTATCACATTAACCACTTACCAACCGGAAGGTTTTCCAGCTTTAGGACCAGAGCACTTCTTGCGATTTGGGGCTGCGTCGCTTTAACTGACAATTGCGCAGTCGTGCGACGTTGCACCCAAACAAAATTTACGTCATTTTTTCCCGACAAATAGAGCTTTCTTTTGGTGGTATTTGATAGCCACTGCGTCATTTCTGATCGCCGCTATAAACAAAAGAAGAGCGACCATTTTGCAAAAAAAAAACAAATTTCTTACTTTTTGCTAAAATTCAAATAAAAAAAAAAAATATAAAAAAACATTTTTTTTCACCGTTTTTGGCCGATTTATATAATTCCTCATATTTGTGAGGAAAAAAATCGCAATCGGCGTTTATTGATTGGTTTGCGCAAAAGTGGCCGCGTTTACGGATGGTGAGAATTCATTTCTGGGGTTTTTATTTTTTTTATTTTTTACTAGTAATGGCGGCGATCTGCGATTTTTAGCGGTACTGCGATATTGCAGCAGACATGTCGGACCATTTTTTACACTTTTTTGGGAGCATTGACATTTATACAGCGATCAGAAATTTAAATGTCCACTGATTACTGTATAAATGTCATTGGCAGTGAAGGGGTTAACCTGGGGGTGAGAGCTAGGGGTTAACTGTGTTCCCTGGGTGTGTTCTTACTGTGGGGGGGTTGGGCTAACATGGGCATGAGAGATCTAACTGATCCCAGTGATAGGGATCAGTAGACCTCTTGTGCCCCTACTAACAGAGCAGGGGAACCGCCGTGTTTACATCGGCGGTTCCCCGTTCTTTCCCTGTAGCCGCTCATCGCGGCTCGCCGGCGGACATCGGGTCCGCCCGAGCCGCAGGCACACTCCTCAG
Source organism: Glandirana rugosa (assembly GCA_018402905.1). Classification (NCBI taxonomy): domain Eukaryota; kingdom Metazoa; phylum Chordata; class Amphibia; order Anura; family Ranidae; genus Glandirana; species Glandirana rugosa. The sequence continues at coordinate 489,122 of BLSH010559732.1, forward strand.
GAGTGCGGCGGGTGCACGCGCGCCCCCTGGTGGCCGATTGCAGATCGCCGCTTATTTACGGCGATTCGCGCTCAGCATCCAGACTGCCGCCGTGAAAACACGGCGCGCAGTCGGGAACCAGTTAATATTACAATTGTAGTTGTATGGTAACAAGGAGTGTAACATAGGCAGGCTAATTCTAATCAGGGCTCGAAAGAATGCAAACATGTAATGAAAACATTATTAGTGCCTTGTGCACAATGAGTGCAGTGTGCAATGCATACAAAATAGAATTCAATTATATACAGAACTTACACATTTCCATTACCATCTCCCCTCTTTTGATCAATTTATTGATCACTAACCATACCTGCTATCACCTTTAACCTGGAACCTCCACACACTTAGATGGGGGTAGTCCTGGCCAAAGAAGCAAACCCCCATTGTGGAGAATATAATAGCTGAGAAGCTTTTTCATTACAAAATGACTTTTCATTGTGAAAAACAAATGATTGATAAGAAATATTTACAGAGTATTGGCTGTACACTCCTGTGACCAGAATGGCCTTCTAGCTTAATTGCTGGCATGCTGATTTATCAGTAAGAGTAAACACAGACAATTCTACATAAAATGGAAGACGTATAAAAGACAAATATGACTTCAACATAGCTGAACTACTTTTAAAATCCCATTAAATATATCTATATTTATATCCCTTACAATTAAAGCATTTGAATAAATAATACTCTAGACTGTGATTCCAAGAGGGAAACAAATCAAACACAGAGATTCTTTAATTTAGTCATTTTTGCAGTGTCTGGTGTGGATCCAGGTGACTTTTGCAAAACTCTACATGAATAGACGCTGTACTGAGTCTCCAAACATTTCTTTATATATAAATGTCTCTTAACAATCCACAACTCATCTGGCTTTCGTTTATGAGATCCTTCTAAACTGTTAGGATCTGGAATTGGGGAGAAAACATATAAATGAATTTGTTAAAAACCTTAAAAGATCAGCAACATTTTCTGTGATTCAAGTGGAGGCTTCAGCTGCTGAGACAAAAAATAAGCAAGTGCCAAACCAAACCTTATAGGGAGAGAGTCCAATGTCCCCTTAGGGGCTTAATAAAATATAAGAAAACATTCAGGCAATAGTTTTCTAGTTTCTTACTCTACTTTTGCCACTACATTGTAGACGGTAGAGGGTGTAAAAATAAAACTTCAAAACTTCTAGAAAGGACTCTCCGATAAAAAATAGTTCCTCTGTTACTCTCTGGAGATTCTGGCACTCTGTACTTACAAACTACTTCTGATAACACTTTTTACAGTGGCCTTTGCAGTAAAAATCTAGAAAACATGTCCATACAAACAAAATGCATACTAATAAGATCCTGACTTGGGCATCTGGATATATCTTTTTGTAATCTCTGGAAGGGATGTTTAGCTTTTGGTAACACCTTTGGTAACAGGTAAAACAAGAAGTGCTATGTTATAAAAACAACTGTGGAGAACCCTGGCTCTATCCCATGCTCATTTACTGCTTGTGATTGATGACACGGTCCAAGTCAAGCGGGAGGGAAAAGAGTGGCTGGCAGATATAAAAGATCCCCTTTTGAGGGGGTGTGGCTGGCTGCGGACTGTGATGGCCGCCTGATCTCATTGCTCTGCTCAGCCTGGGACATCTAGCGACTCCAGCACAGACATATGCAACAGGAGGAGGGCTCCCATTCCTAAAGCTGAGGAATGATACCACCTGGAGACATTTCTGACAGCGATATCCATGTAAACTGAGTCAGGATTAACAGACAAGTAGACGACCTGGAAGGAACTCCAGCTCCCCTCAGGACAATCGGCTGCCATCCTCCCTAATGCACATCTGGTGAGTTACTCCCCAACCTCTGCACTCACAGAGGAGCCTGGTCTGACCCTGCTCTGGAGCCAGAAGAAGCTGTGGCACAGGCTGTAATGGCTCCCTCAAGCTACCGCCAGCCTCTATCTTGGGGCCTCCCAGCACGGGACTGACCTGGGGGATGCCCAGACGCCCAGCATCGGTGCCTGCTCGCCCTCACACCTCCACCTTCTGGCTGCCCACCCGCTGTGGTAGAAGACCGTGGGGAATGAGGAGCCGTACCAGGGCACTCTGACGGCCGCAACAGCGCCGGACCGGCGGTCATCTTGAGGCCTACCCGAAGACCTCCAGGCGACAACCTGCGGTCCCCTGGGCGCCGATACTAGCGGTACAGCCCGCTCCTTCACCCCTGTCTCTTAGCTGCCCACTCCACAGCCACACAGGTCCATGGGGACGAAGTCCAGCCCTGATACACTCTCCTGGCTGAGGTAGAACGGGACCGGCTGCCATTTTGCGACCTGGCCTCAGAACAGTCGCTGTCTCCCTTGACAGGCCAAGGAAACAACACAGGTCCACACTTCTAACCACAGCTGACAAAGGGAGAGGCAATTGTGGAACATGTGGGGCTGAGCGGCGCAGCATAGCCAGCCACTGCTATACTGACCGACATTGTGCGGCCCAGCTGCACACAGCCACCTATAGTGTGGTCCCACGGGTGCTGGCTCAGAGAGAAGCCTGCAGTCTACCATACACCCCAGCCCTCTTGTTTTACAGCACCACGCACCCACATAAAGGATGCAGGAGAGGTGGATCTGCCTGGTACTATTGCTGCCTTACACAAAATCCTCCTATTAGTACCACAAAGCACCTTCCACTCATCTAACAAGGGCCCTCACCCCGTGAGGGGACAACACGGACCCCTCTCAATTGGGGCCCCTTCTGCAGTCTGATACCCGTGACCAATCAACATCTGTCATTTATCATATCTGCTTAGACTGAGATAAACTACCCTCAAATATAGTGTAACAGTACAAACTGCACCACAACTGACCTCTGCAGCTCGGCAACGCTTGTCGTACCACGTTCTATACCATTCTAGTCACTTACTCTTCTGTATAGGAGGGAACAAGATACAGTGTTCAACTCTGAGGTATGTCCAAAAAGAAATTCCGAAGTACAGAAAAAACACGCCATATACCTGAATTCTTCAATGTATCTAACATGCAAAACGCTCAGGCTAACACTGGAGTAGCTTCTGCTCCTCTGCCAAACGCGTCTGCAGATCAACAGACCCTGGAAAATATACTGGAAGAAATGGACAGTTCAAATCATGGCGCCTCATCCCTTCAGTGCTCACCGACAAACAAGCTGCTCAATCCCCGGCTCAGTCTCCATCTAAAACCCCGCTGTATAAAAAACAATACTGAGAAGACGCTACCAAACCTGAGGGACCATTGGAATCACTGGCTGCACACCCCGCCACGGACCAACCACCATCTGAACAAGCACTAAAAATGATGTTACTATCGCTTCAAAAGGATCTGAGAATTGAACTACGCTCATCGCTCTCTGCACTTCATACCAGAGTAGATCAAATTGAAGAACGTACAGTTACACTTGAACAAAGGGCCGCTGCTCAGGTCTCTGCACAGGAAACAACATCGGAAACCCTACTTAAACAATCTGAAGAGCTTCAATACCTGCAGGCAAAGGTGACGGACCTTGAAGACCGCTCTCGCAGGAACAACATCAAGTTCAGAGGCATCCCAGAGTCAGTGAAACCATCAGACATCACTCATTACATCCAACAGATGTTCCTTAAACTCATCCCCCAACTTTCGCAGTTGGATCTGACTATAGACCGGGTACACAGAATCACGAAACCAAAGTATTTACTGGATTCTGTTCCAAGAGATGTGCTGGCGCGCATCCATTTTTTCCACATCAAAGAAAAGATTATGTCAGCAGCCCGAACAATTAACACACTACCGGACCCATACTCCTTGTATATCTGGCTCCCACCTAACAACTGTACATTTATCTTCTCTATTAGCACATCCCCCACAGTTATTACCTCGTGTATCTCTTGACCTTCCCTTTTTAGATTGTAAGCTCTAACGAGCAGGGCCCTCTGATTTCTACTGTATTTAAGTGTATTGTATTTGTACTGTCTACCCTCAAGTTGTAAAGCGCTGCGTAAATTGTTGGCGCTATATAAATCCTGTATAATAATAATAATACCGATATATCGGCGGCCACCGGAAAAAAAAGAAGAGAGTTCGCTCAAATCACTGCCATCCTCAGAGATCGCAACATACCATACAAATGGGGTTTCCCAACAAAGCTTGTTGTGACATTCCAATCCCAAATGAATGACATCTTAACCCCCAAAGAAGGCATTAAACGGCTGCTGAATTTGAAAATCATCAATTCACTGCCACCGCCATTAGCACCTGAACGTCATCAACAACAACCTCGCAGACCATACCATACCAACGCTGACCGGCTCCCTCCTCGTGCTCCGCAGCATTTCTAAACCCTATTCATACCTGGATTTATCCAGGTCTTACCATGAACTGTAGCAAGTTGACTGTTATCCTCATTTGCCCCAGATGAGTATACTATGGTTTGTGCTACTTTGATTCTTCACCATAGTCTACCAATTCCTCCATTCCTGTATAGGGTGCTAAGCACTCTCAGACATCTCTGATCTCCAACTCGAAGTTGTAAGTTTCTTTCGTTATTACAAGTACAACCTTACAATAGCTTACCTAGATCAATTGCTACAACTAGCAGATACAACTGTTATATCGTTGTGTTCCTTTTTTATTTTACTTTTCTTGTTGGTTTATTTGTTCCTTTCACGGGTCGTGCTCATCACAACTTGACCTTTGGTGTGCGATAAGGCAAGTGTTTATTTTCTTGTTACACTCCTATAACATTTGTTAGCAGAGACACAACTTTCTACTATGGCCATTAACGTTTCCTCACTCAATGTGAAAGGCATTAATTCCCCTTTCAAACGCCACCTCTTGCGGAAGGAAGCATTAATGCTGAAAGCAGACATTATGTGTGCTCAAGAGACACACTTCTCTTCTCTCAAACCTCCCACATGCTCACACAAACAATATCCACACTGCTTTTACGCTAACTAACTGGGGTCCTTATAGCAGTGCGCTCTACAGTAACTTTTCAATTAATTCACTCTGAATTGGACACCCAGGGTAGGTTCATTATCCTTCATGCTTCCTTCAACAATCACATCATGACTGTGGTCAATATATATATGCTCCTAACTCCCACCAATCCCAATGTTACAAATCCATTATGAAAAAAACTCCAAACTTTCTGCACACACCCCCTAATCATTTGTGGAGATTTTAGCCAGATTGTGGATCTCACTCTCGACTCCTCCAACCCCACCAGAAAATAATCTTCAGCTCTTCCAAATCTTCTTCGCTTAGAAGATTTATATGATCCGTGGCGGTGCCTTCATGACACCAAGAGGGATTACACCTACTTCTCGCATACCCAAAAGTCCCATTCTAGGATTGACCTGTTTTTGGTAGATAAACATACTCTACAAACAACCCAATCGGCTACTATTGGTAACATTACGTGGTCAGACCACGCACCAATCTCACTGCAGCTTTTCCCAGCTAACCCCAAATAAACAGGGAAAATTTGGAGACTTGACACCTCCTTGATTAACAGACCACATCTGCAGAAACAGGTTGAATCTGAACTAAACAATTTTTTTCATACAAACAGTAACTCGGTATCAAATTCAAGTATCTGTTGGAATGCCCATAAAGCATATATAAGAGGTCTTCTTCTTATACTGGGGGCTCAGGAGAGGAAGGTACGTACTGCTGCCACCACCAAACTGCTTGACTAAATACGATCCCTTGAGTTAGCCCACAAAGTGCAACGCTCACCTAGCTTAGAGACACAGCTAAATAAAGTTAGAAAGTCTCTAAGTGACTATTTACATTCAAACTTTGACTTTGCTTTAAAGCGACTGAAATTGCATTTCTACGCCCATCATAGCATGTCTCACAAAACAATTAAAGAGGCATCTAATTCATTCTAAAATTCCATACTTAACCTCCCTCAACAAAAGTAAACTTACCAACCTTAAAGATATTGCTAACAGATTTAGCCAGTTCTATACCAATCTCTACAATCTAACAGCTAATAATGAAGTAACACCTCCCACGCCATCCAATATCTCAAAATTTCTGGAAGATCTAGCCTTACCCTCTCTAACTCAGGAACAGTTAGACTTACTCTCTAATCCATTCTCCCTGGCTGAATTAGATCAAACTATTACCTCCTTACCTCTACACAAAGCCCCGGGGCCAGACGGCTCTAGCAATGAGTATTATAAACAGTTCTCAGTCATACTTGCTCCCTATCTGCTGCAATCACTAAATTTCACATTTACCACAGGAACAATCCCATCTGAGGCCCTTGAAGCCATTATCACCACCGCTAAACCAGGCAAGACACCTGATGACCCGGCCAATTACAGACCTATATCCTTGTTGAACACAGATACTAAAATATATGCCAAACTACTAGCCAATCGCCTAGCTACAGACATCCCACAATTGGTCCACCCCGACCAAGTGGGCTTTATCAATGGCAGACAAGCATCTGATGGGACCCGTAGATACATAAACCTACTCCAGAGGGCTGAGTATCATAAAACGCCTTCTCTGTTCATCTAATTAGATGCAGAGAAGGCGTTTGATAGAGTTGTTTGGGGGTTTCTTAGAGCTGTCCGAATAAAATTTGGATTTTCTGGTACTCTCCTCGGAGCTATAATGGCACTATATACCACACCCAGCGCCAAGGTTATGACATCTGGCATACTATCAGACCCTTTCCCAATTTCTAATGGCACCCATCAAGGATGCCTTTTGTCACCACTTATTTTTACTCTTGTCATGGAACCACTCACGCAATCTATCTGGGCTAATCCCCTTATCCTAGGTATTGAGGTAGGGGCACACACCCACAAAATTGGGCTCTATGCGGATTATGTAATTGTTTCTGTCCCAAAACTACATCAAACTTTAGACCTCTTCAGTAACGCATCTCTTTATAAGATTAATTGCTCCAAATGTTCTATGATTGGAGTCCATATTTGTCAGAGTTTGAAAGGCAACATTACCCAGCTCTCCTCCTTCTCCTGGGCCTCAACTTTAGCTTATTTAGGTATAAACCTGACCTCACCTACTTCACAACTGCTCAACCTAAATCTCTCACTACTGTTGGCCAAAATGCACAAGACAATACAAAATCTGAGCAATGTCCAAGCTTCCTGGGCTGGGAGAATACCCCTCATTAAGATGTACCTACTGCCACATGTGATCTATGCCTTCCGGACACTACCTGTTCCATTCCTTACATCTCATCTCAACCAACTACAAGCAACTTTGAATTCCTTCATATGGAATGGCAAACATTCCAGGCTCAACAAAGCCACTCTGTGTAAGCCAATATCAGCTGGAGGCATGGGAGCCCCTAACATCTTAGCATACTACAAAGCTATAATTCTAGAACAAGCCAAAATTTGGTGGGCCCAGGACACAACACTCCCATGGCTACAGATTGAGAAAACTGTGCTAACAATTTGTCCTAAATTGATCCTCAGTAGACTTTTGCTATCTGGTCACAAGCCATCTACATATATAGCCACAAGCAATGCCACTCTTAGAACATGGCAAGTAGTCTTACAGCAATCCGGGGGAATACCTCAGAGTCTACTGCAGGACTAACCCCTACAAGCTTTACATAGCATCTTGCAAGATCTCCCTTTGAAAAACTGGATTACTGCTGGGATTTCTAAAATTGGAGACCTTTACAATGACTCCATGTTGCTCTCATTCCAACAAATTCAACGCCGATATCATATTCCACACCACGATTTCTTTAAATTTCTTAGAATCCGCTCAGCACTGTCGAAAGTTGGCTGGTCAAAAGACCCTTTAATGAGAAACATAATCCGATTTTACAACGGAGCCCATCCTCTATCTAAAGGCATCACCTTCTTTTACCGATTACTTACCATCTCAGACCCCAGCTCCAAAACCTACACTATGCTTAGATGGGAGCAAAGATTGAACTGTACGTTTACTGCACAACAATGGCACAAATATTTAAGATTGCCATCTCTGCTCCCTAGATGCTGCACTCACTGGGAGGGTGCTCAGAAAATATTCCACGACTGATACCTCACTCCACAAAAACTAAACACGATATGCCCTTCAACGTCCAATGTATGTTGGAGAGCATGCAACCAACCTGCATCAACCCTCCACATCTGGTGGTCCTGCCCCAAATTAACAACCTTTTGGGACACTATTTCAAAGTTTCTATCTTCTATATTACTCACACAGATCTTGCTTTCACCACAAATGCTCCTTCTTGGCCTAGACATTGGCCCCTGGCCAATACCCACACAGACCATTTTATCCCATACTCTTTCTGCTATCAGGTCGCTTATGGCCAAAAACTGGAAAACACCCAATCTTCCATCTCTTACGGAGCTCATTTCAGCTATCAATAAATAAGGTATGATGGAGCACATGTAGGCCAAAGCTTACCTGCAAATGCCTCAATTCCTACACCGGTGGAACCTCTGGCTTACTCACTCCAACTGCACTTTGGAGGTCTGAACATTTATCAACACTTATGATCAAATAACGTCCGGAGCAAGTTTGATGTACTCTGATGACCTCTCTACATGAGGGCCGATGGCTTGACTGATTCCACCATACAGCACACTTACTGGGCAATACGACTTTACTCCCCTTTTACTTTATTAGCAATTTTCTTTTCATCTTCTTTCTTTCTCTCACCTCAGCAGTTACTGACTTTTAAATCTCATGTTACTCCATTTCCTAAACTACACCTCGAATACTGCAGCTTTAGTAATTATTCGGTTGCGCCGCCTTTCACCTTTGACACAGCTTGTTCCTTCAGGGGTGTCAATGGTGGGCAGGCACAACTCAGATCAAGAGCTAGGTCTAGAAAACGTGTGTCTAATGTATGCTAGATGAACATTTGCCTTGCTATACACAAGTTGTCGGCAACAATATATGTATAACTTGTTTTTTTGCATTTCAGTGCCATATTATTTTTTTTCTTCTCTCTTTGTATGTACCTGAAAAATGTAATAAAAGAATATTGGATAAAAAAAAAAATATCCCCTTTTTTCAAAGTCCTGTTTCCCCCTGTGAACCACTTGTTCTTCTCATCTGGGGTCCTTAAAGTTGAATTATTAATCCCAGCTATACTGGGCCAGAACTAGTCTGGAATCTGTGAGTTGCAGACCCAGCAAGTGCCCGGGGCTGTAATGCAGCATCCTTAGTTGCCTGGTCTGCTTCCATGTGTGAGTTTTACTGTTAGTATGGCTACCTCAGCAAGAAGCTGGAAGGCTGAAGACAGCCAATCAATTAGCTTAACATGCTTGATTGGTTTACCTGCCGAAGTAAAGACACCTTCTAGCCCTTCTAATAGAACCAAAAGCTCTCTAATTTCCCTACTATCTATATAAAAATATACACTTTTGATATCTCACAGGCTTTGATAAAGCATGGAGCTCTGCTTGTTGAGCTGGGAAAGAAGGATCCAATGACTCTGAATTCAGAGTATCCTTCTGGGGGATAAACTGCATACTCAGTATGGGCATTGCCATCCTCAGTATACAACCGGGATCAAATCTAAAAAAAAACCCAAATATCTGGGTCTTCAGGGAGTGTGTCCTGCACTGGGCCCACAGCAGCTGATTCCTACGTCATCAATGTAATACATGTGGTTGTCTTTGTCTCCAGCCTCCTCAAATAGAGGCAAATAAAGTGGCTGGATTCAAATGTACGCATTTTTCATTATTAGAGTTGTACATAAACAACAATACAAATTCATATTTTAAACCGTTCATTACACAAATATTTAGCTGTTTGCAATATTTGCTGTGCAGAAACATGGGACCCTTAAAAATTAAATATTTGACCAAAATAATGTCTGTAACTTTGTAAACTTCATGTAGCAGCACTTTGCTACTACTACTCTGATATATTGGGGTGAACCCTTCAGTACGGGGTCCAAATTGCATAAATATATTACAACTTTTTCCTGGCAAATTAATTTCTCATTGCTTGTTCTGTTGTTAGTTTTAGCAAAATAACACAAGTCCTTACTTTCCATCTGACATAATTTTCCTGATGTCATAACACAATAAATGATAACATACCCTGCGGCCATGCAGAGATGTCCATAAATCTAAAGTATTCTGCTTATAACACGGCATTTGCAAGGGAAATGAACACATCTTTTCACAATACACACATTCTGCTTTGGATTTCAAAAATAAATAAAAACAAAAGAACCAACAATCTGTATATGGCAGAACAGAAAGCCCTCGGCCAGATAAAAAACTATAAAACAGCTGGCTGCAGCTGTTTTATAGGTCTGTTTATGGGTCTGTTATATTTAAATTTTTATTAATTACTCTCGAAAAATGGACCGCACATCAAGGTATTACCAGACCTTTAGAATTAACTTCCAAGCAAAGGTTGTCTAAACCAATTACAATATACCTATATTATTAATAAAATTGTTAAACTCATATCAGAAATTAATACTACAGTGATAATCTCACTATCACACCCTAATTCTAATATATATCCACAGATAGATTTCCTTAACCACTTCACGATATTGGGGCGGACATGTCGGACATTTTTGACACTTTTTTGGAACCAATGACATTCATACAGCGATCAGAAATTTAAATGTCCACTGATTACTGTATAAATGTCATTGGCAGTGAAGAGGTTAACCTGCAGAGGGCGATCTAGGGGTTAACTGTGTTCCCTGGGCGTGTTCTAACTGTGGGGGGTTGGGCTACCATGGGCATAAGAGATCTAACTGATCCCAGTGACAGGGATCAGTAGATCTCTTATGTCCCCATTGACAGAGCGGGGAACCACCGTGTTTACATTAGCGGTTCCCCGCTCTTTGGCTTTGGCAGCTCATCACGGCTCACTGGCGGACATTGGGTCCGCCCGAGCCACGGGCACACTCCTCCGGAGTGTGTCGGGCATGAGAGCGCTCGTCCCCTAGCTGCGTCTATACTGCGTGCAGTGTGGAAGCGGTTAAAGGAGGACATTTTACTTAATTTCCCTTTATTTTTTTGCACTGTTTCCACTATAAAAAGATATTTAATTTAATTCTATACTTTGTGGACTTTTCTATCTACACGTTTAAATGTAACCTTCATTTTACCATGTTTGGAAAACAGATTCAAAATAATTGTGATCACATTGTTTATCATTACATTCATTAACTGTGTACATTTTGTTATGATATACATGTAGTCATATCATGGGTGTCCTTGCCACTAATGCCTCATCCAGCACTTTCTTTGGGAAGGGGTCACAGCTGCACAGGGCACACATGATGTGGGACTAAAGGTTCCAGCATTCACACACATACACAATTATTTCTCTAAAATCGCTTACATTTTTCTCATTTGTACACAACACATGCATATCAACTCATCTTCAACATTTCCCTGCTTAAATTGAGTTTTACCTCCCTAAATTCTGCTTTCCTTATTTTAGAATTTACTAGTTGTAGTGCCTGACCCTAAATTTATCCCACAACTCAACATCACAATGTCCCTTTCTGTCTAGTGTTAATTGTCTATCACCCTTCATCCATCCCGCTCACATAGATAGCTTTTCATCTAGCTGTTTAAATCTGCATGATTCTTAGTCCTTTGGTAACCCAGTTACCTATTGTGGATCCCTGTCCACTCAAACCATTTATCTAGGGGCTCAGTATAGGCGTGAACCGCACCTTTGGTTCATATATTTCATAGCGCTCCTCTTGGGCTGGGCATTTTTGAGGGTCTCTTACCCTTTATTCCCTTACTTAATTTAATGCCCATGACTGGCCAGTCTTCTCTCTTCTCTACTTGTGCCTATACCCTCTTGCTTCTAAACTACTTTATCTAGCAGATGTATACTTCATATATAACCTGTGAACAGCACTATTCTTCCTTTTTTTTATCTATAACACTTTGATGGACAGTATACAGTGACGACATAACATATAACCACCAATCAATACAGTACAATTAAGGGGAGTAAAATAGGTACCCTTTGTCCTGAAAAGGCCTTACTGATCGGGGAAGTCTGATAACTCAAATGTAAGCAAAAGGCTTACCTCAGCCAGCTGATTATCTGAAATTCCCAGATTGTCTCAAGCTCCTTGTTTCGGATCCTCAGGGTCACCTGTAAAACCCCTCCGGGCTGTCTCGCCATCTGACCTGGAATTTTATAGATAGGCAACTCCTATCCTCATATTGATTAGCGGTTCCAAATTAATAATAACTACTGCAGTAGGAAACAGACACAAAAGATACACTCAGCATCTTTCCAAATAACTGTTCTGCTTTATTATGAAACAATTGAAGGTTTGTATACACATAATTACATAGGTATCACATTAATATTACAATTGTACTTGTATGGTAGCAAGGAGTGTAACATAGGCAGGCTAATTTTAATCAGGACTTGAAAGAATGCAAACATGTAATGAAAACACTATTAGTGCCTTGTGCACAATGGGTGCGGTGTGCAATACATACAAAATAGAATACAATTATATACAGAACTTACAAATTTCCTTTACACGCTGTAGATGAAGTTTAGTGCCGGTTGGGTAACAGTATCCTTGATATTAGCTCCATAGAGTATGAATGGCCTGGACATGGGTGGTGTTGGTGACAATGTTGCCATTTTTATTGGTGAAGATTTTCTGTAATCTTTATTATTGATTGTGAATCCTATTTTTTTCATCATTTAATACAATAATTTTGCATTCATGCCACATTAGCTTATGGTTAACCATATGTGACCATTTCCCATGTGTACAATTATAGCCAAGTATAACAAGAAATCAAGGGATATTAAAGCTGGGGAAGTGATTACACCGACAATGTGGTTAGCCTAAAATATTTAAGCACATTACTGCAGGTCTGGTCTAGATTTCAGCATTTGTGTGATTGGTAGATCCTGCCTAAAAAAAAATGACAGCATTCATGAAAGGGGCAATATCTGTCGTCTGATAAATCCTAATGACATTTCCCTGCAATAGACAGTATTATACTCACATCTCTGGATGCTCACATCTCCTACCTCTGTTCTACATCACTGGATGACATGATTTATTTTTATTTTTTAATACAAAAAAGTGTGTGTGTTTTACATTTTTTGTGAATGAGTTACAAGGGATATGTGCCCCTTAGGGCAGGGGGTGGGGAGTGGATATCTGAGGTACCACTTTTTTTAGAGGGGCTTCTAGTACCCCCCGGACCCTCTCATCCACCAAGCTAGGAATGTGAGGATGAGGGTCTTGTCCCCTTCATCTTGGGGGGACCAACTGACAAACCACTTTGCCTCATGTTGATAAGGGCAAGGGGCTCTAACCCACAACCAGGGGTAGCTGGTCGGTTCTTCTTTTGGGGGGGTGGCAAACAGCCACAACCACCTCCCCCGGAGGCTGGGCACTGACAGCAGCACCAACCCCCCCGGCACCTTGGCACTGACAGCAAAACTCCCCCAACAGGAGTGGCCAGCGGCTCGGCACTTACAGCACCCTCTCACCCCCCGCAGGCGGTCTGGAACTTACCCACTCATGTGGCGGCCTGTGGTGTCCTCTCCTCTTCTCCCTCTCCCAGAGTGTGGGCAGCGGCAGCTCTGGTGTCTCCTCTTCCGCCAATAGGATCGCCTGGCGCTTTGGCCAATCGGGAAACAGGTCTCATGACCTGCCTCCTTACTGGCGGGGAAAATAGCGAAAATTCTTTAGCGATCATTACATAACTGGGTGGGATCAGGGAGCAGGGCTCAGCACCCTGAGCCCACCCTTTTTTCTTTTTTGAAGCCTATTAGAGCCTCTGGCTTTAATCACATGCTTCAACCAGCCCCCCCCCCATTGGAATCTATAGTCCGGAGCCCTGATATGTAGATCAGAGAGCTGGACTCATGGGTAGGGGCAGCAGTGCCCGTGCGCCCTCTATGGATGGGCTGCCACTGCCCACAACCCTGGCTTGGTGGTTATAGGGGTCTTGGGACTTAACAGAACCTGGGAACCCCCTTTTACAAAATATGTAGAGTGGAAATAAACATGCTTTTTGAAAGATCCTTTAACCACTTCAGTCCCGGAAGGATTTCCCAGTTTAGGACCAGAGCACTTTTTGCGATTCGGCACTGCGTCACTTTAACTGACAATTGCGCGGTCCTGCAACGTTGTACCCAAACAAAGTTTGCGTCCTTTTTTTCCCACAAATAGAGCTTTCTTTTGGTGGTATTTGGCCACCTCTGCGTCATTTCTGATCACAGCTATAAACAAAAGAATAGTTCTAACTCTATGGGGGCTGGGCTGGCAGGGGAGGGGAGTGATCACGGCTTCCATATACAGGGAGCCTGTAATCACATCCCTTCACCCTCTGTCAGAACAGAGATCTGTGTTTACATACACGGACCTCTGTTCTGTCGCTCTGGGGGGGTGATTGCGGGTAGCTGGTGGAGATCGAGTCCGCCGTACCCGCTCCCAGGCCCCCCTGGAACACAATGAGCGCATGAGCGTGCACGAGCGTGCCTCTGGCGGCACGCGCGCACTCACAATACTCGTTCTTGTGGCCTGCCGTCGAGTGACTGCGTTTCGCAATAATGAACCATGTTGCCACCATCAAGCCACGGCGGGCAGTCGGCAACTGGTTAACCACTTGACCTCCGGAAAAAAAAAATGTCCATGCTTGATGAAACAGCACATACAGTAAGGCACTTCTTTTTCTTACATTGAAAAGTCCCCTTAAGATGACCAAACAAATTCCCTGCTACAGGGGTCATGTTATTAGGGTATATTTTGACACTGAGTTATTCTACTCTTAAGCTTAGGGCCTCTATGATAAGTGAACCTGTGCTTAAGGGCCAACAGAGGCCCAAGTTTAGAACCACTTCTGCACCACCCACTGTGTATATACTGTAAGTCATTATTACTTTAACTTTATATACCGTGGTTATGGCAGCAGCTAGCTTCCATAACCCCAGTATTTTTTTAACCACTTCAGCCCCGGAAGGATTTCCCGGTTTAGGAGCAGAGCACTTTTTTTGCGATTCGGCACTGCGTCGCTTTAACTGAGAATTGCGCGGTCGTGCAACGTTGTACCCAAACAGAATTTGCATCCTTTTTTCCCACAAATAGAGATTTCTTTTGGTGGAATTTGATCACCTCTGCGTCATTTCTGATCGCTGCTATAAACAAAAAAAGAGCAACAATTTTGCAAAAAAAAAACAATATTTCTTACTTTTTGCTAAAATACAAATCCAAAAAAAATATAAAAAAACATTTTTTTCATCGGGTTTGGCCGATTTATATTCTTCCTCATATTTTTGGTAAAGAAAATCGCAATCGGCGCTTATTGATCGGTTTGTGCAAAAGTTGCCGTTTTTACAAACCATGAGATTTAATTTCTGGGGTTTTTATTTTTTTAAATATTTTACTAGTAATCTACTATTTTTAGCAGTACTGCGATATTGCGGCGGACATGTCGGACCATTTTGACACTTTTTTGGAACCATTGGCATTTATACAGCGATCAGTGCTATGAAAATGCACTGATTACTGTGTAAATGCCATTGGCAGTGAAGGGGTTAACCTGGAGGGGGCCCTCTAAGGGTTAACTGTGTTCCCTCAGTGTGTTCTAGCTGTATGGGGGCTGGGCTGGCTGGGGGAGGGGAGTGATCACGGCTTCCATATACAGGAAGCCTGTGATCACATCCCTTCCCCTTCTGTCAGAATGGAGATCCGTGTTTACATACACCGACCTCCGTTCTTTCACTGCGAGGAGCCATCGCGGAGATCGAGTCCACCCTACCCGCTCCCTGGCCCCCCGGAACACAGCTTGTGCGTGCTCACGGTACTCTTTATCGCGGGCGCTGTCATGTGACGGCGGTTTGCGATAACTAACTACTTTGCCGCCGTCAAGCAACGATGGATGGTCAGCAAGTGGTTAAATAGTGGGCAATCCTCTTTCACATAAAACAGATCACAGGTGAGGATGGTTACCTTTAATAGCCATTCAAACCCCTTTGTGTCAACTTGTGTGCATGTTATCAGGCCAAAATCACCAGGGTATGTAAACTTTTGATCAGGGTCATTTGGGTAGTTTCTGTTGTCATTATGATTTTAAAAGAGTAAAAAGAGTAAACACAGTTGATTGCTAATAAATGGCCAAACACTAACCATGAGTGAAAGAAATGTTTTTGTGTTCTCATTCATATTCTCTGAAAAATGGCCAAGAAATCATAAATTCTGCCAGGGTATGTTAACTTATGAGCATAACTGTATCTCATAGTTTGTAGACGCTATAACCTTGTGCAAACCAATCAGTATACACTTATTGGGATTTTTTTTTTCACTAAAAACATGTAGCAGAATACATATTGCTCTAAATATGAAGTTATTCGATTTTTTTATTGAATGTGTTTTATAGCAGAATATAAAAAATATTGTTTTTAGAAAAAAAAATTGTAGGTCTATTTTTGTTTATAGCGCAAAAAATAAAAAAACACAGAGGTGATCAAATACCACCAAAAGAAAGCTCTATTTGTTGGAAAAAGGACAACATTTGTATTTGGGTACAGCGTCGCACGGCCGCATAATTGTCAGTCAAATGAATGCAGCGCCATATCAAAAAAATGGCCTGGACATGAAGGGGGGTAAATATTCCAGAGGTCAAGTGCAAGGGGTCTCAGGGGTCACAATTGAGACCCCTCCCATGCTCCAGGGTGGCCATGCTGCCTTACATTTTGACCAATTGATTATACATGTGCACAAGAATTTTTTTATAATATTTTCTGATTGATATGTATGGGGTAAGTGCCCTTTTCCAAAATATATTGAATTACCCTCTCAATATGAAAATAAAGCTCTGAAATAACTCTTTAACCACTTGGAATATCTTTGCGTGCGGTGAAAGTAGTGGGCCCCCAGGTCAACTTTTGCATCGGGGCCCACAAGCTTCAAGCTACGTCTCTGGTCAAGTGGTTGATATATTTAATGTTTTTAGATTGCCTGGCTGTATAATTCTGGAGGTGAGAGTAATGTATAGAGGGCACCCAAAGGGCGGCTGCTAAAGTTGAAGATCTTGGCATCAGTGGCCAGAGGATCTGAAAATATAAAAGACTCTCACCCCCTCAGAAACTTCATCGCATCTTCCTTGATAGGAACCCAAATTGCCCACGCTGTAAAACGCAGGTGGGCACTGTCTTCCATATGCTGTGGGATTGTCCGGTTATAGGTCAATATTGGAAGGGAGTCTTCGAGACAGTCAACCTTATACTACAGATGTCCATCACGATGACACCAGAACTTGCTTTACTAGGGGTCCATGATGATGCACAGTGCTGTATCAAAAGCAAAAAAAAGAAAACAAACTGCTCCTCCATTATCTAGTCAATTGTGTGTTTATTACAAATTTCATTCCATGACAATAGATTCTTGACCCTGATTGTGGCGTCCAGACCCACATCCCTCCACCCTCCCTCTCCCCTCAACTGGTGCCCCTCTAGTAACCCCCTCTGAGTCCGTGGGGGGCTGGTGACCTATGTATCCCAGTGGGGGCACTCCCCTCTATCTAGAGGAGTCGGAGTGCCCTCATGGGAGACCTCCCCCTACTAGACAGCCCCCCCGTGCTACTCCACTGTTGATGTTGTATCACCCGCTCCCCCCTACCCGCCGTGCCCTCTATATGCAAAAGTCCCAGTAGAGAGTCCCGAGCCTGGGCAATGACAATACAATTGTAACTCACAATTTGTCGGATCCTTGGCCGTACTTGGAGGTATGAGGTATGGGGAGACCTATATCCTGAGGGTCTCAACCCAAATGCCGATCCCGAGTATAAATATATATTATACACCGGTACTCCTTGTTGGTGGCTATATATTTCAATCCAATGATTGGGTTAAGGTGGAGGATATTGTAGATCCATGCATTATTTGGCTCTAATATTGCCGGGACTCAAGAGTGTGTATCATGTAGGATCTTATCCTCTGATGAAAAAACGTTTTGAAGTCTGTCCCTCCAGGTATCCACTCGGGACTTTATACTCGGGATTGGCATTTGGGTTGAGACCTTCAGGATATAGGTCTCCCCATACCTCATACCTCCAAGTACGGCCAAGGATTCGACAAACTGTGAGTTACAATTGTATTGTCATTGCCCAGGCTCGGGACTCTCTACTGGGACTTTTGCATATAGAGGGCACGGCGGGTAGGGGGGAGCGGGTGATACAACATCAACAGTGGAGTAGCACGGGGGGCTGTCTAATAGGGGGAGGTCTCCCATGAGGGCAATCCGTCTCCTCTAGATAGAGGGGAGTGCCCCCACTGGGATACATAGGTCACCAGCCCCCCACGGACTCAGAAGGGGTTACTAGAGGGGCACCAGTTGAGGGGAGAGGGAGGGTGGAGGGATGCGGGACTGGACGCCACAATCAGGGTCAAGAATCCATTGTCATGGAATTAAATTTGTAATAAACACACAGTTGACTAGATAATGGCGCAGTTTGTTTTCTTTTTTTGCTTTTGATACATAGTTATTCCATAACTGCACCTCCCCTCATCAGAGGGCTAGCGCTTTTTATATATACAATTATATTGTTAAAGATGCACAGCGCTCTCCTCATTCCAAACTTCTTATCTCCTATCTTATGTTCTACGCCAAGAAAGAAATCCTCCTGAAATGGACCTGACCTTCTGCCCCGATCTTGCCCTCCTGGGAGGCACTGATAACGACAGCTCTACCCATGTAAAGAATAACATACCTGAACAGAGGCTGTGCGTGGAAATATGATAAAGTGTGGGTTCCTTGGATTTATTCCTAGGGGGGTTGGGGACAAGGGGATGGGAGGGTGTTCCTACTGGGGAAGCTGAGATACATGTGCAGAAATGATGAACTAATGTTTGATATGCTGTTAATGTGTATGTATGGCTATCATTATGTGGGCACACGTGTACTTGCTGATATGACTGTTTTGACGGTTTAAGATGTTCTATGTACCTACTTGAAGTTTCCTGTATTGTTCTGCAATGTCTTTGGCATACTGTATTTGCTATGCAAACAATCAATAAAGCACCTCTGATTGTTAAAAAAAAGAAATAAATAAAGGACTCTCACAAGAAACAGAAGTGCATATAGATAAATGTATATAACATAACTGGCTACTAACATTTTTAGGCAAAGTTGATCCAGGGAGTCTGGTTGGACCTGGGAACCCATTTACGCAGGATGTGTGTCAAATGGGTGCTGGGACCTGGAAATTATCTACAAGATATACAGTAAACAAGGGTTTTACTTGGCCAGTAGTTGAATGTGGGCCTAAAAAATGTTCTATCCACCACTGGTTGAGGATACTGGGGTTTTCATTTGCAGATAGGTGATTTCCTTTCATCTATTTTTTTTTACTATATATCTTTATTGAGTTCAAAAAGAAAAGAAAAGAACAATCAAGTACAATTCAATAGAAGGATATTTGTAGTCAATGAAGTCTGCTATTACATTGGTGTATGGCAGTGCTAATATAAGGATAGATCTCAATATAAACCTCATGATAGGTGTATTTTAAAACCATATTTGTGTTTGTGTAGTCCTATTGTTAAACTCTTAGATGTTTCTCTATCCTTACTACTAAATTACTATTCACATGTATAGTTAACTTAGGGCTGAGCCTCTGCAAAGTGGGAGCTTGGGATCATAGTACAGTCAATGGCAGTACCTCCACTCAGTTGGGCCATGTTTGGACCCCCAGTTGAGATTATATTCTTGTTCCCAAGCATACTCACTCCCTTGCACTGCTTGCAGTCCAGTCTTTGGATGTCTTTTAAAGGTTTTCTGCACCACAAGGGAGAACAGGGATAGGTGGAATACTTAGAGTAATGCACCTTCTTAAAGCTCACAGTCCCTGGATGGATCTCAAGACGTCTTCTGTATACAGTAGACAGTAGTTCCATCCAATACAACAGAGGTACTAGGTAGGTGATTGGGTGATAGATAGAGTTGATCGAACACCTGGCAGTTCGGGTTCGGCAGGTTCGGCCGAACTTCGGGAAAAAGTCCGGGTTCGGGACCGAACTTGACCCGAACCCCGAACCCCATTGAAATCAATGGGGACCCGAACTTTTAGGCACAAAAATGGCTGTAACAAAGTCCTGGCAAGTCCTAGAGGTCTGCAAAAGGAAGGAAAATTGGGGTAAGAGTCGGACAAGTGCCTTACAAAGAAATGGGGATAGGGAAATAACTTAAAATAATTTTTAAGCTAAAATCACATAAAAAAATAAAAAATGGACTCCATTTAATGGAGGTGGATGTGGAGTTGGAGGTTGAGGAGGCGGTGGAAGTGGCGGTGGAGGAGGTAGCCAACACTGTTTTTTTTATTTTTGTGCAAGAAATGCACCGCTGGCCGCAAATGTAGTTGTTCGATTTTTTTTTTTTTAAACCAGAAATGTAGACTTTTTTTTATTTTTGTGCAAGAAATGCACTGTTGGCCGCAAATGTAGTTTTTGGAATTTTTTTTTTTTAAACCAACAATGTAGACATTTTTTTTTATTTTTGTGCAAGAAATGCACCGTTGGCTGCAAATGTAGTTTTTGGATTTTTTTTTTTAAACCAGCAATGTAGATGCACTTTTTAATTTTGTGCAAGAAACAATAATCTGTCCCTTAAAGCAACAGCTGGAACCTTTCCCTATAGAACTTGAAGATGATTTTAGAACAATAATCTGTCCCTCTAAGCAACAGCTGGAACCTTTCCCTATAGAACTTGAAGATGATTTTAGAACAATATTCTGTCCCTCTAAGCAACAGCTGGAACCTTTCCCTATAGAACTTGGAGATGATTTTAGAACAATAATCTGTCCCTTAAAGCAACAGCTGGAACCTTTCCCTATAGAACTTGGAGATGATTTTGGTCCAGTCAGATCGTTCTGTGCAGCAGGTTGAGGTCTGCAATCTGTCCCACAAAGCAGCAGTACTAGTAATCTCTACCTAGTCCACAATCAGGTCATTCAATAATGCAGGATGAGATGTTATATAATATCTGCAATCTGTCCTTCACAGAGCCAGCAGCATCCTCTCCCTAAACTATCCTGAGAGCATATGACATGCAGCACGGTGACTGCAGCCCCATATAGAGGCTGGGTCACATGATGCACTGGCCAATCACAGCCATGCCATTAGTAGGCATGGCTGTGATGGCTTCTAAGGGCAAACCAGTGAAACACTTGTTGATTGGCTCCCCTTGGCAGCTATTCAACACGTGGAATAAAATACCAGAACCCCGAACACGAACCCAAACCTTTTTTGAAAAGTCTGGATTCGGGTCCAGGTTCCGGACACCCCAACGTTCGGTACAAACTCGAACTTTACAGTTTGGGTTCGCTCAACTCTAGTGACAGAGCATCAGACCAGGTTTTACACCATTTTCAGCTACTGGATCAACAAAGGTGAGGTCCGAGACCAGTGGATATTCTAATGTGGCTCCAGTATATCCACTGATATCCATTTAGCATCCAGATTAGCATGGGTAAAGTCTTACTTTTCAGGTAGCACATGGTGGCCCCAGAGGACTGAGACCCTCAGGTATGGGCTTTAGTGCAGAACTCCAAACTCAGTCAATAGCCTATAAGCAAAAGACTCTTCCAGAGGTCTGTTTGGGATGTTTGTGAAAGATTGGCCCAGCCAACCAACGAAAAACACATCAGTGATTGGCTAGATAGCATATATTCAAGAAGATTAGTCCATGCTGCATCTCTGACTCAGCCCACCAGATGTCTCAACAGAGCCCAGCAGATGACATCATAGGAAGCCCCTGAGCGCCTTAGGGATTCATGATTCTTTAGGTTTGAGGCCCTAAAGAATAAAATGGTGGGTGTTGCAATTTTTTGTGTCACAGTATTTGTGCAGCAAATTTTCAAACTAAATGTTGTGGGAAAAATACATTTTAATGAATTTGAATGCAAAAAAACAACATATAACCCAATTGTTTGTACAATACAAAAGGTGATCTTATGGCGAGTAAATAGATACCTAACATGTCATGCTTTAAAATTGCGCACAAAAAAAAAAAAAAAAAAATTGCGCACAAACACTGATACTTAAAAATCTCCATAGGCGACACTTTAAAACATTTTAAAACATTTTTACAGGTTACCAGTTTAGAGCTACACAAGAAATCTATCGCTATATACAGTATCTCACAAAAGTGAGTACACCCCTCACATTTTTGTAAATATTTTATTATATCTTTTCATGTGACAACACTGAAGAAATGACACTTTGCTACAATGTAAAGTAGTGAGTGTACAGCTTGTATAACAGTGTAAATTTGCTGTCCCCTCAAAATAACTCAACACACAGCCATTTATGTGGCCACCATTTTTTTCCAGCACTGAATTAACCCTCTTGGACATGGAGTTCACCAGAGCTTCACAGGTTGCCACTGGAGTCCTCTTCCACTCCTCCATGACGACACCATGGAGCTGGTGGATGTTAGAGACCTTGCACTCCTCCACCTTTAATTTTGAGGATGCCTCACAGATGCTCAATATGGTTTAGGTCTAGAGACATGCTTGGCCAGTCCATTACCTTTACCCTCAGCTTCTTTAGCAAAGCAGTGGTCATCTTGGAGGTGTGTTTGGGGTCCTTATCATGTTGGAATACTGCCCTGTGGCCCAGTCTCCGAAGGTAGGGGATCAGTATGTCACAGTACTTGTTGCAATTCATGGGGAACTGTAGCTCCCCAGTGCCGGCAGCACTCATGCAGCCCCAGACCATGACACTCCCACCACCACGCTTGACTGTAGTCAAGACACACTTGTCTTTGTACTCCTCACCTGTTTGCCGCCACACATACTTGACACCATCTGAACCATATAAGTTTATCTTGGTCTCATCAGACCACAGGACATGGTTCCAGTAATCCATGCCCTTAGTCTGCTTGTCTTCAGCAAACTGTTTGTGGGCTTTCTTTACCAACATCTTCAGAAGAGGCTTCCTTCTGGGAGGACAGCCATGCAGACAAATTTGATGCAGTGTGCGGCATATGGTCTGAGCACTGACAGGCTATCCCCCCACCCCTTCAACCTCTGCAGCAATGCTGGCAGCATTCATACGTCTATTTCCCAAAGACAACCTCTGGATATGGAGAACCTGTACTGTTAAACCGCTGTATGGTCTTGGCCACCATGCTACAGCTCAGTTTCAGGGTCTTGGCAATCTTCTTATAGCCTAGGCCATCTTTATGTACAGCAACAATTCTTTTTTTCAGATCCTCATAGAGTTCTTTGGCATGAGGTACCATGTTGAACTTCCAGTGACCAGTATAAGAGATTGAGAGCGATAACACCAAATTTAACACACCTGCTCCCCATTTACACCTGAGACCTTGTAACAGTAACAAGTCACATGACACCGGTGAGGTAAAATGGCTATTTGGGCCCTCTTTAGTAAGCCCCAGGCCTTGGTCTTGCTGCTCTTGTTCTGGGCACAGATAAGACATGAGCTGATGTATTTCCTACAATCCTCATCTGCTTGTGGCCACCAGAATGATCGCAGCAGCAGTTCTGTAGTTTTGCGAGCACCGAAGTGTCCTGCCAATTTATTGTCATGACAGGATGCCAAGACCGATAGGCGCTGGTCCTCTGGCACAAAGAGTCTATTGCCATGCCACAGTAGGCCTTCTCTGGTTAGCAGGTTGGGGTCTGCCGGTCTGGGGGTCCTGGCTAAGGACTGTCTGATTCGGGACAACTGGTCCCCTTGGGTTAACAGGAAATTTCGGGGATGCAAGACTGTATCAGGGGTCACAGGCTCACTGGGTTTACAGAACATCCTTGATAGGGCGTCAGGCTTGACGTTCTTCGACCCCGGCCTGTATGTTACGTGGAAGAGGAAGCGTGAGAAGAAGAGTGCCCACCGGGCATGGCGAGGTCTCAGTCCCTTGGCTGCTCGAAGATATTCTAAGTTTTTGTTATCCGTGAAGATCAAGATGGGGTGCCTGGCTCCCTCTAACAGATAGCGCCACTCTTCCAAGGCCGATTTAATTGCCAGAAGCTCCCAATCTCCCACGTCATAATTCCTTTATGGGGTGGTCAGCTTGCGGGAGAAGAAAGCCACAAAATGTAGGGCAGCCTTAGCTCCATGCCTTTGAGATAGCACCGCCCCCACGGCGACTTCAAAGGCATCTACCTCCAGGACAAATGGCAAGGCAGGGTCAGGGTGCCTGAGGATGGGTGCTGATGTAAAGAGTCTCTTGAGAGTCACAAAGACTTCCTGGGCTTCCGTAGTCCGCACGAATCGTGTGTTCAGCTTGGTCAGCTGGGTGATTGGGGCAATAATGGCTAAGAACGCCTTTATAAGCTTTCTATAAAAATTGGCGAAGCCAATGAACCGCTGTACTCCCTTCTTGTCCGTAGGGGCTGGCCAGTCCAGGATAGATGTGACCTTCTGTGGGTCCATGGTGATGCCCGTGACGGAGATAATAAGCCCCAGGAAAGGAATACTTGACTGTTCAAAATGACATTTCTCCGCCTTGGCATAGAGCCCATGTTGTCGAATGTGGCTCAGGACACTTGCCACATGCCTGCGGTGCTCTTCCAAGGTGGGGGAGAAGATCAAGATATCTGCTACTGGAAAGCAAGGAAGCTTCCTTCTTTTGAAAACGTTGAATTACAGTGACAAAACGCGTCAAGCTAGAGCTTGAGAAGATGTGTGCATATCCCACCAGAGTAGCTGAGCATCTCCAGCATGCAGCTGACGAGGCAGTGAAAATACAATGCAATCTCTGTGGTGTGTAATAGATACTGTGTAAGATCTTGAATTGAATTAATTTGTCTCTAGCTGTTATCAATGGTTGAAATGGATAGCCCCATATATCTTCCTAATCTTCACTGCCCAGGTCCTGCACCTCCTCCTGCCACTGACTACGCAGGCTGTCCAGGCCTACCTGAATGGACGGCAGGAGAGCTTTGTATTTCTGTGACAGTGGTTTGGATAGATCCTCATTCCGTAATAGGGCCTTCAAATTATCTTGTTTCAACTGGAATGAGGTTGATTTGAATTGTGTGGCATACGCATGGTGGAGCTGCAGGAACCTGAAGAAGTTCAGAAGTTGAAAATTATTCTTAAGTCTATCAAAAGTGAATAGTTCAGACCCGTTACAAATATCCGACAAATATTTAATCCCTTTACTGGCCCACAATCTGGGTTCCGGCAAAGAGTGAAATTCCTGCAACCTCGCATTGCACCATAGGGAGATGCTAGGGGACTAGCAGTCCCTTGCTACGTTGGACCGAACCACAGCAATATGCCACGCTTTGATGACTACTTTCATGGCTGATATTAGGGAGGGATACGAGACCCTCAACTCCCTATAGAGAATGTTTCTTAGGGCTTCAAAAGATCCTGCGTGGGCTGCCTCTAGTACTACAGATGCATTAGTGTCATCTGAGGGCAACCAGTTATAAGCATGATTGAGCATGGCTGCCAAATATGTGTAAAAATCTGGGCAGGCCAGGCCATGCATAGAGTTTTCTTACTGAACCTGGCTGTGCTAGGTTGCCACAAAAAGGAAGCTATAATGGAGTCTAATTGGTAAAAGAAGGTTTTTGGTATCCAAACCGGGGAGTGCCGTAAGCTATACAGCAGGACCAGAAGGATTTTTATCTTTATCAGATAAATTTTTCCTATGAGGGATAGTGAGAGATGTGACCAAGCTGTTAAATTAAGTTTAATAAAGTCCTGAACATCAGTGGGGATATTGACCCCAAGGTATCTAATGGTATACGCCCACTGTAGTGGAGAATTGGGGTCAGCCAGTCCCCTCGCCCCTGAATCCATGGGGAGGACGAGTGACTAACCCCAATTAGTGGCCCACTCGGATCCTGGACAACTCAGCCGACCTCCTCAAAGCCTCTGCCAGTGGCTCCATCACCAGGGTGAACAGCGCAGGGGAAAGTGGCCGCCCCTGCCTCGTACCCCTGATCCCCAGATCTGGAATGGGGGTGAAAGTCTGCCATTTAGCTTGATACAAGCTGTTGGGGCCCTGTACAACAAGTATAGCTGAGTAAGGATATGGGCCTATACGATTCACAACATGTTAAATCCTTACCCTGTTTAGGCAGTAGTACAATGTGGGCTTGATACATACTATCAGGCAGACTCTCACACTCTAGGCAGTGAGCAAACGGGCGATTCAGTTTAGGAGCTAGTAAGGCAGCGTGTTAAGCCAGCAAGTCTTGAAGCCTTCCTATCAAGACGGCGCCTGACCGCAGCAAAGGGGGTGGCAGCACTTTATGCGGTGTGGTAAATTTAACAGATTTGGACTGTTTTTTTTCTTCGTTAACATCTGTTAACATCTGTGCTTGTGGAGATTCAGAGGGGGACCCGAAGGGCCTGCACAGAGAATAACCCGCTGATTGCAAACAGGAGCACCAAGATGGAGGCTATGATTGGGCCCCAAAAGTTCACAGTGATACGTAGCTGTAGCTCTACAGCCCTCTATTTCTTTGCAAGAAGGAGGCTAAAAGGGTAATGAAGCGGAGGTTGTTTGGCCAGGTCCAGGAAGGATGACTCTTTGGCAGGTTAGTGGGGCAGCTGCCGGCAAGGCAACGGCTGCGACCAGGCCCTGATAGGCCGTGCCCTGTGCTGACATGCAGTTTCAGTCCAGTGGCCGTCCAGTCCGCGGCAGGAGGGTGAAGAGGTGAGCGGGTATGGTAAAGTGGTAATCCCTCGGTCCAGAGTGCAGGATGGACGGGGCACAGCACACAACAGGAGGACCCACCCAATACTGAGTCCGGACAGAGCAGGGGATAGTGTGGAACAAGTCATGGTGAATTGCAGGAAGTACCGGGTCCTTGGACAGGCAGATGGCAATGGATTAGGTTCAAAGGGGCCAAGGCTGGCAAGATAGCGGCGGCCCCGAGGAAGTACAGTCTATGGCGGGCTGGATATCTCCACAACCGGGCCGAGCACCGCTCAATACTTGACCAGAACAGAACAGGGGGTAATATGGAGCAGAACCCAGGGGGGGCTCTCTGGGCCGGTAGATGCACGGATGGTGTAGGATTATCTGCAGGATACTCGGAGCGCCTTTTCAACATGTCCACCACTGATCACATCCGGACACGCCCCTCAAGCACATGGCACTTTAACAATAATTTAATGAGATCACCATAAGTTATAGTTTTGACATTATTGGAAGGAAAATGTATGCTGTACATTCTGCGTATGACATTGTTGTTCCACCAGAGGGAGCAATTTATAGAGCAGCAGTTTCTGATTTAAAGTGTGAGTACACAGGTTAACGAGAGCACCACAAGTTTATGTTTGAGAGTAGGGATGCGCCTTATATTCGTGTTGAACATGAATTCAACCAGAACATTTGGTGTTCATTTGTTAAGGGAAGCCCGTACATTATGGGGCGTTCACGGCAACTTTGCGCTCCCCGTAATGTTTTCAAATGGTGGTGGAATGCCTCCCGCTGATTGGCCAAAGCATGCACATGACCTGCATGCTTTGGCCAATCAGCGGGCAGCCTGCTGTCAGAGCTTTGATTGGCTAAAGGCAGGGTGCCTTTAGCCAATCACTGCACAGCAGCCTCAATCCACGCCCCACACTATATAAAGCCGCTTGTACAGCGGCTCTACGTAGTGTTTCAGCGTTGTTAGAGAGAGCTTAGGTTCCTGAATACAGGCAGTTTAGATAGCTAGTTTGAAAAAGTTGTCAAAAAAAGTAAAAAGTCCAAAAAAATAGATAGCTAACTAGATAAATAGTTAGGAATCTAAAATATATCTGTCAGTTAGTGCAGACAGGTTAGTGTAGGGAAAAAAAAAAATATATATATATATATATATATATATATATATATATAGTGTATCTCACAAAAGTGAGTACACCCCTCACATTTTTGTAAATATTTTATTATATCTTTTCATGTGACGGCACTGAAGAAATGACACTTTGCTACAAAGTAGTGAGTGTAGAGCTTGTATAACAGTGTAAATTTGCTGTCCCCTCAAAATAACTCAACACACAGCGATTAATGTCTAAACCGCTGACAACAAAAGCGAGTACACCCCTAAGTGAAAATGTCCAAATTGGGCCCAATTAGCCATTTTCCCTCCCCGGTGTCATGTGGCTCGTTAGTGTTACAAGGTATCAGGTGTGAATGGGGAGCAGGTGTGTTAAATTTGGTGTTATCGCTCTCACTCTCTCATACTGGTGACTGGAAGCTCAGCATGGCACCTCATGGCAAAGAACTCTCTGAGGATCAGAAAATAAGAATTGTTGCTCTAAATAAAAATGGCCTAGGCTATAAGAAGATTGCCAAGACACTGAAATTGAGCTGTGGCACGGTAGCCAAGACCATACAGTGGCTTACCAGGACAGGTTCTACTCAGAACAGGCCTTGCCATGGTCGACCAAAGAAGTTGAGTGCAGGTGCTCAGCGTCATATCCAGAGGTTGTCTTTGGGAATTAGACTAATGAGTGCTGCCAGCACTGCTGCAAAGTTTGAAGGGGTGAGGGGTCAGCCCGTCAGTACACAAACCATACGCCACATACGGCATGAAATTGATCTGCATGACTGTCTTCCCAGAAGGAAGCCTCTTCTAAAGATGATGCACAAGAAAGCCTGCAAACAGTTTGCTGAAGACAAGCAGACTAAGGACATGGATTACTGTAACCATGTCCTGTGGTCTGATGAGACCAAGATAAATTTATTTGGTTCAGATGGTGTCAAGCGTGTGTAACAGCAACCAGGTGAGGAGTACAAAGACAAGTGTGTCTTGCCTACAGTCAAGCATGGTGGTGGGAGTGTCATGGTCTGGGGCTGCATGAGTGCTGCCGGCACTGGGGGAGCTACAATTCATTGAGGGAACCATGAATGCCAACATGTACTGTGACATACTGAAGCAAAGCATGGTCCCCTCCCTTCGGAGACTGGGCCACAGAGAAGGATTCCAACATGATAACGACTCCAAAAACACCTCCAAGACAACCACTGCCTTGCTAAAGAAGCTGAGGGTAATGGTGATGGACTTGCCAAGCATGTCTCCAGACCTAAACCCTATTGAGCATCTGTGGGGCATCCTCAAATAGAAGGTGGAGGAGCGCAGGGTCTCTAACATCCACCAGTTCGGTAATGTCGTCATGAAGGAGTGGAAGAGGACTCCAGTGGCAACCTGTGAAGCTCTGGTGAACTCCATGCCCAAGAACATTAAGGCAGTAATGGAAA